>JAVJGJ010000060.1:20601820-20634710 GCA_035590215.1 Microhierax caerulescens
GGCGGTACACGGAACCTCGGCGCCGGCCGCGGGAGGCGCCCGGACCGCTCCGCGGGGGCCAGGGGGCGGGGCCGGGCGGCTGCACGCGCCGGGGCGGGCGGGACGATGGCGGCCGTCCGGGGGCTAGAGGCCTGCCTCAGGGTGGCGGGTGCCGCCGCGGCGCGCCCCGAGCGCTTCCTCAGGTACTGCGGGGAGTCCCAAGCGCCGGTGCCCCACCACCCGCGGGGGAGGAAACCCGGTGCCGCCGGCCGCCCCTTCGGCTGAAGCGTACCGCTCACGGCGGCGCCCGGCCGCGGCAGCCGCCTTTCGCTGGCGCTCGGGGGTTAGGAAAGGCGGGGGTTGGGGTGGTGTCTGCTTCAGCCAGCTGTGGTGAAGGGGTGGTAGCCCTCGGGAAACGTCTAGGGGGGGGGCTGCCAGAATGTAAAAGCTGAGGGGGGAAGGGAGGCAGCACCCACGGCCTGTATCTTGGGTGCTGGAGGTGTTCGGTGCTGTGCTGTTCCCATCCCCAAAGCGCCCGAGTGCTTAAACCTGATCGGGGGGGGGGGGGGGAAGGCGCTACTATAGAAGGGTGGCACGTTGTGCCAAGCTGCTGCTTTGTATGCAAAACTAATGAAGCTGAAAGGCCTAATAATCATATATTATTTATATATTTATTGTATAATTTTATTTATAGATATAATTTCTAGAAACGTATAGTAGCAGTACTCGAAGAGATGTGTAGAAAGTTAAGCAAGAACAGTAATTGTTGGAATTATATTCCTGTTATAATTCCTGTATTCCTAAATGCTATTCCGCAGCACCACAATACCTAAGCAAGTACAAAAAGAACTTAAGTGTGACCATGCGGTAAACTTAATGAGAGGTCTGAGATGATGAATGAAAGCTGCTAAATTCTGCAAAACAGAAAATAAAAAAATAATGTTAATTGCTGTGCTTTTTAAATTTCTTAATTTCTTTTTTCTATTCTTAGTGTGCAAGATGGGCTGGCTGCTGACTTCAGAGCATTAACAAAGACTCTCTATGATATGAATAAAGCTCTGGGAAGTAATATAGTTCGTGGGGGTCCTCTAAAAGAGCTGGTGATAGAGAATTTTGATGAAGAACAGATTTGGCAACAGCTGGAGCTCCAAAACAATGCAGTTCTGGATTTCTTTAAGAAATCCATTGCAAGGGATGCCAAGGATGAGGATCTGTGCCTTTTGTCAGACCAGGAAGAGGATGGGTCTGGTGCGGAGTTCAGCAGCGACAAGGAGTTGGAAGACAACACGATGGAAGTGGAAACTGAACAGAAGAATGTTTATCTAAAAGATAAAGCCAAAGCTAAAGAAAAGCAAAGTAAACTGAGAGCAGGTATAATGGAGAAATACAGCGATGAGGATTCTGATATTGACTTTGATATTGAAGCACTGGAGCAACAAACGAAAACAACCAAGGAAACCACACTGAAAAAAAAGGGAGGAAAATCTATTGTGGATGACAAGTTTTTCAAACTGGCTGAGATGGAAGCTTTTTTAGAACATGCAGAGAAGGAAAATGATGAGGAGGAAGATGACATTAATTATTTTGAAGACATCATCTCAGATGATGAGGAAGAAGAGTCTGAAGAAGCTAAAGGCAAAGTAAGGATACCAATTTTCTGATCTCTCTTTTCCTTTAAATCAATAGCTGATATCCATTAGGTTGGCTATGAATTTTTGAACTCCTTAGTAGAAACTACCAAGTTAAATTTGATGAGATGACTAATGATTACTTCTGAAGCTTTACCTTAGTAATCAGCATGAAGACCTGGTAGCAAAGTGCCCTAGTGTAGAAGAATGTATCATCATGCTATTCCAGTCTTCCTTTAGATGGGTTTTGGGTCTTCGCGTGAATAAAGGAAGAGTTAGTATATCACAAGAAATAAGTGACCTTGCAGAGTAGGTGACCCAACAAATGAAAAAGATGTCTTACTCAGCATTGACATCTGACAACTAGAGATCACTTAAGGGGACTGAGGCAGAGCAAAAGACTTCTAGCATCTTCCCCCCCTCCCCCGCCCAGGGACATGGCTTTGTATCTCTGATTTAACTTAAGTTGCTGAGTAATTGTTTCAGAAATAAATATTTTTATTTAATATTGTCAAGAGAGTCTCACTAGCAAGTGAGGACTACGCGTGGGGTATAAGGGAGCATGTATGTACTGCAGCGAGTGATTGGCAAAATTTACTGCTCTTTGATTTCTGTATATGTTGAAATTGGACATGAATTCAAGTGGTAGAATATTTTAAATACTTGTAAAAGGGATTAGTTTTATTAAGGTGCTTTACTACAGATTAGTGCTTCACTAAACTGAATTACTGTTACACAAGTAGAGCTATTCCCCAGGTAATAAAGACTTTAAAAGGCAGGATACCCTTAGATTTCTGTCAATCTTAACAGTTTTGGTTTATCTTGTTTTTATGGATTTTTTTCCCCTCTCCCCTTCTTAGGTAATTAAAAGTTCTAGAGACTTGACATACAAAGATTTCTTTGATCTGGTCCATGACGAAGATGATTTAGTAGCTAGTGATGCTGAAGATGATCAGGAAGAGAAAGCAGACAGTACTATTGAAGAGCAAAATGAAGAAAGCATGTCCAAGTAAGTATATGCATAATTTGCAGTTAAAAACATCCTTGTAATTTTACACTGAAGTAGAAAATAAAGTGTGAATTTCAGGCTTTCTTTGGTCATGGTTTACCATTCTCCATTATCTCTTGTATGTTCATAGTTTGTATTGTCACCTTATTTTAAGTGTAGTTTATTTACTTATTTTTTGAGTATTCTCTTGATATTTATTTGAACAAATCATTTAATAGCTGTAACTTCAGCTTTTGAAATTTATTTCTAATATATAGAAGTTTCCCTAATGTCCCCTGCCTTTAGATTTCAATGGAAGCCTACTGTATTTATCATCTGCGAGTTAAGTTGTAACAGGTAAATGGCAGAAATAATGGCAGAAATATCTTCATGTAAAAAAAAATCATAGAGGCTTTTTAATCTTTATTTTATACTAAATTTTTATGTTACAGGGTTGAAGATATGAACGAAATGATGGTGAAGAATATGAGAAGTAAAGATGCCTCTAAAAAAGTTACTTTTAGTTTGCCAGATGACAGTGAAATTGAAGATGTTAGTGATACGCAATTAGAGAAGGGGATCGATCCTAGTGAAATAAAGTCATCTTTTGAGAAGAGACAGGAAAAGGTAATGGTGTTTTTTTTTTTATTTGCTAGCACTTGGAAACAGTGCCCAATGTTTATTATTATTATTGATGATGTAATTTGTTCAGAGGTTGGCAATTATGAAGAGGCTATTTACAATTTAAGAGGAAAAAGTGGCTTATCTACATTAGATATATATGCAGTTGTATATTCCTTCATCTTTATGTGAGGAGGAGTTAAAAGTACCGGAAATAACTACTAATTTCTTGCCTTAAGCTCACTTGTGAACTCTTATGTTTTAAACTTCTTAGGAAATTGTGTTTTTCAGATGAGAAAAAAAATAAAAAGTTTAGAAGAAGAATTGTTGGAGGAGAAACCTTGGCAGCTTAAAGGAGAAGTGACTGGAAAAAAGAGACCTGAAAACAGCCTTTTGGAGGAAACAGTACTTTTTGACCACGCAGTCCGAATGCGTAAGTAGTGAGAGAAGGCTTTCCTGAAAGCATGTTGCATACCATGTTGAGTATTCTTCCCTTTGACCTTGCTGAAAACACCTGTGATTCAAGAACACTAAGCTAAACTTCTTGGTGTGTTTTTGAGATTGTGCATTTTCATGGTGGAAATTACAGGAAACTAAATTTTTTTGTTCGCTTTTTATTTAACTGAAGGTTCATTAATTAGGTGGCAGATTTAGTCATACACAAGCCTTACATAATACGACTAATCTGTTCAAGATAGACAGAACCATTATTTACTTACTTCACCTTCAGTTACTACATTTTTGTGAAAACTTTACTTTTTCTGTTGTTCTGTGAAGAATAAACAAAATACTTTTTCCTGGAGAAACAATTTTAAAATTATTCTCTTTCTGCTCTCAGCACCCGTGATCACAGAAGAAATGACTTTTCAGCTTGAAGATATCATTAAACAGAGAATACTGGATGAGGTTAATGTTATTCTTACTTGTTTCTCTCTATTTTGTTCATAGACTTGATTCACAGGGCATATTCCAAGGATAAGTTTGAAACTTAAAATGTTAGGTGTGTAGTTACCTTAATTTCTGCAGATGGTTATTTTATGCTTTTGCCTTGATGAATGTGCCTTTAGATTTCTAAGGAGCTTTGTTTTTAACATGCCTGTTACATGCTAGTTTTTGGTGCACTTAAAAAAATTAGAAGTTGCAGATCAAGGAGTTTGCTTCGAATACAATGCCAGTCTGTAAATTTTGCCTTAATACCATTACTGTGGTGCTCTGAGCATTCTGAAGACTAGTCGAAGCGCAGTTGTTTACTTTGTTTTTCTTAAAAGTCACTGATGGGAGATATGTATCCATCCCACAGCTTGTTGAGGCTGTCGTTAGTTGAATTAAAAAAAAATGGTATGTATGGGAGTATTGAAGTACTTAGGAAAATTGCATATTTGTTACACGTTTTTTGCCCAGATCCACTAAAAATAAGCACACAAGCTGGAGCAGTAAGTCTTGTCTTTTTTTTTTTTTTTTTTTTTCCAAATGAAAGTGTGAAACTTAGTGAGGCCCTAGGAAGCCACATGAATGAACTAGTTAATGTGTCAGGTACGAAAAGTAGTATGAAAAGCGTTCTAAATAAGCTGTAGCACCTGATGTTTGACTGTTGTTGCATTTGGTCATTAAATTTATGACTTTCTCAGGCATGGGATGATGTAGTACCAAAAGAAAAACCAAAAGAGGAGGCTTTTGAGTACAAGAAACGTATCACTTTGGATCATGAAAAGAGTAAACTGAGTCTTGCTGAGATCTATGAGCAAGAATACATGAAACTTCACCAGGTAATGTAAGCAGTGCTTTTCCTCCTGGATTGGAGTTCGCAGCACATGATCTTGCATGTTCATTTGTACAGTGCTAACTCTGCTTTCAGCTTTGTGGAAGTACTTCAGTCTTTCTCTGAGTACTCAAAGTGAAACGGCTTTGAATTGTATATTGTGTTGTTATGAGTCTTGCTAAAGTAAAATAGCTTTTTGAATGGTGTCACAGTAACACTGTTATTAATGCAGCAAAAGACTGAAGAGGAAGAAAATCCTGAACACAAAGAGATTCAGGAAATGATGGATTCACTCTTCCTGAAGCTGGATGCACTTTGTAACTTCCACTTCACACCCAAACCAGTAAGTACCTAAGTTTCGTAAAGTTGACTTTTTTACCCACCACCCTCTTTGGAACTGAATACTTCAAAATATATTTGGGATATGGGAAGTAAAATAAACATGAAGTGTTACTAAGCTTGTTCTTATTTCATATTAAATGCACTGTAACTGCCTCTAAACAAAACCGAATGCTTAGTATCTTCAGTTAGCTGTAAGATGCTGTGAGCTGGTATGCTTGGCCTTGAATATGTTTCCTTATTTCTAGCCTGTGCCAGAAGTTAAAATTGTTTCGAACCTTCCAGCTCTAAGTATGGAAGAAGTAGCTCCTGTTGCTGTTAGTGATGCTGCTCTCTTGGCACCAGAGGAGATCAAGGTAAATATAAATACAAATCACATGAGGATCTGTATTGGTGATGGAAGGGTGTACTGTCTGCCAGATCAGTGGGAGAACTTTGCCTCCTCCTATCCTGGTTTCCTCACCTTGTGGACCTTCTTGCCTAGCATTTTAGTGTTGGTGCTGGTTGTTGGGGTTTTTGGAGGGGTACAGTTTGGGTTTTTTTTAATAACTGGAAGGAGGGGGAAAGAGTTAATTTTACTTGGCTACACTAGGCAATAATAGTATGCTTTGGTTTTGTTCTTGATGGTAGTTATTTCTAACTGATGGTTACATCTAACGTGATGGTAGTTATTTCCCCAACACATATGTGGGCATTTGGAATGGGAAAGCTAAATGACAGTAAGGAAGAGCAATTAGTATGTCTTCCATCAATTGTACACATCCCAGTTTGCAACTTGTGCCAGTTTTTGGCCTTTACCCTAATGCAGCATTGCCCTCAGCTGGCTAAACACTTGGAATAATGGAAACGCTGAGTTGAGTACTGTGAAGTACTGAGTCTTGTCTTTTGCACACTTATGGATCTAGAGATCTTGTCCTTTTTAGGAAAAGAACAAAGCTGGTGATGTAAAAACAGATGCAGAAAAGACTCCCACAGACAAAAAGCGAGAACAAAGAAAGAAAAAACTTCGTAAACGTATGAAGCGAAGAGAAAAGGAGAAACGTCAAAAGCTTCTTGAAAAGATGAAACCAGAACAAGGCACAAAACTTAGCAAAAAAGCTGCTGCAGCAAAATTAAAAAAGCTTACAAAAGAAGGGAAAGCAACTCTGCTCAAGGTAAGGCTCTCTAAGGTAGTCCTGTATCACTTGGAGCTTCACAGCTTAAGTACATTAAAGTCCTGAGGATAGAGACTACTGAACTACAGAGATGAAAGGGAATGTCATCACAGGAATTACAGTGTGTGTTTCCCTCCTGTCCCTCTTGGCATGACTACATCCTCTAATCTTTCTCCATCCCCTCAAAAATTCTTGTATGCAGTTACCATATCTGCTTACCACCTAAACCTTCTTAGCTTCTTTATGTCTGGGAAAATATAACAGGTAAATGTAGCTGCTGGAAAGAAAGAGGTAGGGAGAAGACATGGAAAGGGCATACTTCCCCGCTTCCCCTTTCCCCTCTAGTCTTTTGCACTATAGTTTTGGAAGGACTGTTATAACCCATACTAGTCTTACACATAGTTGAATGCTTTTTTAGTCCTGATTTTGCTGACTATCCTGACAGCGTAGTGTCAGTGTAGAGGCCTGAAAAAATACATCTATGGCTGCACTTTGCAGTGACCCCTTTGTTTGAATGTGTATTAAGGTAGAGGTTATTTCTTTAGTTATGAATAAGTCATACATAAATGGCTGTTGGAACCTTTAGAAGCTTACTTAGAGTATAAAATATATTTGAATTTGTAAGCAATTTAAGGTTAAGTTATGGAAAAATATGAAAAAAACCTGTATGATACAACTCCTTTAAATCAATATACATTCACAAAGCAGAAATTATTGTTTGCTTTAGGTACTACTTTTTTATTTATTTCAAAGTTCACAAGATGGTGTTCCTGCAAATACTAAGACTTACGCTCTTATTTCCTGCATTTCATAGAATCACTATGAAATGCAGGAAAAAAGAAAAAACCTTTAAGATCATAGAGTCCAGCTGTTAACCCAAGACTACCAACATTTGAACTGTGCCCCTTGATTAAGTGGGACTAATTGCATGCATAATTGAGGATGAGGTTTCTGTTTAGTTCTTTGTAGGCTTCGAGCAACTGAAGCTATTTCAAAGTAGAATATTCCCATTTAACTTTCTGCTTCTTACTGTGGGGCTTTCTGTATAATCTCATCAGATTGATTTTGTTTTGCATGCTATAAAATGGTAAACGTGTACCACATATGATGCCTTATAAATTGTTTAAAATCTCTGAAATTTTGAAGTATTAGATACTAATAGGAAAAATAACCCTTGAAACATTTGTGCTTACCTTTCCAAAATGAAAGCAGAATACCAAATAATATATAGCTGTAGCTCATGATGTGCAAAGATCTATTCTTGATGCCTGTTCTTACCTATCATGCTAATTAGAAAGTGAATGTGCTCTTTCTTTATTTCTTCAGATAGCAGGAGTGGGGTAAGAATGCAGTAAAAAGTATCCTGTGAAAATCAATTATAATTTTTGTAAAGTCAAATGCCATATATGTGACTAACCAGTAAATAGTATAATGGTACTATTTGTACACTTCTTGGTTATAACAAATATTTTGTCCATTGACAGGATGAAGGTAAAGACAAGGTCTTGAAATCGTCCCAGGCCTTCTTTTCCCAACTACAAGATCAAGTAAAAATGCAAATCAAAGATGCAAACAAATTAAAGAAGAAACAGAAGCAGCAGAAAGCACTCTCTGTTCATAAACTGAAATTGTAGTTGACCTTTTTATACATGTGGCATCTTGTATATATTAAAATGTTTCTACATGAATGCTGAATTTGAGTAAGGTGTTGGGATTTTTTTAAAATGTTCTGTGAACTTGTAAGGTGATGTAAAGATGCTTTCCTTTAGGTTTTACTTCTTTATTTTCTTACTGTGCTCTTTGCCTTTTTTATTCCCAAAAGAAGGCTTCTTACCCTGGGCAGATACGTAGCCACATATGATACTTGTGCTTTGACTGTACACTCTTGAAGTTACAGTCGCTAGCTTTTGTACTGCAGGAGCAACTGAGTTAGCTGAAGGAGCTGAGGTGTGTCCTGGCCGTGTAAATTGGAAACCAACTTCGCAATCGTGATTATCCTGATAATTGCAGAGGACACAGGTGCTTTTTAAGCCTGCAGTTACCCAGGCTAGGCAAATGGTAGCCTTTAACTTACAAAGGATACTTCTCAAGGTGCTGCCCCTTTCTAATGAAAAAGGTCACAACTGTTTTTCACCCTTTGTTGTTGTTGAAGGGAATTTTAAATGTAAAGAGAGCAAGATGTTTGAAATGAGGATTAACTATGGGAGCGCGGTTCGCGGGCTCGGCGCTCGGCTCCCCAGGCCTGTGCGGCGCCATCGGCGCTGAGCTGCTCTGGCCTGGCGGCGGGGCGGCCGAGCGGCTCGCAGCCTTCGGGCCCTAGCGCCCGCCTCCCAGCTCGGCGGCCCCCGCTCCCCCGCCTCTGCCCCGGGCCGCCCGCGGCGGAGAGGCGCTCGGCTGCGGCGCCGGTGCGTGGGCGCGGGGAGGGGGGCGGCACCGGGCGGCGGCAGGAGCGGCTGCTCGGAGCTGAGGCGCCGGCGGCCTGCGCGGGCCCCGCTCCTAGCGGCGCGGCCAGAGGCCGGGGAGGCGGCACCACGAGCGGTGCTGCCTGCCGGTGGCGAACGAGGTAACGGCCGGAACTGGAGCAATGGAATTGTAGCGCAGGTTTTCACTTACATCGGCAAGTGACCGTGGCATTTAAAGTGTATAGTAGCTCCGGATTTTAAAGCGGTCCCGCGAAGCCCGCTGCCGCCCCGCATGGCAGGGCCTGTGCCCGCTGCGGCCTGCTGTGGGGGGAGGGCCTGCTGTGGGGAGAGGGGGGCTGTGCCGTAGCCGCCTAGGACTCCTTGACTTCCCCACTTGAGTTTTGTTTTCTTCACTGTTTCTCTTGACTGCATTTGCCACCTTTGAATATCAAAGTTCATTCACTCTGGGTTTTTGTGTTTCTTCAAGGCATGTCGGAGGATTGCAGATGGAAAACGCAAAGCCAGGGAAAGTTTTTTCAAGTACTCCAGAATAAGGAAATAATACAGCCTGAATGAAGTTGCCTGTGCAATGTAAATGCTTTAAAGTTTTGTAATGGCAGAAGCTAGGTCTTCAGAAATTAAAAGACCCCGCATAAGTTTATCGCTCAGTACAAATAAGAAAAAAAAAGGATCAGCAAACAAAGCAGAAAGTAAAGGAACACCATCTATACCTTCAGCATCCTCCTCTATTATTTCCTTTTTTAACAATGTTCCTCCTGTCAAAATTACCTGTCCCATGTGTGGGCAAATGGTGCCCAGATACAAAATAAATGAGCACATGGATGGAACATGTCAGAGAAACCATGGTGAGGTTGGTGTCATTGAATCAGCACTGAACTCCTCTAGTGGTAAGAGTTCCCCAGCTGCAAATGTGAACAGTAATTCCAGCTTATATTTTTCAAAAAAATCCTTGAATCAAGAAACAAACCCTTCCAAAAGCAGTTTGTTGAAAGCAGAAGGGAGTGCAGCACAACAAACTAGTCCTTATTTTAACAATAATAGTTCAGTTTGTAGTGTTGACAGTGAACCACAGGCTCAAACAGTTAAAATAATCTCTTTGGGAAGCTTGTCGTCTAAACTGTCCAGAAGACGTACCCAGGGAGGAAAACAGATTGTCTATAGAGAGATCGATTCTTCACCTCTAGCTGTGCACTATATGTGCAAACGTGCTGCAGCACTGAACGAGGATGATGAGATATATGCTGGACATAGTTCTCAGAAAGAAAATCAGCTTGCTCAGAGAGAGTGCCAGGAACAGAAATTTTCAAAGGAGGAACCTGAATTTCAAGAAGTAGTAAACAAATGTGGTGGAGAAGACCTTGTGGATATTGTTCAGGTACCCTTACTGGCTGATAACATTATGGGAAAAAGGTTACCAGTTGGTACAAGGAGCACCAAAACAGAACATGGGTCTGAAGGTCCTGATAAATTTGAAACCCATCTAGTTATTTCTACTTCAGCAGAGATGACCAGTAGTTTGGAAGTCAGGACTCAGCCTGACGCTCAGGTTAGTCTGTCTTCCAAGGCACAAGCGAGCTGCGGTACACAAAATTGCTTTGGCAAGGGTGATGTGCAGGTACTTCCTGTGGAAGTTCATGAAGACACTGAGGATGAAATTAATCATACTTTGACAGAAACTGTGCAAAAAGAATTTCAGAATTCCGTTGGGGCTATTTTAGACAAAATAAACGATGTTTGCTCTGTGCCCAGCTCTCCTGGTCACCCATATTACCTCCGGAATTTTTTAGTGGTTCTGCGAGCAGTCTTGGAGAACGAAGATGATGTCAGACTTTTCAATGAGCGAGATATGAACATTATAACCAAGTTCTGCAAATTATCAGGTATCTTTTTTTAAAAAAATGTATTTACACATTACCGCCTGTAGAAAGAACTGTTACAAACTTTTGTGGAAGAGTGCTATACCAATGGGCAGTTTAACTTGATAAATTCCTTAAAGGGAAGAAGCTCCTTCTTCTCAGGAGATGTGTCCCTAGTGGCTTCTTGTAGGGAAACTTTCCTAAAGTTGCTTTAATGCAAGGCAATGGTAAATAGCGGAGACTTGTAAGAAATAAGGAGAGAAGGGTTATGTATATTTCTGGTGGGTTTTTATATTTTTTTTTAATTCACTGTTTTAATACTGGGTTTTAGACTCTTAAGTCAACTTGCTGCTGCATTTAAACGTGTTTCCAAGGAAGGAAACTCATAGTGCAGAAAAAAAGTATCAGTTAACATCAAGCTTTTGTTGATTAATAGGTATGGGAATTCTACACAGTGGCGTTATGAAGAGGCCTGTGGTAGATACACAAACCTTGAAAAAAAAATAGTTCTCAAGTGGCATTTGTGAGCTTTGGTTCAGCACATTTACAGATTACTTCCATGCTTCATGTGAATCCATGGTTATCCCTGTGATTATTATCCAATGTTTAGAACACTAGTTACTAATTAACAGTCATTTTCTTGTAGGTTCCTAGTACTTTTAACTCTCATTAATTTCAGTAGGAGCCAGAATGTCGGAGACATAAGCCCTCCATATTTAGACAAGATTCAAAGCAGACATGTTGTCTGGATCCTGTACTCATACAAGTTTTACAGTAAAAGCATGGCAGAAGTGATGCAAGTTAAAATTGACTCCCCCCAAATTTTTACATGTGTTTATACTTGTCTTAAACTGTAATGAAGAGTAGTTTTACCAGCACTTGAGTGGCACACTTGGAGCATCAGAGTGGATATAAGCTTCTAACAACTTCCACTAGAAAAGTTGTATCTCGGAGTACTGTGGGCATAACCACTGATACTGTTCAAAGCTACCATGCTGATACACAGCTGCCTGACAAAGTGGTTTTAGGTACATGTGCCTGTGAGCTATGCTCATACATCTGAGCTGAACATACAGAAGTGGCAGTTGCATACACACCTGCTGGTAAAAAAAATAAAAAAAAGCAATCGGAAGCTGGCTGCACCTATTAATGTTTTATTTTCATTGAGTTTGCCTTGATTAGCAGGCTGTAAAGTTTGCCATATTAAAAAATTGTATGTCCCTATATGAAACTATTGTGTATTTTGGTCTTTCCTCACTGTACATTATATTATTTTTTCTGCACTAGTGTACAACAGCTGTTAGACTGTTTCCCCATTGCAAAGTGGAGGAAAGCTGTTCTAGCCATTTAGAGCACTTAGTCCCTTAATGTCTGTTTCTGTGAAGTTCCAAATGATACTGTGGATTGACACCACAGGACATCACAAAAGAGAGTATCGGGGTCATGACTTGAGATTAGCAATAATGTGAAGTTTTCCAAGGCCAATAGGAGTCTTTCAGTAAGCATGGAGGATAACAGAATGAGGTTAGGTTAGTATATATGACATCACAAGGTTTTTAACATAGGATCCTGGGTGACAAAAATGGAGTAGTGCTGGCTGGAGGTTTTTAGAAAGAAATGCCATCTGGATATGTAGTTTCTGTTCCATAAAAAAGTCAAGTCAGTGTGTATCCGTTTCTCTAGAAAGTACTCCAAGTGTGGTGGAACAATCTCGGTGGAACAATCTCAGAAATGTCTTTTTTGACTTGAGATCTTCTTCCAAAGTTTAGCAGCTTGAAAGGTCTGGATGAACATTCGTCATTTGACCTAGTAGGAAACTCAGCTTACTCAAACCAGCTTAAGAAATGTTTGCTAAAAAGGCCAAGAAACTCTAGAGGAGGCAGTAGGGCTCTAAACAGGTATTTCTGTGGTGGTTGCAGTTAAGATCTTGCAGGTTATATTGTAATAATTACAAGTATGCAGTAACATCAAACATTTTAAAAGTTAAAGAATAATAGTAATGTAAGTTATGAGAATATTGTAAGTAAGATAAGGTAAGGGCATAACACAGGACTGTATTTGTCAGGGAGCTGCAAGAGCCGGCTACTCTGCATGGGAAGATGAGCCAGGAGCTAAGGGGACAGTAGGGCAGGCAGGGGCCACCTTGTCTCCCTACCTGCAAGGGGCACAAACCCACGCTGGCCCAAGAGGAGAAGCGGAGCGGACGCAGTGCCAGCACTGCAGCCAGCCATGCAGCACTGGTGGCAGGCTTTCGGGTGGCAGGCCTTCTGGTGGCAGGCCTTTGGGTGACGGCTTCGGGTGGCAGGCCTTCTGGTGGCAGGCCTTTGGGTGGCAGGGCTTCGGGTGACAGGGCTTCGGGTGGCAGGCCTTCGGGTGGCAGGCCTTTGCCCAAGCCCGCAGTGACGAGGCGGGTACGAGGCGAAGCCGAGGCAGCGAGGTTCCTGGCTGGGTGCTGGCATGCCAGCTGAGTTCAGGCAGGGCTGGGGGGCTCCGCACTGGGCTCCCGTACAGCTCCCAGGGGACTGGGGTGGCCCTGGGGGAGCTTTGTGCAGCCTTTCCCAGCAGCCTGAGCTCGGCTTGGAGAGCTGCTGTAGCAGAGCCGACCCTGAGCACAAGCCGCCGTCCTGAGTGGACTGGGATGGGCTTGCAGAGCGTAGGGGTGCGCTCCAGGCCGTAAGGTACTGTGCAGTGTATGGTTTTATTAAAGATCGGTTTCTGTTAAGCAGTAGCAGGCAGGAATAAAAAAAAATTAGAAGTTAATGAGAAGTTAATTAAGTATTCAAAAGAGTGCTGAATGTAGTGACAATAGCTAGACTGTTTTCAGCTAAGATTTAATAAGCTATTTTGTTGTGTTTCGGCGTTGTTACTCTTTTGAAAGTATTTTCAAAAGGTACTGTAAGAGAGCACTTCCCTGATAAAAATCAGATCTGTAGGAGTTTTTTTCTCCCTTGTTTTCAGTAGATAAATTAGTAAAATTAAGCTTATCTTTGGAAAAATAAGAATCTGAAGACTACTACAGAGAGAAGTATTCTGTGATGATGAAATTATTCTGTCAGACTACAGCTTCTTTTGTTCCCCAGTGTCAAATAGCTGGTTATTTAATGAGTGTTAAAGAAGACAAAAAGATCTATTGAATATCACAATATGCAGAGTTTAAAAAATGAAGTTGTCTTTTCCTAGAGAACAGATTATTTCTTAAAGGGTAAGCGTGTCAAAAATACGTTTTAGAAATGTTCATTACCTACAAAATACATTGTAATAATTTTCTACCTGCAAAACTTCTAATTCTAGTGAGTGTTAATTACTTAGAAAGTTATGTTCTGGTATTTTACCAAGTCCACTCATAGGACATGGGCAAATTTAAAATGTGTTTTAGAAGATACCTGCATCAAAGTAATTTTTTTCTGGGTAAGGTAGTGATTATGCATAATTTTGTGGTTTAGAATTTAATTTTCTTTTTATGCTTCCCTGCTTTAAATAAAATTTGCAGTTGGTGGGCAGAAGTTGTATGTGAGACTCTTTCAACGCAAGCTGAACTGGTTAAAGGTGAATAAAATAGAGTATGGAGAGATAAGTACGGATCTATCACCAATAATTGAAGAACTGGCTGAAGCCAGGTTTCTGCAAACAGGTATGGCCAGCATTAATAAATGTGAAAAATATTTCAATTAAAACCTGCAGCTGTGGCATATTAGAGTTTAACGCACTACATGCTTGTCTGTGCCTTGAGAAGAGAGTTAGAGGAGCAAGAATGAACATTTCAGGTGGATGAGTTGTGTTACGTTAATAATAAAAGCAGTTACTGCAAATTGGGTAATAGGGAGAGCTAAGTGTTAGAGCTATAGGTGCAACAATAAGCCTTACTTGCCCTCACCAGCCTCATCTCGGACCCTGAGCTACACAGCTTGGTCCAGGAGCTCTACTTAATATCCTGCAGCACTGCCGTGCGCTGTCTTGCAGGCACCATGTCCCTGGCCTTGTCCATCCCCAGCTAGCTGGCCTTTCCACTGGTGCTGCAGGTGTTTGTTTCCAGTCTTGTCTGTGGCCAAATACTGTGGATGGATCTCAGACATTAATTGTAGTCTTGTCTCGAGTCTTAACGTCTGGCGTCAGGTCAGCCCTGGGCCTGATTCTTCATTGTGCCGTTTCTGGGGGTGCCAGTGGCCTATTCTGTTCATTTATGGTGGGACTGCACCATAGCTGTTGGGTTTGGGGACACTGCCAGTGCTGCAGGCACTCTTGACTCCTGGCTCATGCCCACTTGTCAGGCAGCTCAGCTCTTGCTGCTCCCTGGCAGCACTTTTTTTTTTGCATTGGGCAAAGTTTCAATCATCAGGAAGGCAAGTTTTTCTGAAAAGCTTTTTTTTTTTCTTTGTAACTTGGTGGAATTTCTTTATATTTGCTTTTGTTTTGCAGTTGCAAAGGGATTTTTTTTTTCTGATAATTCCATTCCTTCAAACTAGGCCTGTGAAGGGAATGAATTTCAAGCGGAACTGGTTAGCACTGATAAGACATGTGTGAAGAATCTAAATCATTAGATTAGTGCTAGGTTATAGGGATGTACTATACTTTGAGTTGTTGCTTGATTGTATAGATATAGCACATAATGAATATATGTGGATCATTTTGCTTCTAGAATCTGAACTGGAAGACCTGTGTGAAGGGTTGGATTTGCTTTCAGCCCCTGAGCTAAAAACATTAGCAAAGATCTTTCACTTGCCAAACCCAAATGGTCAGAAACAGCAGCTTGTGGATGATTTTCTGAGGTTGGCAAAACAACGTTCAGTCTTCAGCAGGAGTCAGGCTGGTATTGGGACAGTGATTTTAACAAGGTAACTCTGTTTATAGTTAAATTGTGCACACAAATGGAAATTATGCTTCAGAGGACCCAATCTAGATGCCTTTTGAAGAGAGGAATGCATTTAGTAAATTTGTGAATAAAAAAAGGCAGCATTAAATTTTGATTCATGGTGGGTCAAACAGAATGGTAACTATTAAACTTTTCAACTATATCATGCTTTTCAGCTGTGGTCATGATTATCTGTCTCCAAAGTTACTCAGTTATACAGAGAAACATTTCTGAATTATTTAAAGCAAAATCAGTGCATAAAAACATCTAGGAAGACATAGGGAAAGTCACTGCCTATTAAAGCAACTACCTGATGTTCATTTGCTGGGTGAGCTCTTTTAGTAGAATTAGATGGTAATGATACTCTTTTTATTTGTGATTGACTTTATGCTTCAGCTAGAGCCTCCTTTCGGGCAATATTTTTAAAGGGAAAAGATATTTGCCTGACAGAGTGTTCGTTCTTTCCTGTTAATTTTTTTTTCTCTGGCTATCACAGCTGTGTATATCAGATGCCCTTGACTTCCAGGTCTTCTGGGGTCCAGGTTCAGGTTTAAGGCGCCATTCTGCCTTAACAGCAGTGGTCACAACGTTACCATTCTTGGTGTTCAGAGCTGGATCTGTAGCTTGAACATCCACAAAAAGTCTAGGAGTATGAACCAACATAATAGTGAGGGTACTGGTGCTAGGGTACAGGTCAGTTCTGGAGTTTATAAGCTTTCTTAGGCAGTTTTCTCTCTTAGTAACTGATACCAAAAAGTAACTGTTTATAGAATAATGCATATAAAGAAAGGTTGCTTGTCTAGTAGTTAGTTTGTCTGATAGGCTAGAGAGCTAGGGTCTGAACTCAGTAACTGCGGAATACTTTCTGTCCAAAATGCAGGTTGGGTAGAAAGCTGACAGGTAGCAGTATGTACTGCATTTGCTTCAGTAACACAATCTGTCTTTCCTGTGGTATTCTTTCTCAAATGAGAGAGATATGAAGCTTTGTCAAGTTTTAGCATAGCTTATTGGACAAATACTCACCCTAAAACCTTTTGCGTGATTCTCCACAAAATTCCTTGTATTAAAAGGGGTCTAACATTGGAAGAAGAACTTTAAAATCATCCCTCTGTGAAGAATTATTCTTATTACATGAATCAGTAAGATCTTCTTTTCTTAGACCAAGAGAGAGGCCTAATGCTACCTTGGTGCTGGACTTGCAGAGCTTCGCAGCTGGGAGGTTTGCATAGTATGCTTAGCTTCTTTAAAGTAGTTTTATTGGGTCTTCGTTGTTTTCAAAATACAACAGGAGCTCTAGTGGTTCTCATTCTGTTAAAAATAGTATTTCACACTGGTGTCATTGTCGCCAGTAGCATTGCACTTCATTTGGCCTGCAGGAAAACAGGCAAAGTGATCACAGCCACAGCCATGATTGTCTTGTGCTAGAGGATGTTGGGACTTTGTGATAAGTAAGGATGTTTTAATTTAAGGAGTTCCAGTTGTTTTTTCCTCATTCTAATCCAGGTATAGAAAACTTCAGTACGAAAATACTTTGTATCTCTTGAGATTTCATTTTTTCTCTTTGATACTAGATATTTGAATGACATGATGATGCATGATGTATAATTTGTATAAATGCCTCTAGCAGCAACAAAATTGTTTTCAGAATATTGGCTTGAACTATACAAAGGAAGGGTAGAAAAAAGTGTCTTCAGGAAATGGAAAGGAACCTGGGAAAATTAATTACATTCTAAAAAAGGCCTTGGCACTGTCTTACTCCCTACTCCAAGAAAAGAAGCTGATAGTTACTTGCTCAGTTGCATCAACTTTGGGAACCTAATCTTTGCTAATAGTTGACAGTTGAAGTACTAGTTACGCCATGAGATCAGAGAAAATCCTGGTTTAAATCTGTGTTGTCTTGTGGACAAGTAACAGAAATCTTGTACGAAGAGGCTGGATGAAGATGTGCTAATGGAGGTACCCTAAAACAAGGGGTCTCAGACTGCAGGCTCTAGACATTGCCCTGGCAGCAAACTGCATCTTGTTGGTGCTGCCTGGCATAGCAACAGGGTGGCTGCACCCAAGGGGCAGTTAGTTCCAATTCTGTTCTGCTTGAAGTTTGCCCCTTAAACTTTTTGTTAGTTAATGCATTTCTTTGGCTTTTCACTGGAGGTTACGTGTGCTATATAGTTGCTCAAGCTGCTTCTTGCAAGGAAAAAGAAGTTTACAAATTAATTGTCTTGAAAACAAAATTATCCTCATACTTTATTCAGTATATTTAAATTTGTATAAGTGATGGTAAAAAACATTTCTTACAGTAATTTTATTTGTCCTTCCAGGGTGAAGGACCTTGCTGGAAAATCTGTCAGGGTCTGTAAAGGCCCTCGGGCTGTCTTTTCCCGAATTCTGCTGCTATTTTCACTGTCTGAGTCAGTGGAGGATGAAGAAGCTGGTAGTGCTGGTCAAGGCCAGCTCTCTACAGTCCTTATGGTAAACATGGGGCGTATGGTATTCCCCAGTTACACTGTAAATAGGAAAACGCAGGTCTTCCAGGACAGAGAAGATCTTATCAGGTAGGGGGAGCTTTCGCAGTTTGGAAATCTATTTCTAGAAAGGTTTACAGCAGTACTTGTGTAGGCAAATAAGCATTCATCGTGTAGAACTCCAGATGTAAATAGGCAGAAGAGCACTTCTGCAATGATTTTTAATGCATTTTTATATCCAGGTAGGATTTGTAATTGATTTGTAATTCACAATGGCTTGTATTTTGAACCAAAATAGCATATTTATTTGCTTCATGATCGTCTGCTGGTCAAAGTTGTTTCTTTATTTGCTGTGATGGTTATCAGAATGGACTCTGAACAAACCAAAAACTATTTTCTCTAGTTTATGAGTGATTTTAAATGTGATGTACACTGCTACTATAAACTCTGCTGATCCTACAAGATCAAGAATAAAGTTAGTGCCATGATTCAATGTCTTTGGAGACTGGAGAGGAGTTTTTAAAAGGTATCATATGGAGGAATTGATTTCTTTTAAGTATAAATGCTTTTTGAGCCTAATACCGTTACTGTGGGTTTTTTCCCTTAGGTATGCAACTGCTGCTCATCTGTCAAATGATATAGCCACTGCAATGGTAAATGGGAACTGGGAAGAAGCTAATAATCTATATATGTATGCTAAAGAAACCTGGAACGGACTGAAAAATCACCCATCTTTGAGGTAGCAAACTGGAAACTAGCCCATATGAATCTGTGAAGTGTATTATCTTACTTTTGGTACTTTTTCTTTTGAGAGAGGCTTGTTTACCAGTGATATTATTTAAGCCTGATAAATTTAGAAGCTTTAGTGTTCTTGAAAGCTTTGAACTCCTTGGTTGTTTTTTTAGCTTTTAAGTGATTATGTGAAAAGGCCTTTTTTATAAAACCTTGGGAATTAATTGGTAGGCATGGATAAAGCACTAAAACATCTCTGTTCTGTGTGCCAATGCAGGAGAACAAGAGCCTTATTTTTCTCTTGTCATACTTTGTTTTTATGGCTTTTAGACAAATAGTAATAAGCAGAATTTAAAATTCGCTGTGAACAAAAGGATGTTGCAAATGTTATGGGAAAACATACTGGGTCATTCATCTCTTCAGACTTCCAAGCGGGTGTCGTTCAGGAAGCATTACTGAAAATGGGAGAACTGAGATAATGTGTATTGGTTTTGAAGTGTCCTTCATCAGTTTTTCTTTCAATTGTTTATTTTTTCTGGCTTCATGATATACCAAAAGTTAAAGCCATATGTTTGGTATTATATTCATGGCAAATGAATTAAAATAATATTCATAGAGGGTCATTTGGAGGTCTGTTCCATTTCACACTGAAGACGGTGGAAAAACCTGTTTTGATTTTGATGAGATTTTAGATGATTTTGTCTTGAAACATAGAGGTGCCTGCCTAAAAGGTGTTAGTCATCTGTTACGGCAGGAAATGCCTGTTAAGCCTTTTCCTTTTGTTCAGCTCTGTTTCTAAAATCAACCTTCTGACTTAAAAGAACAAGTTGGCAGTAACAAAACATGATATAGTCAATTATTGGTTTGCATCTGATTTAAAACTTATTAACTAATAATTTCACTGCTATTGCAACAGAAATATGCTGTGCAAGTACAGCTTGCACCTGCTATCTAAACTAAACTATTTTCTTACCTTTGGGTTCTTGACTTTGCAGCTAGGATCCTCATTGCAGTTCAATTTTTATCTATAATGCATTTAACTTTTGTAAATGCTTTAGGTATAAGTATTCTTAGTAAGTGAATTTTAAGAATTTAAATTGCCATCATTAACTTGAGCTGCTCTTGAGCTGATCTTATCTTTCAGCTATCACAGAGTTTTACCTGAGTATCTGCGACGTTTCACAGTTGGCTGGGTTTATACAAGAATCCTTTCTCAAGGTGTTGAAATTTTGCAGAGGCTTCATATGTACAAGGTAAAGTGGTGCGGTGAATAGGAGTATGTGCTTCATGTACCCTTGTACATCAATTTACACTTCTGATGTGGCTGGGAAATGGTGATAATGTTTACCAGGACTTGCTACAGTTCTCTTAACAGGTGACTTTGAAGGCAAAAGAGCCTTTTTTCTTGCTGCTTTAGAAAGCTTTACATTGTTTTGTTTTCTGCTTATACTTTGGAGATTTATCGTACCTAATATATCGTAAGACTGTTGCTGAAACATTGTTATTTCATTGTTGAAAGATATCTGTGCCTGGTAAGGTTTGGTTATCGTTTTTAAATAAGGCAGTCTTGGAAGAAAAGTCTTCTGTGAAATCCCTACCTTTCACCTTGGGAGCTGACGTTTCCAAAGGCCTATGGTTTACTTGTTAAAGCAAAGCAGATTATTCTGAAAAAGACTGCCTCTGAAAAAAGGCAACAAGTAATATTCAGGTCTTGCTCATATACAGTAAGGAATACCAAAAGGACAAAAATACTGTATTTTTGGCAGCTAACTTTTAAGTTCACGTAGAAGTCTCTCTATTCTAGAGTTTTTAAGATACACCCATGCACCTGGATACATTGGGTGCTGGAGTAAAAATGGAGTTTGAATTGTGCAGAGACACGGGTTTATAGTACCTAGTAAGTAGAAGGAAAGTAACAAGCTCATTATATAATGAAACTTCAACTTGCTTTTCTGACTCGATTAATAAAGATACAATGCTGTTTCCACAGGAAGCAGTGCAGGAGCTGCAGGCTCTCCTGTCTCAGGATGTGTATTGTAGTGACAGCAGAGGCCGGTGGTGGGACCGCTTAGCTCTGAATTTACATCAGCACTTAAAGAACACGAAGAAGGTATCTTCACAACCGCATGCTGTAAAGCTGGAAACACAGCAGTCGTTGTCTGAAATCGTGTTGTTTTTTTTAAAAAAAAAATCATATGAGAAGAACAGCTTGGTAGGCTCTCCTAAAATTGCAGGTCATGTAACCAGTTTCTCCTAAGAAATTGAATATTGAGTGTACCCTCATCCCTGCTTTTTTTCTGTGCATAGAACACCACCGTTTGGCATGGTGAATGTGGGTTATCAGGCATCAGCTTCTTGCTGTTCTGCCTTATACATTTGCCTAATGTGTGATAAGTAAGGACATTTCTTGCAGTAAACATTCTGCAAAATTCTGCAAAAAATTCTGCTTCTGAATCTGAGTCATGATGAGGCCATATCTGGAATGAAAAAAACAAACATGATCAGGAGGAGTTTTTTAATGTTTTCAAATCTGAGAGAATGAAGTCCTTGGCTAACTGTTCCCAGTGAGGAGAAGGTTGTCTTCTGTATCTGGACCAGTTTTGGTGTGGGGTTTCTACTGTAAGGAGTCAAGCAGTAGACTGCCATTTCTAATCTGTTACTAGATACAGCTCTGGCAGGATTATCAGTCTTTAACAGCAAATCTGAACTATTTCCATGGTCCTGCAGGAGAAACTGTGACTGACCGTCCTTAGACTGGTAAAAAATAACATTAATGGTTTTAGATAGCATGTATTACAGGCTATGCTCATCCTGGTCTGTTTAATTCTCTTAGGAAGGCAGAGGAGGGCAGAAGAGGTTTTGAGGTAATCTTAGCTTGTGCTGAAACTTTGTCCTCTGCCCTCTTCCCTTCCAGAAGGACACAAACACACCCTACTGGTACAAGCAAAACACGGTATTTGTGCAGTGGGTAAAATTGCCAGTCTCAAGTCTTAACGGCTCGGGCTTTTAGAAACACTGTGGATGTGGTGAGCGATCTTTGAGTTTCCTAAGTGATTAGCTGGCATGTAGCCGACTGAGAGAAAAATAACCATATGGGAATGGCAAGGATTGTGGGCAAGGATTATTCTAAATCTCCGTAAAACTTTCTGGAACCTCTGTACAGAGTTCTGCAGCAGATTATAAAGAAATCAGAGGAAACGGTCAGCGTCAGGACAGGTTGTGCCTTTGAATTCCTTGTGAGCCAGCACCAGCTTTTCAGACTTGCTTTTCAAGAGCCACAAGGTAGCTACTGTCTAACTCATTTTAGAGCTCAGTTGCAGTTCCATGAATTTTCTGTGCCAGAAACAGCAGGTGGTAGTTGTATCAGCTGCTGGTCTGAGAATTTATAAATATAGGAGATCACATCCGTTTTCCCTGTCTGTTGCATACGAAGGAGAAATATTGTCAGTGATTGAAAATGAAACTCTAGGACTGGTTAGGTCACAGTGAAGTATGGACAGACTGAAAATCAACTTACTAACTAAAAGAGAAGGAGGATCAATCTAATTAAACACACATAAGATACCTGACTAATTTGGCATTAAAAAACAGAGATAAAAAGAATGTTGTAAGTCCAGAACAGTAGTATTTGTAGAGTTATTTAAAATAAGCAGAGAATGACTCCCCCCACCCCACTCCGCCGGGTGTTGCTTCCTTGCCTCACTAAGTCTATTGAGAATTGGGATAAAAATACTCATATTTTGTGTTGCTTTTTAATTCTTTAAGCCTGTTAAAAGGAAATAATACTATAGGCTGTCAGGAATCTGCAGTGGTCTCTTCTGCATCTTATACCCCCACAGCAAGCTTTTTCCAGATTTGGAATTAGAAGTTGTGCAAAGGAAGATTTTGTCTCGGTTCCTCATTTATAAATTAGGACAAAGTGCCTTCCTCAAGTTGCAGGGAGTATGTCGGAAGCATGATTTGAATTAATCTTTGGAGTCCATGTTAAACCCTTGATGTTCTTCACTGCAGTAGTGCATTGGTCTAAAACAGGGGTCCTCAAACTATGGCCCACAGGTTGGATACGGCCCCCCAGGGTCCTCAACCTGGCCCCCCAGTATTTACAGAACCCCCCTGCCCCCTGCCAGGGGTTGGGGGGGAAACCAAGCAGCCACAGATGACTGCCTGCCACTTAATCCGTGCGACGGCCCCCTGGTTAAAAAGTTTGAGGACCCCTGCTCCAAAAGTTGTTCTGTATGTACATCCTTGTGCAACTGATCTGCTCCTTCTCTTTCTGTATTACGTGCTGTTAAGAAACTGGGTTAAAAACACTGAACTGATTTATCGTAGAACCAACTTTTGTTTCTGGTCACTGATGTAGAATTTACACTTCCTTAATCTCATATTGATCAGTACAAATGGAGAGTAATTTCTTTTTACTGTACTAGTGCAAATTTGAATCCAGAAGCCTACCAGTGCTAGAACTTCAGTATGTACAAGTAAGAAAGGTGGCCCTGTCTTGTATGCTGTTTTTTACATTCACATTTTTGTTCTCCTTAAATCCATTTTGTCTTTTGGGCTTAGTAAGAACAGACAGCTGTGCTTAAGTCTTGTTACCTCGCTCTTTGCTAGGCCATTGACTGCATTAGACGTGGGCTGGCAGACCCGTCGGTACGTACTGGGCATCGTCTCTCTCTCTACCAGCGGGCCCTACGAATCAGAGACTCACCAAGCTGCAAGCAGTTCAGGTGCCTGTTCCATGGTCTGCCAGTCATGACTGTGGAGGATGTGACACATGTGAGTAAAGTTGCTGGTGGTTTCTGAGAAATAACAACTCATGAGGTCTGTTTTTCTTCTGAAAAGAAGTAATAATCTGGGAGACTGTTGTTATGTGCTATCAACAAGCCTTTGACTTATTTGGGCTGCAGGAAAATGAATGCAGATGTGTTTCTAAAACAAAAGCCTCTGAAACAAATATGCCTCCTTACTTAATGATCAGCTTAGCTGAATTAGTCAGCTGTATGCTGATTTAATTCGCATTGCTTTACCGAACTTGTTACAAATCTGATAAGCTCTAAACTCCACTATTTACCAGCGATGCTGTCATACAGAAAGGAGTCTGAAGAGTGATAAATTCAGTGCATCGCCTCTGGTGTCTTCAGCCTGAGCATTCCATGTGTAAGGAAAAGTAGTAGTAACCTTAGCATGTTATCAGCGTGAGATTAATCCTCAAAAAATGCAAGGTTTTATTAGTAACCTTTGGGATTTATGCACTGTAAATACATGCCATGCAAATGTGCAATGTGATGCACTTGCTTCATATTGGAATGGATTTTTTTAACTCATCTTTTCCCTGCTATTGCGAAGAGCGTTGTATCTGGGCAATATCAGAGCAGAGGCTCACTTTCTCACTTTCTCTCTCAGCCTGGTCACCGCATACCCCCTACAGCCCTTTTTCTCAGTCCCCAATCAGTCCTCTCAGTCATCTGCATTCTTCCTGGTCCAGCATATAGAGAGACTACGTTCCCAGTCAACCAGCATTTTTGCTAGACATTTTTTTTTCTTTTTCTTGAAAAATTTGCCAGTTTATAAAAGCTAAACAGAGTAATTTCAAGGGAATGGCAGGCTAAATGTTACATTTTTGGAAACAAGCCTCGTTCTGATTTTAAGAAAACTGAAGAGGAGGAATGTGTGCTTTGGGAGACCTTCAGGTACCTAGGCTAAAGCTTTTTAAATGTGATGCTGGAAACTAACTAGTTCTTTTAATATGTTCAGGTTATGATCAAAGGAAAGCTGTGTCCTCAGATGGGAATGGGAAAATCTGTGTTTCTAATGGAGGATATTAGTGATGAAGAAGGAGGTGAAGACTTTGGTGTATCCACAGTCATGTGCTCAGTTGAGGAGCTGGCATTAACCCATTACAGGCAGAATGGTTTTGATCAGGGTAACAGTAACTTTTTTTTTTTTTTTTTTCTTGTAGAGTAAAGTAACTGTGGAAGAAAGAACCAATTTACTAAGCAGTTTAGTTAATAGACCATTTTAGCTGATTTCATTAGACCAGTAAATGTAATAGAAAATGTTTGTATATATACAAACATTTTGTTATTAACATATTATATTTTTAATATATTGGCTGGGCATTGGTCTGCTGGTGGTGAGTGATTGCTTTTTGCATTACATATACATATACACGCATACATATATAATATATGTATAGCTCCATATATGTATGTGTACGTGCACATATATATATAATATACAAAACATATATATATATATATAAACATTTTTTTACTAATATAATGCTTTTATAGTGTAAGAATTAAAAAACCTCGTGTATTAAAACTGGTGAAAGTTAGAACAGTAGACCTTGGTGGGGCCAGGGCGTAGTAATTTGACCTTAGGCCGTAAATGAAGGGCACCAGCCTGAAAGCAGAACGCACATTGTGGAAGGGGTAAACTGAATTTAGAACTCAACGCTGTAATGTCAGTGTATATTGGCTTCAGCTGTGTGTAAACCTGGACATAATGTGTTTATGTTTTGGGTCATGATGATTTAGTACCTCTTCACACGAGATAGCTGTAGAAATTAATGTTTCCGTTTCTGTTAAATGTTGCCCTTTAGGTATCCATGGGGAAGGCTCAACATTCATTACACTGTACGGCATTCTAATGTGGGATATCATTTTCATGGACGACATACCCGACGTTTTCAGAAACGCCTATCAGGTAGTTTTGAAAGTCTTTCTTCAGCGAATTTCTTTGCCCGTTGCAGTAGACTCTGTAACCGTGTTAAACATCTTATTCAGAATTAGATTAACATTTTATTCCGAGGGACTTTCCAGACAGATCTTGGTGTTTGCTTGGTTTGATTATTTGTTATATTGGGTTTGTTACTGAAGAGCTCCTTGGGGGCTAATTGCTATGTAGGTCTGAGTTGGCTGTCAGATGGGGGGGCGATTCAGCTGGCTAAATACATATGTCCTATATCTGAACTCCGTGGGCAAGTTTGCATTACACTCGGGAAGAATTCTGCTACACCATAGCCCTGTTCATCTCGTTTGAAGATGACGTTCCTTTAAAAAAATAAAGAAGTCATTTTCTTTTCAGTGGCCTTTAAAGGGAAGTCACATTTTTAAACTGGGTTTGTTAACACATTCTTCCATTTTGTCAAAGAAGCAAGTAACAACTCCCTACCACACCCTACATTAATGATTCCAGGTCAGCTTGTGGCTTTTAGCTAAATGCTTTACATCCTACAAATTACAGCTAGAAACAGTTTTAATAATTGCAATTAGAAAACTTGATCACCTAGTGACATTTGCTAAGAAAACTGTAAAAAGCCACCTCAAATGTTGTAGAACTACAAAAGGCCACTCAATTGTTGTCTTTCTTCCACCTTAACCCATTGCTTCTAATTGGAAACCTGGCCAAGAGGTAGGCCGGCCAGTGCTGTCCTCCTCTTTCACTGCATTTATTTGTACTGTAAGAAATTACAGGTTTATATCAGTATGAGGTATCTTAAGTAGAAGTTTCTTCTTATTTTAGAGGTGAAACATGCAGGTTATTCTTGTCTCCCCAACCATCCCCCTTTTGTTTATTTTTCTTCACCAGTATGAAGCAGAAATCCTTGTGGCTGAGTCAAAAACCAGCTCATGGTTTGGAGATGGCTGTCTCCCTGAGTAGTGACACTACAAATATCTCTTTCGAATTGGCGGAGAGGGAGGTACACATTCCTTCAAGGCCATCCTTACATGGTCCTGTAAGCAAAGGTTGTAAAAAATCTAAAGCATCAAACAGTGCAGGCCAATTTTATCAGGCCAATGGGACTAAACTCAAAACTATGAATACATGAGTCACTTTCTATTCCACTAATCTGAAATATAACCTGTTTTTTTATTTTATGTTGACACGGATTATGAGCTTGTATACTGTTATGTCTTGAAATAATTTCTAAAGCCACAAGCACTTGATTATAAGTATCTTCTTGGTCATATCCTCGGAGAGCTACTCAATGGTGAAAAGAGACAACTTACTATGGAGTAATGGCTGTTCTTTGAAGGGGCTTTTTCTACTTGATTCTTGTATTCACCTGAGCAAGTAAATTCAGGGTTGAATACTGTTTGCAGAAAGAACTGAGCTATGGCTCCTCCTTGCTTTGGAATTGTGAGGCTGGACATGAAGGACTTGCAGGCTCATAGGCAGGACAAGCAGGGCACTGCTGTTGCTCCAAAGGCCTCACAAATACTGGTAATTGGAATTCATACAAATAACACTTCTTGTAGAGTATCTGCTGTTCTTCTAAAATGCTGTAATTGTATGCATAGCACATGTTAAAAGCAGGTATTCTTTGTCAGTGCAAACTAACATTTAATGTAGAACTTGCTTTCCTAAAGGACTTCCTTTTATACAAGCTTACATGATTATGCCTACTTAAGAAAAAAAAACCCACAAAAAACCCATGGATGTTTATAACAAGCCCAGTATTTACAGCTCATTTGCAAATTATTTTTTTAAAAAACCCTAGATTTTACTTTTTAATGCAGAACAAAGCCATCGGGAGCATCAAGCATGAACAAGGATGAGCTGAAACCTTGCGCCTGAATCTCTCAGTCAGTCCTAGGCTGTATTTTTGTGGGATTAGCTGTGGCAGCAGTTTGTGTAGGGCTGAAATGTCCTATTTCTCTAAGCACTCGGCATTTGATTTTGAAAAGCTAGAATGGCACTCAGCTAGTATTTGAAAGCTTTTTCAGCTGTGCTCGACAGTATTTGCTGAAGTGACTTTATACACTCCTGTGTTCAGCGCTGTACAGAAGGTGCCCTGCTTTCACGGGGCTTGGGTGATACTCCCAGTTCCATCACTGCTTTGTTCTTCCCACCTCACACTGCTTGCTGTAGCTGAGCAGCTTTGATATGGATAATTCCAAATCCCAACTAGACTGGCTGCTGCTCGGAGGGCTGGAGCAGATAGCTCTTTGTTGTCTCTTAAAGGAAACTGCTATCAAGAGGTTAAAAACCAACAGAGCACCGGCTAAGAAGTGGCCAGCAGTTGTTGCACTGACATGGGGTGTTAAAATAGATACAAATCTTTCCCCATTTAATAAAGGTTTATGTGGTGATCATGTTCAAGTCAAATTGAGTCAGTGGTTGAGTGTTTATAGTTGAGGTAAGAGAAATACGATGGAGGACGTTGTCCTGCTCGGAATCGGTTTTGCTGGCAGCTCCGCAGAGCTGTATTTGCCTTTTTGTGCAGACGTTCCCCCTGGATTTATACACCGACAGCTTCTACGAGAACAGGCGGGATGTCATTGAGGCCAGACTCCAGCAGCTTCATACAGCTTCCTCAGAGACACTGGCGAAGTTGGTGGCTGACGTCTGGACTGCCCAGGAGGGAAGGGCAGCAGCACTGGTTAGCTGGGGGCGGTTTATCTCCCTCCAGCAAGTGCAGGTAAGACTGTTGTCCTGAGCGGGCCGGGCGCGCTGGCAGGGCTGGCCGGTGGCTCGCCCGTGGCCGTGCTGTGCTCACACTTGTACCGAGGCTCTGAGACTTCTGAGCCATGTGTGGTGCGTGGTGGGAGGGACGAGCTGAGTGGGGACTTCAGTGCAGCTCTCTCTACCCCCGAGTGCTGTTGCTCTGCTGATACGGTCACTTTTCCTGCAGCAGTAGTTGGGAACACTGCGGGGAAACTGCAGTAGATGGGCAACACCTGCTAAAGTTTCTTCTTCTATATGACTGAACAAAAAGCTGAGATGGGCCATAGAATATTCTTGCGAGAGTCAGGAAATGGCTGTACAGGAAATTAAAAAAAAAAAAAAAAAGCCAAGCACCAAAACTTCTCTTAAACTTCTCTTACAGAGCCTTGTCTCTTGCCTTGGAGGAATGTTTCTGAGCGGTGTTTTTAGGCAGCTTTCCAAAGATCTACGCCATTGCAGAGGGGGCCTTCCTGACCTGGTTGTGTGGCGTACTCACACTGATCACTTCAAGGTACAGTGGGAGATGATGGAATACTCAGTGCTCAGCTGATCTTACGCTCAGGTTTAAAACTTTCCAGTTGTGAGCCCATACAAACTGTATTTTCCGTTTGTGCTGGTGTTAAACCTGCTGCTCATCTGCCCAGCAGCTATGGCAAGTAGTGAGTGACTGTTTTATCTGCTCTTTCATCCCATTTTTGCTGTATCTGTAACAGGTATAATGAGAAACAGCAAGAGGTGTTTTGTAGGAATTGTTGTAGAATAGGTTTTCAATTAAAATTACTGTAAAGCAACTGTTACCAATCAGTCAGACGCACCCCGCCTGTTATTAGCAAGGGGTGCTGGTGTTACCACTTACACAAAAACTTGACTGTATGAGACTGCAGCAGCTATGTACGTCTTCATTACAAAAATGTGGTAAACAATCGCGGTTTGTGTCTTGTGCGGTACTGGAATAGGTACTAGAGGTCTGAGAGACATCCCTCAGTTGCTGCAGCAACGCCTTACGTGTTACAAAGCAGCTGAATAGCAGAAATGTCTAGAACACGTGACTAAGTTGCTGTCGGTATCAGTTGGAATGGGTGAGGTGGCAAATGATTGATTTGGGAGTATGTGGTGTCTTCATTCACTGGTGCCTCCGTGGTTTGGGAGGTATTTATTATAAAAAAATTCATTCTCTTGTAGTTAAAACTTTGGAACATGGGTTAATAATTTAGCACCCACCGGGCCTTCTGTTGTGCTAAATCTGTATTACTTTTGTTGCACGTAACAGCCATGAAAGACTATTTATATTAAGTCTGTGGGAGCTGATGATCTTTTGGATCCCCCAGAGGCACGCGACTGATCACCCCTATTTCTTTGTAGCTGGTGGAAGTGAAAGGTCCCAACGACCGCCTGTCCCACAAGCAGATCATCTGGCTGAGTGAACTGAAGAAGCTGGGTGCTGCAGTAGAAGTCTGTCACGTGCAAGCTGTCGGAGGCAAGAGTAAACGCCTCAGCTGACAGCAGAGGTCTTGACCACGAGGGTGGGTAACTGACTTGGGTGTTTTTAAAGGAACTGGCATGACACACACACACTGCTGGCTGCTGCTTATTAAAAGTAGTTTCTTCTAAAATTCTGGTTTCTTGGAATGTTACTGTAGTTATTTTTAGCACAACGCATTCTAAAAAACAGTTTGAGAAAACTGTCAGTATGATTTACTGTATGTCACTGTGTGTTCAGAAGAACAAAGCCTTTCTCTTCTGTACACAGCTCGTAACTTATGCTAGGGAAGGAAAGCCAGGGGGTTTGCCCAGTAAAGAGAAACAGCTGCAGTCACGCTGGAACCAGCTGAGAACATCCTCTGCAATAAAAACCGCAGCGCATCAAGCCCTCATCATCTCCATGTTGCCTGCACAGCCCGAGCTCCTTATGTTGTGCACGTTTCCCTGCAAGGTACGAGTTCTGCCCCGCTCCAGGACTGTCCAGACCATGGTAGTTCACATTACCCATTTTTCACAGCTGGGCAACGACAGCATAGATTAAGGCATAACACTTTTTTTTTTTTTAATGTGCTGCAGTGTATGAAAGGATAATTTATTTAACAGCTCCTTCTGTTGTGAGTATCTGTAGCAGCTGTTCGAAAGGGAAGTGTTTGTGGTACCAGACCGGGGTTGTCCAGTACCAAGCACTGCGCCCATTTGCAGCGTGTCACTCACAGAAGTGGATATGTTTTGTCATTCAGAAATAAGGCAGCCACCTGAAATGGAACCAAAAGCTGAGTTCTCTGTTAGACACCAGAATCCTGTGGGTTTGCCTCTATTTTAACACACAGCCAACATCTGTGCTCTGGACTCTTCATTCTCATACTAAGTTAGCAGAAATTCTGCCGACCATACAAACAGCAGGTGCTGTAACAGAATGCAGGGAGAAATCAAAGATCATTTGCACATCTTTTTTTATCGATCACCTTTTTACATACAGCAGTGTCCTGCTTTTCTTGGAATCCATCCCACCCCACCCCACCCCCAGTTTTTTTGTTATGAGGAGGTGAAAGAAAACCACCTGAAGTTTTCTGTGGAAAGGTATGAACTTTTATTTAGTCTAATTTACTTCACATTCACAACTCAGCATCAGGATTTTATAATCTTCCTGGCACTGCTACTTTACTCAATAAATCATTATCAGGCACAAAGGTTTTAGTTTCAGTTGAAATAGCAAACTCTAAACCATCACAGCAACAGCATTAGGAACCAACTGCCTACAGCAATTTGAGGTACAGATTTCTGTCTCTTGTTAGAGGCAAATTTAAGATTTCATCCTTTGCTTAAATACACGTTAGCAATTTTTTTGGTTTTCATGTCTTTCCATCTGAGAGTAAGCCACAACCTTTGCCCCACTTGCTACATTTTCATTAAAAATACAAGGCAGTTAATATCAAAGTGGTATTGCAGGCAGGTGCACATGAGACGCATGTGCAGTCCTGGGTATACGTATACACGCCAACACCTAGTTCTCAACGCATTTCTGGAATGAAAGAAATGTCTTTGATCCGTAGCAGTAAGTGGTGAATGAAGTACTGCCATGGTCACCAAGTCTACAGTAAGCTCTACCTCACAGTAATTAACGACACTGGAGGAACACACTAACCCTATCAACCAGCGTTTCCTATTTCCCTCCGCATGGTTTACAGTGTAATACAAAAGTCATGATTTAACAGCCAGTAACAGCCAAAATAGTGCACGTTTTCTAGAAACAGACAAAAAAAGATAAGTTTCATGGTAGTTTTTTTAATCTTGCAACACCAAAATGGCATTAACAGTATCTTGTTTTAAATGGTGAGCAGAAATTAAAATTTGAAAATGTGTACATATATATATATATACACACACGCACACATACATATACACACCTGTATGTCAGTAATTCTGTACATAGACGTTAAAGATAGGTACTCACACCCCAAAATTGCTTTTGAAAGTTATTAAAGACGTTGGGAGCAGTCCCTGCTGACCATCGGTAAGGCAACTGTGTGGAGTGAAGAATTAATGTTTAGTACCTGTTACAGAAGTCAAAGATGTTTAACTTAAGAGGAAGAAACACCATACGCAGCCCCGGCGCAGTGGGCCAGCCTGCTCCGAGGGCCAGGCCCGGGTGAGCACAGGGGGGCAACCCCTGCCCGCGCTCCCGGGAGAGCTTGGCTCACTGACCTGGGTGCTGGAGGTGCCTGCTGGCACCATCCCTGCCCCGCTCCCCCTTGGAACTGTGTAAAATCTCTTTTTAAGTCTGTTTGGCAAATAGATATTTAGACAGGTTTTGTTTATTATAAAGGCATATTATTTTTAACCCCCTCCCGTGCTATATATATAAAGTACAAAGACCATCTGCAGCATCTGTATACATCTTAGAGCTGAAATGTAAAAATGTCTGAAATCTCCTTATAAAAGACAATCCTGTTTAAATATAGTACCCATTTTCCCCCCCAAAGGGTACTAGCCTAAACATTAACTTTTTTTTTTTTTTTTAAATTATTCCACCAGCTGCTTGTGTGGAGTAATTTATTTACATGTTTTTGGTACCTTTAAACTAATAAAGTTATACTTCTAAGGAAAAAAGAAGAAAAAAAAAAAAAAAGAAAAAGATACCATAGTTTTAACCGATTCTGAAAAGAAAAAAAATCGGTACCAAAAGACACTAAGCACACAGGTTGAGGTCTTTTATGTCAAGTATCAGGCCAAGGAAAGCAGTAAGCTAATGAAAAATAAAAAAAACAAAAAAACCCCACAAAAGCAAACTAATACAAACATTTGAATAATGAATTGAACAAGTTAGATGACTGCTCCAGCAAGCTTGTAAATAAACACAACTAGTTTGTGGACCATTTAACATGCTCAGACCACCTTGCAGCATAATTAGGCAACTGAGGTGAACACACGTTTTTTCCTCACAAACAGTTGGCCAGACCCGATCTGGCATCACGTCACAACACGCATGTGCGAGGCTGCACACAGACGCACACACACACACACACTCACACACACTCAGCTTCTTTGCATAAAAAACAGGGGTTTGGGGGTTTGGTTAGTTAAAAACGGTTAAACCTACCCCCAACCCATCAGCTCACCCTCCCCATGACCCCCCCCCCCCCCCCCCCCCCCACGGGCCCGCGT
>JAVJGJ010000060.1:20634810-20671916 GCA_035590215.1 Microhierax caerulescens
CCCCCCCCCCCCCCCAGCCCAGCACCGGCAGCCTTGTGGGTCACGGTGCTAGCCGCTGGGGGGACGCGGGGCCCCATCTGCAGCGGGCTCATCCAGCACACAGCTCACACCAGTAAGGCCACTCCAGGTGCATATTCTCTAAAATAAATTACATGAGCACTCTTATGACATCTGAACCCCACGTTTCCGTGTGTTTTAGGCTGTGCTGAAGACCAGCTGGGTTTTACAAACAAACGAAGAGCTCCAAGCCCTGTCCCTCCCCGCCTTTTAACTCCACCACCCTGTGCATTACCATCACATGGCTGCTCCCCGCCCCCCTGCCCCGAGAGCAGCTTTTGGACTATCGCACAAGGCCTCTGGTGCCTGAACTTGTGAGTCAACACCCGGATGGCTCGATAGCATTTGTGTGGTACACAGAAATCGGTAAATATAAAATACAGCCTTGCTGTGAAGAGCCGGCCTTACCCTACGGGGATGACGCCTTACTATTCCTTCACCCCCCAAGTATCCTTCACTCCCTTGCTCTCCTCCCTGTGACACCCGAGGCTTCTTGCACAGCACCCAGGGGAGAGATTTAAAAGGTTTTAGAGCCAAGAGGAGGCTACGGCTGAGCAGTGGGAGGGTGCTGGATTCCATTCTCTCGAGCACTGGCCGTATAGACGTGCACCTATGTACAAAGAAGGCACCTCTAACGAGCTTTTCCTTAAAGAGGAGAAAACCTGCTGTCTCTGGAGCTGGCCCTGTTATTTCCAGGAACGGAGAAGGGGAGGCAGAAGCTGGAACCAGACCTCACCATACCAGCCCGCCATAAGAGGTGGGGTGGGGTGTCAGCTGCATTAAGAGTAATCTTGCTACTGCTTCCTCCCAGTTAAAGGCACTTCTAAAGCCACTACACCACCGTATCTACAGTAAATGTTTTAAGGTTAACAGTGCATTGTCCTGAAGTTGATTCCTATGGCCTATGAAGTCAAGCTCATGAGAAAGAGCACAAATCTGGCTAATTGTGAATGAATAGATTTTGGGGAGAGAAAGAAAAGGGAAGGACCCCTCCCCATGGATACACACTGCACGAACACATACGTAGGGTGACCAAGTCACAGAACATTAGTATGTATGTATGTATGTATGTATGCACGCACGTAAGTATTCTTTCTGAAGAGGCAGTCTGAGAGAACAGTCTGTTCCCAGGTGTCGGCTGGCAGCCCGTGCCCACCACACCTAACCACACTGACCTGCCAAGCTCTTCTGACACAGGAGTCACTTCAGTCGCTACCTGGGAAAAAAGGAATTATTCCAAGCAGAGCCCTCGCTAACGAGCACACCAAGCCTTTCAATGCGCTATGGAAATGCTCCATCGCATATAATGAGCCAAACCACAAACCCAGGAGGAGTTAGGGACCAGAAGCCCTAGCAGATGAGAACTGCTGAAGACAAAATTGTGCGATTTGAAGCATGACTTGCTCTGCTTTTAAATATTTGTGCAAAACTTACGTAATGTTTGTATATAAAAATTATTACAGCTTTCAATGCCGCATTTAGCAGTGTTAACTTAGAAAGACAAAATGATACGCTGCATTTTCCCCAAACCTTCAAACCATCGCATCGTCTTAGTCTTCATTTGCAAGCGTCTCGGTGGATAGCCAGATTTTGGCACCACTTAGAAATTTGCTTAAAGGTGTTCCCAGAATGCTCCGTCTGCATAGGTTCCCTACAGGAGAAAATGGGAATGAGGAGGAGAGAAAGTCTGGGGCCCCAGAGGTGTCATTTAAACTGTTTGCTCTGAAGTACATCCTGCTGTGATCCAGTTCCGAGCAGCTGCCTTGCAGAGAAGAGTTGCTCTTGTACTGCCGAAGATTCCGGTTTAACATGTCTACTTCATCCGCCAGCACAGAAACTTTATGGAAAGCCGTGATGAAGCCACCATGATTAATCTGGGCTTCGGGGACCCAGCGGAAGTAGCACAGTTTCCACAGTTTTATCTGCATTCCAGAGACGCGGGGTAGAATCACACCGTGCAGATCAGCAGGCTTTGCAAACCAGTCTCTGAAGTACTGCTCCATGCTGTTACTCTGACTCTCCGTTTGCTGTAAAAAGTCCGGTTTCAGTTTTAGTATCAGAGAGTTTCTTCTCGGAAGGAACTCTTGCTCACTGATGACTCCGTTTTTTAGCGCTGGGGGCATACCTCGCAATGTGGAGCTGTAGTTTTTCTGCAGAAAACAAACACTGGTAACGCTCCGGTTTTACGCTCATTTAACAGATTTCCCTGCGCTGCCAGGGTGCGTTATCCAGGGAAACGCTGGGACCTGTGAGCAGTTCTGAGCTTGTGAATCACTGCTGCAGGGCCCGGAGGGCAAACAGTGTGGCCTCTTGTGGCCTTTAAAGAAATACATACGTGTTCTAGACTTTCTAAAACAAGGAATGGTTGAATTCATCAGTATTCACTGAAAAAACTAACAACCCCAGGGGGCAAAAGCGGCATGCCCTCACTTCTCCTTAGGTGAAATAATGGCAGTGTTGGCAGTCAGCTCAGCCATATCAGAAGGTGTCCTGGAACACAAGGCTCAACAACCTACATCTTTACTTCTACCGAAAAACATTTCTATAGGCTGGGAAGCTGAGCGAATTAACGCTCCTGTTGCTAAATGGAGGGCGTAAACCCCTATATAACTGCCACCTGTTAATCACTAACACCCAAGGGTTAAGCACAGAAACGATCCATTCACGGACAGGCATCACTATAGTTACCTTTGAGCGTTTGAAGGTCTTCACTGCTCCGTTCTGTACACACGGTGCACTCTTGCCAATGTACAAGGGGTTGTGAAAGAGCAGGCGATCCCTGCTCGTGAACTGGAGAGCCCAGTCCCAAACACAAGGGAATTTGAGGCCTTTCTCGTCACCCAGCTGAATATTTTTGCTTATGGCAAATTCCTGCAAGAAGTTAACATTCAGGCACATGTAAATCGAAGAAAATGGGCTGATTCACAAACCTTAACTATAAACCAGTGCATAAGTACTGGGCAAAGAAGAGCAGGGATAGAATCTGGAGGTGGCTGCAGATGAAAGCAACAGAGCAGCAAGACAGTCTGTTGCTGCAGCTGCTCTGCTCTCTCCCCCACTTGTGCAACGTGGAGGTATGAGTAACGCTGGCAAAAATTACCCTCAATGATATTACATTGTTCATTTGTTTACTCCTAACCCCCCCCAACTATTATTCTGAGAATACACTCATGGTCCCTCAGTGCTCTACTTCTTTGTAAGGTAGCTACCCCCAACTTTAAAGGGGGAATGTTTAACAAAATAAAGTTTTACTTTTATCAGCCGTCAAATGTTTACTACACATAGTTCTGATAAGCTTCAGCTTTCAAAAAAAAAAATTAAGTGTTCAGTTTTCTAAATACCTTTACTGTGCATTAGTATTTGAACTTTACGCAGTTTCTTCCAACTATTTAAACAATTACGTCAAGAGATTTCAAAGTTTGCCTGGAGTGTGAAATTTTATTTATTGCCTGTCATTCTGCTTTATCACTTCCAGACACAAATCTGTTTCCTAGAGGAATGCAAACAATAACGTACACAATAACAATGCTTTTAGGGGGCGGGGGGGATATTCAACAGACTTTCTTCTACTAATAGGCCTACTAATAAGTAGTTACAGTTTATGCAGAGATCACCTGAAAGGACACTGATCACGTTCACCTGGGGAGCTGAATATTTTGCCCCAAAGAGAGCGTGACAGTTTGACAAGTACAAAGCAATACTATTTAGTTGAGATGGTGTTATTTCCAGAAGGGCGTGCTGAAGTCTCCTATTTGAAAAGTAGGTGTAATGCTCCATACTCACAGTGCTTTCCTTTACTCGCTGGTGAGGGCAATTGAAAAGGAAAGTTCCAAACAGTGAGATACGTGCACTGTCGTACAAGATGGTCAAGTATACTTCAGAAAACTCAAAGGCTGCTGGGTATTGTTCTAGCAGCTGCCAAACACAGTCAAGAAACATCAAGAACAAAGGAGACTGGGAAAAGAAACAGAGAGCTATTAGATTTAACACCTGCTTTGCCCCAGTCATACCGATTCCTTTGTGGTTAGCGCTCCATTAGGGTATTCAACTCTATGTCTGGTACATTCCTCAACAAGGTAAAGTATTTGGAGTACCGTATTTTTTATGATTTTATGCAACTGTAACACCCTGTATTCCTGTTTAGCCACTTTCACAAGCAAATACGCCAACTGGCTTTCCTGGCGTTCCTTTTCCCCAGCCTTCCCTTCTCTGTAAGAAGCCAGTCAATTCTCTGCCGGGCTCTCTTCAGGCTCAGGTAGCAGAAACAATGCTTTCTGCCATCCTGCATGTCCCTCGGAATTTCCAAATTAGTGCTTGTGTGAGCCTTCTTACTGCTTGGCCTTATTTTCACAATGCATCTACTTCCTTCTTGTTTGAAATGACTGGAGAGCTGGATTCAGCCACCTTGACTTCCTAGCTCACTCCACAGTGGCCTTGGCTGGCAGAAGTCTGAACTATCATTTATATAAAGTTTTAGAAATATTTTCCTGCCAGTTTCACTTTTCTGTCTATCCTTTCCTAGGGTCAAAACATTGCCTTTCTCATTATTTCTCCCTTGGTATTTCAATTTCAGTTTCTTTATCCCTCCATGCACTTTCCCTGCTTGCTGCTCGGTGCCCTCCGTTTATCGCCGGGCTCCACCGCGTCTCTGTTACTCTTAGGCGTTGTCCCTGGAAAAGGCTGCTAACCTAGGACCCTCTATTTTTCCAACTGCAATTACAAGTCTCTCCATTACAAAGAAGTGGCCAAGTAAGATTTGCTGGAAATCCTGAACACCGAGCCCTGTGCTACCCTCTGTTAATCTGCTCGGCAGCTGTGCATCACTTCATAAAGCTACAGTGCTTCTCCGTCAGCTCAGCACCTTGAACAGCACTGCGGATTGGTACAATGGGTGTTCAAAAAACCCAAGATGAAAACACACCCTTGGTAAAACAAATCAATCAACCAACCCCTTCCAAACTCACTCCTAACCCCCTTTTATTGCAGTGTAAAACGTGGGCTGTGCTAGCATTCGGGACCTTTTCCTTATGACACTGCAGCAACACAAAAACCCAGCAACACCTGATTGCACCTGGTGTTTCTGTGTGGCTACAGAGGATAAATAAAATATATCTCTATCCTGGACAAAGACTCATTTTCTCTGACATTAGTTCCATGAGATCTGGAAGTATTAACAAATACTTTTAGATTTCTGTGTGAACAAATGTTGAGGCTGATATTAACCCGATACTGTTACAGATGCAAACGCCATTCATTTTTTACCTCTTTGTCGGATCTCTTTAAGTGGTTACACCTGTCTAAAAACTGATATCCTGCCATGACCCATTCCTTCTGTATTAAGCTTTGAAATCCAACAATTGTTCGAAAATAGGGATCCAGCATGACTTGAATGAGAGAAGCAGCCAGACAGCTCAGGTCCCGTCCCTCTTCCTCTGTGAATAACATACAGAACGAGTGAAATACGTAAAGTATATAGGCACATACACAAAATTAGATCTCAAAGAGCAAAAAGTGGCAACTAGGCGTAGTGTTTTTCTTTGAATTTCTTTTAAAACATGCTTTTCACTGCTGTACTTGTTCTCATGGTTTCAAAACAAAATAAAATAAAAAAAAACCTTCCCCCCCCCCCCCCCCCTTCACTGAGACTCACACTATAGAAAAGGTTCCTGCAGTACCCAGGACAACAATGTATTCATCAAGGCCAAAATACCCACCCAAACCCCTGGTATTTAAACCAAGATGTGCTGAGGAGGAGGACCTTCATGCTTAAATTTTCAACATACTTTCCACCCTGAAGCTCTTTCTGGAAGGCCATTATATGGGGAGAGTGGGATATGTTAGCTGAACGGGCCTTGTAAAAATGACAAAAGTTAAACAGTTTCTGATCTCGACATAAGCAAGTTTCTCAGTGTCTTTTTTTCTGCAATATCTGTTTGCACTTACAGAACAGCAGCCACTGTTAGGGAAATACTTCTGTATACAGGACCTCTGGATAAAACTGGTCTGGCTTATGCCTCGAGTATGAGCCCAATTAACACAGTACAAACATTCACCCTTCAGTTTCGGTTTTATCATACCATCATCAGAATAAAAACCACAACTCAAAGTGAAATATTCGTTTGACGCTACGGACTATATTACAGTTCAGATGCATAACAAAATTAATTTTCCTTTCTAGTTCCTCAAATGACAAACGTATTTAGAAGCGAAGGGGTTTATGTATAAAAGATTACAGTTGATTTTATCTAAATGTGTTTATCTACGGTATTGTACTGCTGCTAGTGATTACAGCATGCTATATGGTTGGATTACCTTGTAGGACTACAGAAACATGCTTACACTCCATCATATAGACAAGCTCAGCAGAATGCTTAAGAAATGATCTAGACAGGAAAAAAAAAAAAGTGATACAACAATTAATGTGACAGGTTCACACTCTAGAAGAAAAAAATATTTGGGATATGTGTATTTACCTAACTCATATATTCAAAGAGAGAATCCTTCAACTGATTCAGTACTTATTTACGCTGGGGAGTTTTTCACATTTCATTGATCATTTTGTTCATGATACAAACCTTACGTACTCTAACCAGTGAGTATTTTCCAGTGAGGACAGCCACTTCTCTTCGGTTTCCTCAAAAGGCTCTGCAACAAAGAAGTAATTACATTACAAAAAACTTCAAATACCTATTCCTGTTAGCCAGATCTATTAGAATTTGTTGTGTTTCAACAAAAAAACCACCATGAAAGAAGGACAGTCCAGCGTACCATTAACACACAACTGTTTGAGTTTGATATGTGCAGCCTGGATCTCCTGGATGTTGGGGAGACACTTGTCCAGATCAGATTTGTAAACGTCACTTCTCAGGGGATGGCTTCGAGTTATTGCATTGCAAATCCTAAGTAAGAAAAAGAATCAGCCGTTTTGTTACTGGGAGAGAGAAAGAGTCTTTCAAGAAATATCCGACAGTCTTTAACTGCAAACGACTAAAACCAGAGAAAACATGCACCTTATAAAAAAAAAAAAAAAAAAAAAAAGTTGTCTAGTTTCTATTCAGGCACGATGTTGCTCCTACCACAAAGCTGCTATTAACTCAGATATTTATTTTGGTATCTGCTAGTTACCAAACAAAAAAATGGAAATGCTGGGTCATTAAAACAACACAGTTGGGAAGTGAAACTCTGAGTCTGACTGCCGGTTAGGTAGCTCTATTCCGGTTTAAATTTTTCAACAATTTTTAGCAAGACTTACCTATGATAAATCAGCAGAACATATATATAAATTTATAAAGCCAGGAAACTGACAGGGTTTCACAAATAAAACTCAAGAGCTCCAGCCTAACACACAAAATGCAATTGCCTGCACTACTCCAAAAACTCACCCTACAAATTACACCAAAGCACAAAAACTACCAAGCTAATAAACTACCTAAGCAAGGCTCTAAGTGCCTTCATCTTTCATCAAGGACACTGAATAATAAATCTGAGTGCACTGTGGCACTAAATCTATAGAGCTGTATTACCTAATGCCACAAATAAATAATTTCTACTGTGTCTTGCTGAAGCAGGTTAAGAAAATCTCTACCAACATAAGCTGTACTGCAGTAACATCAATAGAAAAGATTAAGTCTGATCCTTTTATCATCAAGTTCTAGCCACCTGAAAAATAAGTATCTCTTAGAAGTTGAAAAATTATTGAGTAATTGAAACTGAAGTAGACCTTGAACAGAAATTGTGCTAGAACTATATTCAGAGAAGTTTCTCAAAAAGCTATCGCACCACAACATCAAGAAGTGAGTATCCTCTCAATGACCAAATGCTGCTGTTTGTCATATGTAGCCACCATTTGTGTTATCCTACGCATCTGATTAAAGAATAACGTAACTAATCATTCACCTCTGATCAATTCTTCTTTGTTGCAATACATCTTTAATATTGGCCATTCTTACAAGGGCACTCCCGTTAGGATGATTCCAGGACCATAACTAATAGGGGGGAAAGAAGAAACAACAAAATAATGCAGGTTAGTGTTATTCTATAGAAACTTTCTTAATGCTACACATGAAACTGTGTTAATTGGCAAACGTATCTGTAAGATTAATATTGTACAACGATCAAGAACAGTAACAGAATAAAGACCACACTTACTGGCATGCGTCTCCCAATGAATGAGTAGGAGTATAGCTTAAGGTCTTGATCTGCTAAGGAAGATGGAACCACAAAATATTCTGGAAGGCTTGAGGAAAAAACAGGATACAAAAGGTTACTTTTCCCTAAATATCTTACCAGCTCAGCTCTGGTTGCAACTCTGTTAAACGATAATGCACCAGCCCCTAACACCGCAGGGCGAACCGGCTGTCTTGTGCTTCTGCATGATTTGATTATCATCAGTGCAGCTCAGCAGTGCTTGTTTAGCGAGGTGCATGTTTCAGAGGGAACTACAAAAGCATGAAAGCAACTGATGCCAAAACACAACATTTCCTTTAACAAAAACACCTGCAGGGTATCTTTCAAGCGAGGGCCTCTCCAGAGAGTGGCACATTTAAGAGGCGAAGGGCACAGTTAGGCAGGATGGAGGCGTTGGTAGAGGAGACGGGAAAGCCAGTATAATTGCCCTGTTTTTGCAAAAGAAACTTACCAAGTAGATATCATATAACCTTCATTGACTGAACAAACTCTCCACTCTGATGCACCTGTCCTTTTGATTTCTCTATCCCAATCAGAGTAAGTTTCGAACAAAGGTGTCTGCTGACCACTGCAACTGCCGATGCCACCACCACCTCCTCCTGGGTCTATTCCATTCACCTTCTTTGCTAGGAAAAGAAAATTCATCAATGCACAAAAAGAGAAAAAATAAAAGAAAAAAAAATCAAACTCTTCACCTTCCTGATTACAAGGATGAGCCACTAGCATCAGGACTAACACTACCTATCTTCGTGTTACAACGGATCAGCTATTTAATGACAGCTTGGCAATACATGAGGATGTCAAAGGATTTTTCCCTGCAGTTTCAACAGAGAAGCAACATAAAATCGGTATGCTGTGCTCCTCAACAGAAAGCAAGCCATACTAACACTCAAGAATGGATATTATCTACAGTCACAGGACTTTCCAATGTGCCAAAGTCAGCAACATTGTAAAAACTTGAACCCTTTACAAGCTACCTTTTTATTAGGTACCTTATAAAGAAAGCAAAATATAAATTAAATAATTTCAACAGCTTTAAATGACTGCTGTAGTAACAGCAAATAAAATAAATAGGCCAGGTCACAATAGATGCTTTTATATATGTTTATATGGACATAAAAAGATGGCCTACCATTTTGTGGCTAGGGACCAAGAAGATTCGATAGTACGTTACTAATAGGGAAGGGTCTCCTTTGCTGGGCGTTCTTGAGGTGCCAAGGAGGCAGGCAGTTACGTCAAAGGAGACTAGATTTTGTTCCTTGACACTTGGAAGTAAATTTGTAGATGTAAGTGAAATAAACTGAGATTCAACCCTATGATAAAAAACTCCCCCACGAAAGCTCCAAGCTTTAGCGAGAAATTGTGAAGATGCAAGTGCCTGCCCAAAGAAAGCAGAAGGCAGCGTTACGGCTCTACTGCCACCTCCGTGATCGTACAGTTTCTACTTTCTGTCTATCAACTTCATCCTTGCACTAGGAGTCAGACTACCTACGTTTTGCAAAAGAAAACTGGACTAAATCAGAACTAAGTGGTTGTTCAAAGACAGTATGCAGAGAAATACGATAATTACCAGAACATGTTAGCATTTTACTGCTCAGTGGCAGAATATATAATTATCAAATACAGCCTGGGAAAAAATGATGTACACATACACCGGAGCAATGCAGGCTCGTTATGTTCCTCAAGAAGCACGAAGACAGTGTTTCAGCTTTTACTTTAGCGGGACTAGCAGGCACAGAGTGCTGCAGAACGCAGCGCTGGGGTGGTAAGAGAAAAGCCAGAGATCTATACTGCAAACATCAGGGTCCACACCACCACCACCACCTCCCCAGCCCAAACCAGAAGTATTTCAAACTCTTTTTCTCCAGCAACTGCAGCACAGCAGAACAACTACCTTTTGCCATTCTGGTCTGCTGCTCCGGAGGAACAGCATTTTTTTACCCACCTTATGTAATTCTTCCACTAGGTATCTTTCCATACAGCAAACAGTATTTTAAGGACGAATAAAGGCAACTTTGTGACAGGCTAGCATTTTGTTCACACTCCACTTTAATATTTTATTGCAATTTTATCTGCAAATTGGCTTCCTCCCTAGCCCTGTATAACACTAAAGTGCATGGACCTTAATAACCGCCCAACTTTTATCAGGTAAGAAATTCTAAGTGTAAGAAATCACGTCTGCAATGTAATCACATGCACACTTATTCTTGTGCATGCACAGGGCGGTCATGTAGGCACCTGCATGAAGAACCTGCGGTTTTGTGCAGATCTGAAGGCCTAAGCTCATAATTCCACAACATTCAAGTTTTGTAACAGGCAGATGAGTGGTTTCTAATGCCAGCTGCTGAGTAGATATTTCAGTACCACAGAGCTACATCAATGGCACTTTATTTGGAGGCTTGTGACGCCAGAACTGATGGTCTTCAGCTGTGTATTGGCTGGGGAACACTAAGCAGTGACCGCACAGCATTACACTAGAAATGAAGTTCCAAAGGCATCTTTTTCAGGCTTACCTAACTGACAAGGTTCAGTTGGAGATTGGCCTTGAGCAGAGAGGGTGTGCTCCAACTCAGCAGGGGTGGTGGAGGTTTTGGGTTGTAAGAACTGCCTAGAAAGCCTCTACGAAAGAAGGTATGGAGTCCCAAGTTGCACAAATCCTCCTGCAATACCACCAGAAGAGAAACTTATTCCCAAAAGAAGGGCAGGTGAACAAGCCTGCCTGATGGGAGATTAGCTAGGCACCTAGAGTACCAATATAGACATACAATAGGAGGATCGAAGCGTGAATTGAGAAATATGAGTATTCATGCTGACACAAGTGCTGACATAGGTAGGTTTGTTTTGTTTCAGACAGGAAAGACATTTCTTTCAATTTTGGTCATTAATGTCTATCACAATGAGTGACTTATAACCGTAAGAAAGAGGTTGGGTGCAGGACAAGCCAATTTTACTACCCCTGGAGAAAGCCTCAAATGCTTTTTGCCACTGTTTCTAGACAGAAGTCTTACTAAAATTATGTATTAGAAACAGGAAACAAAATAATCAAGGTACTTTCACACTTACCTGGATTATGATACATTTCCCCAACATACTCAAATGCAAAGAGAAGCTGAAGATCTGTTGGCTGAGAATAATGCGCTATTGCAAGGCACACCTAGGAAAGAAACATTTATTACTGTTACTTACAGACATAAAATTTATTGCCCTTAATTATGACAGCATGAAATACGCGGAAGTTAAAAATCAGTCGTCTAATTTCTGTATTTTATTTGAAATGAGTGAATTATGTAGTTAAACGTAGTTGCTGAAAGACCGTTACTGTAATCACAGCAGGTGAGTTCATGACCATCTATCAAGAGGGATTAACCGACAAGGGTGGACTAAGTTTTTGCAAGAGGTCAGACTGCAGCTGGCATCCCTAAACACGATACTCTGCATCAACAGAGACAAGCAAGGACCTGGAGCTCTGTGCTGTGCCTGCCCACCTGCACCTAGAAGTAAGGAGGAAAACAGAAAAAGAAACACAACACACAGGTGGTGAGCACAGTACAGCAAAATTTCAGTTGTAATTAGTCTTTTGATAAATAATCCATTTTTAAAAAAATAAAGAGTACTTATCAGTGTCGTGTAAGAACAGATGGGCCATACTGAGTCAGTTCAGAAGGTCCAGCCTAGCACTCTGCCTGACAGTGGCCAGCAATCAATGCTTAGGGAAGGGGGCAAAACCAGAGCAAGTGTGCAATGAGGCTTTACTAGGGTATTTTTCAACAGTTGACAGTTCAGGCACTTCCTGACTTCAAACCTGATGGCAGTATTCAGCAGCATCTGACAGGTATTTCTTCTACAAAGTTGTCAGCCAGGCCAAGAGTTTTCTGAAGTGCAACTTCCCTTTACAAAAGCCCTGTTGGTTCTTCCCTGAACTATATTTAACCAACAGCTGGTATTGAGTTAATTTTTTATCATTTTTTCCACCAATTCACCCCTTGTAGGCATCAGGCTTACCAGTCTGTGCTATCAACAACTCTACCTCCAAAACTTTCTGCTCTTGGACAGGAAAACTAGAGGTTGTTCTCTGAAGACTTCCAGGACCTACGTCAATCCCGCATCTCATTAACTTGTATTCCAAAATTACAAAGGGCATTGATGAAAATAAAGGAAATATTGGTAATAAAGAACAACTTTGCCCCCCAAGTTACTTGGAAATAAGTAATTCACAGAGGGAGATGCTTTCTTCATGTTAGTCACTTTGTCAGCTGAATGGCAGGCCAAGGATTCTCCATCCTTCTTCAATTTCAACAGAAAGTGAGTTTTCAGGGTAGGTCCTTTTGCCAGGTGGGCGGGATCTTCAGTTAATTAAACATGCCAGTAATCACCCTCTTCCCAATCCCCAGCTGATCTCCAGAACTGAAAGATCAGCCAAACTTTCTGAGGGTAGCAAGAAGTCAGTTTCATTACACTTAGACCTAGCGCTTTTGAGTTCTGTCGCAGATGACTGGACTTCATTCACAAAAGACATCCAGCCCTAACTCCAAACGCCTGCAGGTTTGCAGCAGGCTGCAACACCACCTCTGACAACCCGCTGCACTCATCAGGTTTAATCAGGCTGAGTCACAAGCTCTGCCCTGGGAAGGGAAATTCAGCATGGATTTAAAAATAGATTAACTGGGGCCACAGCAAGAGTCTTGCCTAAGACTGTGCATACTTTGCAACAGTCTCAGGACCAGCATCACACAAGAACTGCTTTTCTACCCATATAAATTGTTCATTTTGGTAGAACCCTAAGATTACTAAAATTACGAGTGCAGCACATGCTACACTTCAATACAGTAAAGCTTTGCCAGCCTTTGTCTCTTTAAATGTGGATATTCACTACTAAATACAAAAGATTTGACAAAAACCCTAATATGCAAAAGAATCAAATTCAGGAAGAAAAAAAAACCTTTCAAGCAGAGTTTGGCACTGTTATTCTCCAAATTTTAGGACTTGATTTGGAGTCTCTAGCTTTGCCTTCTTCCCTCAGTATCTGCTTCTCTATTTTACTTAAAAGTACCTGCCTTGTCTTATCTCTAAAGAAAATATGAAATAAAAAGGACGTTATAGAACACAAAATCCTATCCTACGTGTTCAGACACAGAATCTCCATGTGAAAAGTTTCTAATTAGGTACAAAGACATAGTATAAGTTCACGTTATTACCACCTAACATTTTTCCTTTCTGTTTTCTTCCTTCCCTTCAACTCTTCATGACTTTTTTATGACAACATGTAGATACAACTTACATGACCGTTTGGCAGTTTGGGATATTATTTTTGAAAAACATTCTGTGCCTCCAAGAAATTGCTTTCTCTTAGTGAAGGGAAGTCTTTATTGCCATAGACATAAAGGAGGAGTTGCAGGGCACAGCTGAAGGAATACTACTACTGGCAGCATTGCGCCACTGCAGAAAACCTTCAGCGCTCGCTCAGGCTAAATTCTGCATGGAGAAAGGTACTGTACTTCTACTAGCTTGTACGTGATATATGTGGCATTATGGAACCTTCACCATGTTCTAATTTACTCTGGCTTTTGATGGGGACTTTCCTCACTAGCTGTAAAATCGGTACTGAATATAGACTAACTTGAGTTGAAAATGTTTTTTCACAAACACTCCCCAACAAAAAAATGCCTATCAAGCCTTAGAAGAACAGCTGCTTTATCTTCTCTCCCCACACTTTCAGTTCCACATGAAACTCCAAAAGAAAACGGAATACAGTAAAGTCCAGGCGGGTGGGTGGGACAGACCCCCCAGAAAAACCCAAGTGATTAAAGTGTCCTTGGGAAATAGTCTAGCATGAATTTCCAGATGAGCATTTATAAGCTCATACCCAGGATTTGGTAAAACTTTTAATAACCACCACGAAGTAGCTGGAAGCCATGCACATTTTATTAAATCTTGTGATTGCAGTGTACAAATCAAAGCTGAAGCCACCAGCTATTCCATAATACCTGTCCACTTCTAACAGACATGGCCTGTCATTCACAACGAAACAAAATGGAAATCTGCGTACATACACATTTTGACTTCCATTTTTTTATGTAACTTCTCATTAACGTTGCTACTTCTCATCTTCATTCATGGGAGTGAGGGATGAAAGCCTTTTACTCTGCTGATCTGCTCTCAAAACTTGAGGATGAACTGCAAGACATTAAAAAAATTCCATCGTGCTGCCAAATAACACAACAGAAACACAGTAAAACCTATTTTTAAAAGCAGCAGCTGAAATCCCTGCCATTTACTTGCCACATTTGAGAAAGAGAGTATGTGTGTGCTGTGTAAAGAGGGGTAAAAATGGCATTCAGCTCTGGTTCCCCAAGAAAATGAGACCACAGCGGTGAGTTTGATTCCAGCAGCTGAAAAATGCTCCCAGGTGTTCTGTGGAACAGACATGACTCAGAGCACCAGGTCCTGCAGGGGTGCACCACTCCACCTGCAGCTTACACACAGGCTCAGGACCGACCTCTCTGCTATAAAAAAAATAAATATTCTGCTACCGTCTTCACTTTTACACTTTAGACAGATTTCACTCACTAAACAAATACTAAAGACATAATCATTTTCAGTTTATTCCTCACTAAATCCATGTAGTAGTGTTACTGTCTGAAGGTTTCAAAAGGCAAGCACATTCCATAGATCTCAGCAGATCATCACCATAAGTAGAAAGCTCTTAAATTGGAAGACAAACATGTTTTACAGGAAATGTTCTCATATCAAACTGAAAAATGTTTGGTATTCTTGCCAATTTTCAATTGTGTAAAGCTGAAGATATTTAGGCTTAGGCAAATAACAAGAGAACAGCCTGCTTGTTGGGAAGTTCATTTATTAAAAGCAGTAAAAAACAATGGCTGTAATTATTTTGTAGCACAAAGGCCATTTCCCTGTGTCAGTGTCCCCTGTTCAACCCCTAACTGAGACAAATAAATATACGTTCAGGGCAAGCCCCCCTCCTCTTTAACAGGAATTTTACCAAGGACAAGAGCTTCACAATATCGCTACTGCTCTTGGAAAAGTTTCGAACAGTCACATTTGAGACACACTAAGCTGGCACAGCCCTGCATTTCCTCTCCTTCCCCAAGCCGGGTGATCATCGAAGCCCCTGGGAGGGTACCATGTTCCCCTGCTACTGCAGCTCCTGGTCCGAGTAGACACCTGTAGTACAAAGTTGTGCAACCAGGACCAGATCAAGTCCCACAGACAGAATTTGTTGATCTTCCCCGGCAGGGAGTCTTCTCCAGAAAATCAGCTTCCAGGGAGCAAGGCTTTCAGCCCTAACCATCACGCCCATTCTCCACACTGCTACGCTGTGCGTTGTCTAACGGAGAACCCTTTCTTCCCTCTACAAGAATTCCAATACTCACTATATGTTTAAATTAAGTATTCTTAATTTGGTTTGAGAACGAGTAATCTACACAAAGAGGAAACAGTATAAGGATTTCAGAAGCTGAAGTAACATTTTATGTAGCAGAATCCTCCTTGTTTGTATGAGAACGTGTTTGAATTCCAAGTACAGGTTTCCTAAACCTTAAGAGAAATACCTTGCTGATCTTTAAAATACCTTTAGGTAAGTTCACATCTGAAAAAAGTTTTCTTTACCTGCTCCAATCCCTCTCCAAGGACCATAAAGATGACCAGTTCTGCCATCTGTATAAATAATTAGAAAAAGGTAATACAGAAGGGGTTTGGGTCTGTTTGTCTGGGAGTTGTGGGGAAGCATTAGAAAAGGTCAAGATCATTTGTCCTAAACTAAGTTTCATATTATTCTTCATAACAATTAGGAAAAAAATGTTCCACTCCATCCCAAGTGTTATGACGTCTGAAAAGGCTAGTTTCGATTGCACAGGAAACAAGATTTGAGATAAATAATTTTCCTTCTGTTTTCATTAAGCCTGTGTTTCTGAAACTGCTCTTGTACTCATTTAAAAAAGCTTCCTGAAGGAAAAGAAGCGAGGGAGTTCCAGAAGAGAAAGTGACAGAGAAAATGGAGATCTATTTAGGAAACAGGAGATTACAGGGTGTGTGCCATCGTGGTGCACTGCCAAGATTCATTATGTGTGGTGAGGCAACACACTATCCATCATCTCACGATCACAAGATCTAAAGCCTCACCTTTTCATATACTCTAATTTCTGAGGCTAATGTCAAGAATTGTAGTGGCTAGAAATTAGCAGGTTTCAGTTTGACCGTTCGTTGCAATTTTTGGATCAAAATCTTTCCTTTTCCTTTAAGGAATGTGAAATGTTGCTTCTTTCACACTGCCAACTTAAGACTTCCCCAACATGCTTGCCCTTGCTTCCCCATCCTCCGCTTCCTCCCACACCCATCTGGCTTTCCTTCCTTCGGAGACTCTATAGCTTTAGCGTGGAGACAAAACACAAACTGCTAAACAGTGAGGAATGCGAGTTTCCATTCCCTCTGTTATTCCTTAAACTCTTAACTCCCAAATATCCATTAATAAAAATGAGAAAAAAAATATTTACTTGACTGATTAATGTTGAGACAGTATTAGCATGTATTGGCTGCAACTGATGTTGAAGGTATTTTTCTAACAGAACTGATTTTTAAGCTTCTTCATACTAATTTACCCACAAATAAACTAATTCACCTCAAAATTCAATGTGTTCTTACAATTTGTTTCTGCTTAAAGGTAGAGAAACACACCTCTGGAATGTTCTACCAATATTACCCATGCACCATGTCTATGTGATCAAGTCAGCCAGATTACCCACATCTGGAGCCTGTCTGCTTTCAAACTTGGATCCTTCTTTTCACACTTACTACCAAGAAGAGACTCAGAATACTCTCTATTCCAGTGAAGCAGATTAATTAGTAAGGATTATTCTCCCTCACACCCTGTTCAGCACACACAGACACTTTCTTAGGAACAGCTCACACTGTCAACGCCAGTTCATGGAACTGAACACTGTGGAGCATTTCCACCACATCCAAGGAACTAGCAGGAAACAAATTAGTGAACTGTATAAAGTCAGTATGTGTTCTGCTGGTAACTATTCCATACATTTAAAGATCAATTTAAAATAGTAATTACCAAGCGCGTTCTTTTTATTTCTATAACCATTGCTCTGAACAGAACATTTGCTGGTATCTGGCAACAAGTTATGAAAAAAAGCTCTCCATCCCTGGAGGTTTTCAAGACCCAACTGGACAAACCCACAGCTAACCTGATCTAATCCTGGCGGCTCTGAAGAGGACGGTGGACTAGGTGACCCCACGGGCTCGTACCATCGAACACCTCTGCCCCCGCAGCCACTCTCGGCTGCGCCGTGCTGCCGGTCCGAAGGCACAGCAGCAGGAATTCCCTCTCATTAGAGCCCAGTTACACTTTAAGTCCTACTCCTCCCTACAACAGTTACACATGCACTATTACTGCCAAGCAGACAGCTGTTTTCAGGCACACAAAGCTGGATGTAAATAGATATTAAAGAGGCCCTTCAAAACTATAAGGAGGCCTGACCACCCTCCTTTGGGTTTAAATATCAGAACCACCTTGCCAATATGTACTACTTGAAGGGCAGGAACAGAAACCAGATAAAATCTTCGAAGAGCGTGGGGCTAGCATGCCATTGAAATGCCAGCGAGAACAGAACAGCTCCATGCAATATGCTGTGTAAGACCATTCTAGTCATGTTCACCAGCATCCCAAAATAATTCCACCAAAATCCTGATAGAAGAAACCTGATCTTAGGACCTCATGGGTTTAGAGATTTATATTTTAAGGCCAACAGAACGTTATTGTGGAAAATTAGGTTATCAGAACCTTATCTCCCTTCAGTGAAAGTGTGCTTCTCTGATACACCCAAACCAGGTTTCAGTGACCTACTTGATGCACCAGAGCTGTGATAGTAGCCGCACAGCTGATCATTCGTACAAATTTACTTCCACTCCTCTAGCCAGGCCTTCTGGTATTTGACGATGGCAACTGTTACACTTTCGGTCACCACCAGCAGCTGTACAGTCACCCAGGTTCAGACCCTGGGTCTCCAGAACTAGCTGTTCTCACTATCCAAAGAAATCACATTACACCATGCAATTATGAATGTATAAAGCAAGCACCTTCATAAACAGGTTTCACTTTTTGCTCCTGCCTAAGTAAACGCAGCACAAGAAGCGTTAACGAGACGCCGAGTTCACGCTCTCTTCCTCCCTCCTCCAGGCTACTCACTCCTCTTAGCTGTGATAGCCAGTTACAAGCAGTTGCTATAAAGACAGCGCTGCGCCAAGGAGATTCCAGAGAAGCCATGGAAAGGGAACTGACTGCTGAAAGATCGCCAAATGTACAAGGATACAAACAGCAGAGGCAGCAGGCAGAGAGAACTCGAGAAAGGCAGCAAGGACAGAACAGCCAGCTTCATTACCGGGCTGCCCATGGATCTCCACCAGAGGGTAAAAGGTGAGGAAGCGATGAGCTGGTTCACCAGCTGGTAACTGCAAGCAGACTTAGGTCTGGGCAGATGGGTCTTAGGACTTACAGGGTTAAGCTCAAACTTTATCCTACTGAGAAGGGGAATTCTTAAGCTCTGCGAGCGAACTGGGGCATTCCTTACAAAACAGTCGCTGTGCCATGCCTGGCCACGGAACAGTGCCATGGAGGTCAGAGGAGCTGTAACTCCAAGTAACGGGGGCAGATCCAGGACAAGGAAGCTGGTGAGCCAATGCTGTTACGGAGACTAACCACCTCTGCACAGCAGAAACTAGCTGGACCTTACCAGGCTTACCAGCCACGAACAATTCTGTTGAGACTTACGACAACAAGTGTTAAAACTGGGGAAGGAATAACATTTCTAGGACAAAAGTAACTCCTTGTGTCAAGAAGCATGTGAGACTTTTCCAATAAATGCTGAGAAAGAGCACATGGTTCCATGTCGGTCAGACACACTGGTTATTCCAAGGGCTCGCTATGTGAAGCAAATGTGAAGTGTATATATAAGACAGTATACTTTACCTATGGGTAAATAAAGCTTGTGACTTTCAGAATATGTATCAGTTACAAACACTTTCCATAAAAATGTAAACATCTGTTGTACAGCTGCAATGCAGTATTCTGATCCTGTCTTTAAAAATTTGTTTCATAAATCAGTAAATTTAAATGTACAACAGATTTGACAAGAAATGCAGGTTTACCTTATATGATAAGAAACAGTTAACATTATCTTAATTTTCTTTACGTAATAATTTTGTCTCTAAAATTCTAGATAATTCTCTAACGGAATGTGATTAATCTGCAATTTTTCCCTGCTAATTCTCTATCAAAACATAAACCAAAGTGATCTTATTAGCACAGCTGTTGCTACATGCAATGACTACAAGGCAAGATTCCACAAAAAGATAAAATACCTTTTTTGCACTTTCAGGACCTGCTTCATCAAAACGAAATCTGACAATACGGAAGTCTTTGCAATAAATTATTAATTCAGTTGGATTAAATTTAAGCTTTTGGTTGGGACCAAGGACCTTCTGCTTCCTCTTGGTGTCATTCACTGTAAAGAGAAGACAAAAGTTATTGGACTGTGTTTTACAAGTATACACTGGACTGGCTGAAACGTCCACAGACATGCTGCTAGCACCAGTTTTTCATGTAATAGTATAGCTCAACTGTTCAGCTGAGTAGACAATCTAAGGTCCTCCTGTTCATCAACCTCCTTTCAAACACGTGGCTGAATTACAGTTTCCTCTATGCCCAGATTATTTTTGCCCATCAACAACTTCACAAACAAGGCAATAACGTGCAGTATTCCCAAAAGCAATTTTTCCTCCCAGACAGTTAATAGGGTATGCTGCAATCCTCTTCTGATGGGGGATATCTGGCATATACGCTGATTTTAATTATTATTTTTTTTAAATGGATAAAAAAAAGTGCTGGAGTTAAGACTAAGATTAATTCCTTATTTCTTACATAAAACTGAAGAATGTAAGGACAGTAAATTGCCAGCTGGTCTAGACCCACAGAGACAGGCCGTCTCTCCTGGCCTATGTAGCTCCTTTTCAGAGAAAGTTAAGTTGCAAAAGGTAAGCGTCACAGAAGCCACAGAGATTTTATTTATGGTAACTGGTAAAAGTGGGGCACAGGGCTGTTGAGTGACTGACACAGCTGCCTGGTTGCAGGTACCTTCTGGTTAAACTTAGGTACCTCCAGGGAACACGGGTGTTTTAGGGACACCTGCGGCTGTTCCCCTTCAGTGTAACCACCACTAAGAACCTCCGCTGCAGCACGGGTAACAACCTCCCCCAGCTCCTGATAGGAAAAGCTGATGCTTCACTAAATTTAGGGTGAACCTGTGTAACAGAAAAACAAAGAATAATCTCAAGTATGTGGCAGGAAATACTGCCCTCTCCCTCTAAAGAGTTTCAAACTGCAATGGAAAAGCTGAACAGACGGGGTTCCTGGAGAACTTCTACCATTCTTCTAATGAAACTGCAGCTGTTCATGCTACTTGACAGTTTGGGGAAACAGAAAAATAGATTCATCTAGAATCTATCAGCCTTCAAGTTTTAAAATAAGTGCTATCTGTAGTCCTCTCCCACTTAGGAGCAACACATTTAATGTGAAAGGACATAATTAATAGAACAACTATTCAAGGCTGGCTGGCTTCCCCCCCTGTTTAGCACTATTTATTATATAAGCATTTGTATGAGATGCTAAACAAGAAGATTGCAACACCTCATTTATAAACCACTCCATACAAAGCTGTCATTAACAGATTTACAATGATTTAAATTACCTACAGTCAGAAAACCAATTATTTCACAGCCCATGCCGTGATCAAGGCTTGGAAAATTATCAGTTATAAGAAATTCTTCAATTACAAGATGAATTCTTCTTAACAAAAAAGTTGGCCTCAAGTATCTACCAAAAACTGGTTCTTCAAAATAAGTATTTTATAGGCTATTTCTTCAGTTAAGACATCTACTGTTATTTGTAGATTTTTGTATCCTAACTAACAAGCTACTAACTTGCTAAGAATTACACAGGCTTGAAGACTCGAGCGTTTATGCTGTCAGATATCCCAGCTATGAGTAAATTGTGTAGGTGAACTGCTTTTTGCAATCTCATGTATTTAATGGAAGAGGCTCAGATGCCTGCATACAAAAAAGTCGTTAACAAAATTCTGCGCTGGTAAGAACAGGTGCCTATCCTAGGACACCTGGTGATTCAGGACCATAGTTAAATGTACAAATCGATATAAACTAAGTACATCTCCTGCACGGCACCACCAGTTTTATTTAGCTTTTAATGCTTTTTATCCTAATCTTAAGCCAAATTCTTCAAATCATAGAAGATTAATGGCTTAAATCTGAAGCGTCAATAATCGCGCACGTCACAAGCAGTTAACAGTTTAGAACTGAGTAACTTCGAAGCCTGTCATTCGTTACACTTAACTATTTTGGACATACCTGTGACAATCTGCTCAATGCACGTTAGCGGGACATCATGCTCCCCAAGGAGGAGGTTTTTATAATGGAATTTCTGAAACACATGAACTCAGAGCCATTAATTGCAGTTCTGCAGTTCGCAGCCAGATACAGAGAACAACTTTGAAGACATGTTGACGATAAAAATCAGGCATGCCTAGACTTTTCTGATATGTAACACCCTGGCCTACTCACAAGCAATTTGAGGTTGTGGAAACAGCTCTCTTGTGCTTGTGAACTGCACACCAAACAGTTTAGAAACCCGCACGGAGGATGCAAAATAACCCCAGTACTCGCACTGAATTTACTAGCCTCAAAAATTGCTGGCAGAAAATCAATACAATCTGAAGTGTAAAATATAAATATATTACATAAAAAATCTCCAACTATTACTGTAACCATAGAACAAAAAAAATACTAATTTAGCTTTCAAAAATTAGTTTTGAAAATTACTTCATGCCAAAAAATTAATTTTTTGAAGTAGCTGTGGTCAAACTTACTAACCATTACTGAATAAGCATCTGCCTACTTTCAGAGCTTCATGCACGCCTAGTTAATGGCGTGCTTCTTTTAGAAGCACAAAATGAAAGTGAAAACTCTATTGAAAATAACATACAGCTCACAAATTTGATTTTCAAACAGTCCTGTATGCTGTGCTGTTCAAAAAACTGATCGAGGTTTTGAATGTCACATGTTCTGCTTTGACAAAGGCTGTTTCTCCCCTTTTCTGCTTTATCTACAATGAAAACTCATTTCATGGTTCTTTTGTCCTCCATCAGTAATGCCAATAAAACTTGGATGCATTAAAGGCTTTGCTAATCTGACACTTGCCTAGTCAAAGGAACATTTGCAATTATCTTCTTCAAGGAGAAATATGTCTTTATATGATTCCTGCTTTGCCTTTTGCAAAACCACTTCCCAAGGAAGCCTCCTAAAAAGAGATAAATAGAGCTGGCTGTACTTCCATACCAAACTGGCTCTGTTCCGATATCCTCAATGAAGGGATGGAATAGCAACACATTCAGAACAGGACAGTGGAACTTCACCATTTAGCCTGCTTTGTTTTAGAAGGCATCACATTTATATCAGGTACGAGACAGATTCACTATATTTAATTAAATCCATTTTACCTATCACATTTATTGTCATGATACAGCAATGTGAGTAATAACAAACCTGTAGTGGCATTGGGTCATCCGTAATAAAGGAAATCTTGAAGTTAGTGCAAACCAGTTTGCCCCACAGGTCATATTGACTTGTATCTGTTGCCATGCATTTTCTTACAAAATTTACTTCATTTACCACAATTTCACCTAAAACAGAAAAGGGAAGGGGAAAAGAGAAGCCTATATAAATCTTGTATGTGCAGCAATCCTAAGTCTGTAGTACCAAGAAACCCTTAACTCTTTACCTGTTTCAAGTTACACACCTCTTCTGGGTAAACCTGGAGTTTAAGTAACACCACTCCAGGGGAAAAAAGAAAACTGCCATTCCAAAATAGGCAATGCCATGCAGTAGTTAAAAGCAAAACAACCAAACAAAAAACCCAAAACAACACCACAGAAAAAACCCAACCAACCACACACCACTTTCCTTATACCCAGAGATCAAAATCTGCAACTCTTCACTATGAAAAAGTCATGGGTTTGGACAACAGTGTCCTTTAAACAGAGGCGTATGTTTATGTACTTCAGCTAGCATTTATTTTTAAAACTGAAATTAAGTGGCTACTGTTAAATACTTTAGACTGATTATTCTGAATTCATGAAGTTCATAAAACTCTCTAGTCTAAAAACATCTAGTTTTGCATTTATAAACAGATTTTCAGGTGATTTCATGAAAGTGAAACCAGAACACAAACACATTAAACATTCCTCGACATTTCAAAGTTTCTACTGTGACCATCTAATGAAGGAGACCAATAATTTCCTTTTGTAAAATCTAAATGAAGAAAAAAATGATGCTAAATCATCTGGAATAAGCTATGAAGTGAAAAAGCATACAGGCAAATGAGACTGAGGACCAATTAAGAAGAAAATTGCTATAGTAACATTTCTTTTCAGTTGCACAACAGAGGTTTCTGAAAACTCAACAGTAGTTTCATTCTTCCTTCAGGAAAGGAACCTGGTCATTTATTTTGCTTCTGTCAAAATCAACCACCTCCTGCTACTGCTATCTTCCGTAAAGAGCGCTGGAACGGAAGTATACCAGCTACAGATTTTTGTTTAAAAAAGACTAAGGACTAAAGATTGCAAAAGCCTAATTTGCTCGTAATAGGTGGGGCATATTTAGTCCCCATTGCCCAAAATGTCACTTCTGCTTGTCCTATGCTTTGCAAGAAATCAGTCGGTTCTTTGGGTGACTACAGCGGCAGTAAGCAGTTATCTGCAAGCCCACCGAGCACGGACAGAGCTTCGAATACACCTCCCATCTGTCTCCTGAGCCGCAGAAGGTATTTTTCTCGGGTAGTTATCACTGTGCCCAAGTAACCATACATCCAAAGAACTGTCTTTAGCACACCAAACGTGAGCAGAACCAAACCTTTTGCCAGTCTTGAGACACAGCCTCTGCCCAGGCTCCTCACGCTGAGCTATTCCGCCAAGCTGCCCTTCCAGCTCTCTTGCCCCCAGTATCATCAGGCATCAGCCTGGACGTCCCCAGGAGCAGCAGCAGAGCCCCTGCTTCCAGTTCAGCTGTAATGAACAGCTACAAACATTTCTTGGGCAAACTCTGTAGCCTTGAGCTGGCAGATTATGTTCAGCATTCTCAACTGTTTGACAATGTAAGGGGGCAAGTTTCATTGGCCTGCAATTATCATATACATGCATCAACTATACCAGACGTGGCAAGAGTTGTGAAAATGCTCTAGAGACAAAGGCACTGGAGCTTTAAAGTCTTTTCTCTATCATTATTGAAATCATTACTGAGCTGTGGTTAAATAAGCTTTCGATTCTGAGGAAAAAAAAAATCTGATTCTGACAGCTTCAGTACAAATAGTTAAAAGTTCAGCCAAGTCCACAGCAATTGAAAACAATGTCTTATAACGGGGTACATGAGAATGACAAGCCCTACTTCTGATAAACACTGTAATGAAAATGTTTTAATACTTTTAACAGAGTCTGGCCAGCATTTTTTCTAATAAACTATTTACTTAAGTAACTGCAAAAGCCCAAACTGCTATATTAAAGCAATTAATTCTCACAGCTTCAACCATTCAGTGTTGAGTTCTCAGCCACAGTCCCTGTGAAGCTTCCCCTCTCCAGTCAGTTGTTCCAGACCTACCTAACAGTTGCTATTCTTTCCACTCTCAGCACCTCCAGTGGACCCCTGCATTTCTAATAAAAAGATACAGAGAGCCAAATACACCATGAAGTGCAACTTCCATAGGTATTTTTTTCCATAGAACATTCTCTTATCTGTTACCAAGTGTAGCATTTTTAGTATCACACATGGATGGGAGCCGCTCTTGCTAAAAGCACAAATTACTATTACCAAACTATTTTAGTACTTCACATCTCTGACGCTACAAAACGGCAGAGAAATAAGAGATCCATGCAAACTTCTTCAATTTGAATCTACTACAGTTTAAAACATGCCTGCACCATCATTCTCTTTACCAAAGCCTGTCCTTTTTACTTCCTTCCTCCATTCTTCATAGTAAGTGTGGCTACACTGGAACATGTTAATACTAATCCTGCTTTAGTGCATCTTCATTTATTTTCATTTCATCCAACACAAATACATTCTGGATTTTTTGCCCTAGCTTCTCCTTTGTACTCACGTTTACAGCCCTAACACAGAACTGTCAGTTTTGAACCTGAGTATTATAATATGGCAAGACGGAGAATGTGTGCATATCAATTCCAGCTGAAGGGTTTAAACATTTACAACAAAGCATGAGAAAGTCTGCAATGCAAATTTAATAGATGCAGTTTTCAAAAGCCAAACCCAAACTTTTTTTTTTTTTTTTTTAAATGCAGGTTTGGAATTTTATACTAACCTGGCTTTTATCCCTCATTTGGACATCCATAGTGAGCAATATAAAAAGGTGCAAACCTTCCAAACTTAACTCAAATTTAGTAAAGTAGATAAACAACATAAGTAGTACATGCTGGTCTTGCACAATGAACCCTTCTTGTATTTGTAGTTGAGTAGGTGATTTTTCTATACTAGTGTCAACAACAGAGCTATTCAGAGATATTACACTGAACTTTTTTACAGTGTAGCTGCTGCTTTTTTCCAGTAAACAGTCACAAGCTGTTCCAGACACAGAACAGCAGTCAACACTTCCATGTGACTCCAACAGTCAAAGAACAATCTCAAGAGACAAGAGCAGTTTGTTTAAACTCTGACAGGAAACCAGAAAAAAATTACAGGTTGCCACCCCTACATATAAAGCCTAATCAGGTTTAATAAAAATATTTCTACAATGAATACATGAATCACAAAAATAACACCAGAGACTGAAGGATAGATCTAGCTAATACACCTTCCACCTAACACAGCTTCAGAAACTGTTAAACCTCAGTAAAATGCTGCTAAATCTCACAAAAGCACATGCAATTTGGCTGTTTCTTTGGATGCTGACTGAATTCATGTTATGTATCTGATCCACCATAGGGCATAACCCACCACAATCCAAATAACATTCGAATGCCGCGCGGGCAAGCACGGGAACTGGGCAGAAGAGAGGCAGGACTGGAAACGCTGAGCTCAGCAAAGAGCAGAGCAAGTGATCAATAGGTACCACAGCCGTTGTGCAACTGCATGGACTCTCCCCAGCCTGCAGTCACAACTCAGGCTGGTCAAGGCTTCTGGGCAATTTATTTCTGCAGACTTTGAAAACGCAATCCCTGATTGGTAACATCCTAAAAATAAAGCACATTCTGCACCATTTTGCCTACTGCTAAACAATATTTTTGTCATTTTTTGTGCCATGCCCCACAGGATCAAGTTTAGTGAAGGTAATAATTTGTAACTTACTATCAGGAACCGTGGATCTAATAATTTGCATACACACAGATCACAAAAATAGATAAAAAAATCTTAGCTACTTTGTGTCAGTTTTATCACTGTGTTACCAATAACAGGGCAATCAGTAAGTGAACTTGATAGATCTGAAAAAAATAAGCAAGAACTGCCAGAATGAGCACTGCATTTGAACTTGTAATTGGAAATTTCCATAAGGGTCTGGATACTTCATAGCAGTAGGAGACACACAAATAATCCTCTTTCACCTATATAGCCAGTTCGCGTGTTTGCTATTTTTGGTTTCTGTATTATCTTTGCTTAAAATTCAAGAAACATGCCAACAAAGAAGAGACCTCAAGTAATTTCCAGGTTTTCAGCTGCTCACTGCAAGAGTTGCCAAACCCTTCCATCCCAGAGTTTCTAGCACAATTTTGCTACCTGTGAATACAGAAGGAATATAACAGAACAGCATTATCTCAAAGCTTTAGTTTTCAGGAAAGACAGCTGATCGCATATACATGCATGTTAAAATGATAATAAACAACATTTCTAGCAAGTTAAGAGCCTGATAGTTGCTAGAGGCAACAAATGGCTGAAATCAGACTTCATAAATGCATAATGCAAATCCTGCAGGCCCAAGAGGTTTGTAGACACCTTACATATCACTAAGGGAACTTCTTCGATACTGTACTAGAAGCATAAGAATATATTTACTAGAATAAATTTTCCTCACTGAGCACTGAAGTTCAAAATCTGAGTATGTTTAGCGCACATTCAAGGTGTAACAGACATCAGGACAACAGAGGATATTAAGTATGTCATGCAGTCATATAATTCCTGCCTAAATTCATAAAAACCTAGCACCTGAATACACTCAGGAAACCAAAGCCCCATTCCCCATTAATAATGCTGATTGTGATTATACCTGATTAAGACAACAGAAAACCAGCTTCTTTATGTGAAAGTTAGTCTAAAAAGTTCACAATAGAAGAGCTGAAGTTAATTCAAGTAGCCATTTAACCACTAAAAATGCACGTTAATGAGTTCACTTGTATTTAGAAAGATCTAAGTCTAAAACTGCTGCAAAATGACTGGGGAAAAAATTAACTTCTGTAAATATCCGAGTAAGAATTTCCAATAAAATCTTCATTAATAAGTTAAATCCGGAACATCTTCACCCATTTAGCTGCCTTTTCTTAGCTGTTCTCTTGTAAAGAGAATACCAAAATTGTATGAGTTTATTAGTATGCGCCAACCATTTAGATGTAAATGTCTCTAATCCACTTCTAAATGAATCTTCTGTTCAGTGTGCTCAGCCACTTCCAAACTTGAGAAAAAAGTATTTGTAAGCTCATGAAAAAATTGTCTTTTATCTCTTTCTTGATTTTCATGAGCTCTTACCATGTATTTAAGGTATGTGACGACACAAAAAGCTGCACATTATTGTAATACCACCCATGTCTCTCCGTCCCCCAGTATTTTCCAATACTTTCACAATTAGTTAAAAAATAAGAATACATTTCATTTTCTGTACGTCTGCAGAAAGCAAAAAAAATAAAACAAAGTTAAAATGTTGTGTCAAAAGGACAGCTCAAAACTGTGATTAGTGTGAATGAAAAAAATTTGGACATGTTCTATCTGATCAAATTTTAATAGGAGGGCCCTGGATTTTTGTCAAACTACCCTCACCACTGCTCTGAGAGGGGTGTGTTTTAAATGCACACCACTGCAAGAGCTTGCTTTGCCGATCTGATTAGAAAAAGATGTTATTAAAATATCACACATGAATATGGTTCAGTTTCTCTAGTTTGCTAACAAACAGAAAAAGAGCATGACAAGAGCTTAGCTCCATTTTAGAAATGCTCAGTAAGGGAAAAAGCAGCAAAAAAAGAGTAAGGACTTCTTGGTAAACCAAGTCTTCAAAGAACAACTATTCTTTTCTCATGCACAACAAGAAGATTAAAATCAGTATTTGTCCAATAATGGCTAATCTTTGTGAACCCTGCCAAAGCAGGAGGCAACTGAAAAGATAACTGCTGATGGGATGCTCCGTAAAAGCCTCCCCCACACCCCAGGAACACAGGGAGGGATACAGGAGCATAGAGCAGGCAACCAACAGTTCACACAGCAAGAAGGGAACATGGATCATAAGCAAGGCTCCCATTACCAACGAGATCCGAAACAACATATTGCAGTAAATTAATAAGCTCATCCTGCTTACAGAGTTGCTTTACTCCAGCAACTTTTATTAGCCCTAAAATGGAAAGTTTCTCATATTTTTGAATGGGAAACATAGTTTCGTATTCCGCATTCATTCCCACCTCAACCCTTGTGCTGGCACTGCCATTTGTGAAAGACTCTGTTAGTCACGTCAAAGAATTGATCCCGTTGGAAATAATTCTAACCAGGTATTTTTCTTCCTTTTTTGTCAGCCCTGATTTCATCAAAATTAGCTCTCTGATCTGGCCTGTTCTTCACTTGCACAAGAAAGTGTCAGCAGCAAGTAGCTAATAGGAACACACACCTGTGGTAAGAAAAATGGAATCAACAGCTCCTCTTGGCATCAGTATGCATTTTTAGGCCAAATGAAAATAACCCTATAACCACCACCTCCCCCCCCCCCCCAAAAAAAAAAACAAAAAACAAAACCCAAAAAACAAACAAACAAAAAAAACCCCAAAAAACCCCAAACAACAAACCAGTTTTAGCAGTTATTTGGTCAGAGTGCCTTAAGGTGAACAATAGACAAGCCAGTGAGGAGGGAGTGTGTTCTGTGTTTTGCTTATTTTTAGTCTGGCTATATAAACTACAGATTCCCAAAGCCTGACTTTGCCTAAACAATATAATCAGTTACAGTTTGAGAGGACTGTGGTTTTCAGCCTCTTATTTTATAGCTATGTCACCAATACAAGTTACAGATGCTTTTCTGAACTTGTAATATATTACTGGGCCTAGCTTAAATTACTCTGGTTTGGCTTATTAAATAAATCAATACAGAAACACATGTTCAGAAATTAGTTCACTGAAGACTTACTTCACTGGAAGCAAATGTAATTGCCAGGAGTCAAAACCCCAGTAGTTTGGTCAGCTGACAATTCAGCCTCCACACTAACATTTTATCCCTTCTGGACTTTCATGACTTTTGGCATTAAATATATATGGGACAGAGTAGGCAGACATCAGTTACTTTGGAACTGTTCTGCAGAAGGCACATGCAGAAGCATTAAGATTCATTTTAAAGCATGTTTATCCTTCTACCTTTAAAGTATGATTACCATATTGCCCTGCAGCTAACTTGTTGCAAACAGGAAAGTATTTTTGTAGATATTTACCAATACTTAAAATATATTACTAGCCAGAAACTTTAAGACATGCCCTCTGTGTATTCATAACAAAGGCGGCAGAACAAACTGACTGTATCCAGTAAAATCCACTTGTAAGACCGTATCTGGAACTCCAGCTTCTATGTGCAGGCTGCCTTGGTAGTACTATTATCATACCCGCCTTAAAAAAAGCAAACCCCAAAACAAAACAAGCAGTTATCTGAACCCAAAGCATGCCTGAAAATTTACTTTGAGTCAAACAAACAAAAAAAGCTATAATAGAAAAGAATATTTACTGTATACTTACTGTAAGTGATGCCTCATTTATTCTAAATATAAGTCAAATGCTTGCTTTATTTTTAAGCTTCTTGCAGTACAGAAGATTAGTTTGCACAAAGCTGCTGTTCCAGGTTTCAAATCTAGAATTTGAAACTCTCGTAATCTATTAAATAAAATGTTTGGTAATCTTGGTGTAGACAAAATATATATATAATATATATATATAAATATAATTTCTACTTTAGAAAAGCTTTAGGTGATTGTGTTAGTTTCCAAGGTGCCATTCTAATTTTCTAATCTGGCCATTCTGAAACTAATTTTATACTCTTGTATGACACTGATGCCTGAAAACAAATGGAAATTACAAAGTTATTTCACTTACTTGTCTAATCACACAGGCTAACTTTAAAAACAAACAAATTTTTACAGCAACACTTCAATTTCAAGTAAGAAACTTGATGCAGGGAAAAAGGCCTAACCCTGTGATATGTCTTAATCAGCTGTGCAATGAGTAAGAGAGCCTTGGCTAACATGCCACAACTCTGGAAATGAGAATCAACAACTGAATAGGCTTTGGAAGCAATCAGAAACTGACTTCATACAAGTTCTACTCTATTACAAGCATTCATAGGCTAGCACTACCCACCATCAACTGCCGAACACCTTTAGCAGGTCAAGCAATACCTGAACAGCAACAACTCATTCGTTCCAGAAATACACATGGAAAAAGGCACTGACAGTACAGCATTGCTCCCTGCACCAAGCAATTAATCCCAGTTTCCCCTTTGAGGGGAGAAACAAACCCGATTCCTAATACACCAGAAAGGCAGCCCTGACAGATCTCTGGGGTTATGCATTAACTTCCCCAGCTTGGTCCCTGTTTCCCACCCCCCTGCGCCATCACAGTGCTGGCATCATGCACTCACACCGCAACACCATGGGCTCTGTTCTCCAGCTCTGGGACACTACAAACCAAATGAAAATGCCAAGAAGAAGGTGCAAGGGTACAAAACAGTCAGGAGTGAACATACCTGGGGTACTAACGCACAAGATGTCCCACCAAAAAAGTATTACTTTCCTTCTCCTATCACAAGATGTGTTGCAGCTGCTCTGGAACTGATGACTTAATGTACTAAGGATTTGCAGAAAGCAGAAAAAATTAGCAGAAAAAGAGCTGGGAGCTAACTTGTAAGAGAATCAGACTAAAAGATTAAAACTTTCCATGATACAGCCTCAATTAGATTTCTTCATTCAGTTGCCTACCTAAGGGCACATGTACACAAAGAAGCAAACAGCAAAAAGTAGGTGGTAAAGCCAACTAGACTGGCATAATTAGATAAAAGCAAATATATCCAGTGGCAACAATCTTGAACACTGTATGTAATTCCACCTCAACAAGAATACAGCACAACTGGAAAATGTTCAGAGGTAATCAAAAGTACTAATAAATATACGGAAAGATCCCTTCCTAGGACCAACTAAGCTAGATGGAAACAAACCAGCGGACATAAGACACAAGTCTGAAAATCACAAATCACGCTGAATGGAGGAATACAACCTGGCATTTGCTGTGTCGTACAAGAACTAGGATTTACACAAAGAAACTGGATGGTGGTAAGTCTGGAACAAATAAAGGTAGTTCGTACAACATATAATCAAGTTGCTGAACTTCTTACCAGATGAAGCTGTGGATGACAGAAGTTTACATAGCTGGTGAAAGCAATCGGATAAAATCATGTAAGAAAAATCCAGAAAGAAGAATTTAAATATGATAGCATTGCCTCTACGATGCTCTGTGACTCCCCACCTTGGATCTCCCCATTACATTACTCCAGGAGGGAAGTCCCCATGCCACATGCTGAAGGAAGCAGGGAGGGCAGAACAAGCAGCTGGGAGTGCTGCTTGTCCTGTGTTTTCTCCTTCCTACACGCCTGCTGGCAGCCACTCGCAGCAAGAGGTAGCAGCTGACCCGCTCCTGCTGTGCTTCCGAGCTGTTCACAAACCTGGTGTGCGGGCACGCCAGCGATGGCACTGAAGCAGACTTCCATAATCTGCCCGTGGAACAGGGTGCAGGCACAAGAGACTGTGAGTAACTGCTTTGCAGCCCACCACCAAAGTTCCTTTAACTTGCCTTAACACGATCAAGGCTTAAAGATAAAAAAATACTATTCCAATTCAGTTTACTTCTAGAATTCTACTGTTTATACTTTTGAAACCAAAACCAACTAAACTATTTCCAGCTGTTTTGTAAAAATTTGCAGGTGACAGCTACTAACTTAACCTACTAGCAAATTAGCACACCGAACAACACTTGAAATTAGCTACTGCAAGTGGGTATTGAGATTCAGGAGGAACAAGCCTTTTCTCACACTTGATCAAATGTTCTATTACACAATCTCACAAAGAAAATCCTGTGTGAGCAACAGTGAGGACCTTTTTGCCCAACTTGCCCAAAACACAGTGCAGCACTGGACTGGTTCATTACCCACCCATGTACTGCACCTCTCTGCTCACTGCTTTGCCATTCAAATCCTGAAAACATACACTGCATTACATTCCAGTTATGCTGCGTGATTTTTTCAAGTGCTTAGGTTGATGTCTTAAAAATGCTACAGACAATGCTGTGGAAAACAGGCTACAATGGCCTCCCAGAACAAAACACACCTTCCAGTTTAACAGCTTTAACTTCATTCTCCCCGGAAGTACGCAAGCTACTTTCCTACCAGCCAGGCAAGGCACTTTGACAGACTGGTAGCATACCTGATATTTCTCTATTTTTCCTCTCCGAGGTGCTTATAAAACAAGCTATGCAAACAAAGGAGAAAAAGTGAAACTGTTACACAGGCCAACTCTTCAACTAGCTCTGCAAAATCTCTTCATCAGAGCGCTACACTAGGAGAACAAAACAGCAGAATGAAAAAGAAAACATTTTTGTTAACTCCATCTTAAACCTGTATCATGTGTTCTGGAATTAAATTATACCCAGTTCTATAGAACTATTTACTTTTTCCCTCCTGCACTATCAGTGTTGCCATTTAAACCCAAAGTTTTTAATTGCTTTAAATTCTGTTTGTTGCTTTCCCTGATGCACCACTCTCCTCAGGGCACACAGTTCCAGAATACAGGCTTTTGTTCCTGAAGAGATGCACCTCTATTCCTCCGGTACCAGAGGAAACTGCAAAAACAAACTATACAGGTTAAAAGTTGATTGCAATATAAAATCCCGCCCCTGCCCTGCCCCCCCCCTCCTTTTTTTTTTCTTTCTCTTTTTTAGAAACAAAAAACTCCTCACTTTCAAACCTGAGTCATATTATTTCCATGTCTGGAACTCCCTCTCCTATCCCCCACTGCGCAGAAGTACAAGTTAGACAGGAGGCTATTTAGCTACTTTGGAATTTCAGTTTTCAGTAAGCTACTCCCTCAAAGTGACTGTTTTAGGAATCAAAAGCTTAATACAAGTATTTGCAGTTTTTGAAGATTTCTAAAACCAGTAAGTGCTTCTGCCAATATAAGTTAATTGCAAAAGAACTCCTTAAAAACTCTACCAATTAAAGAAACATAATAAACATTCAGCCAGTCAGGTTTAACCCTGTTCCTGAGAGCAAAAGCAATTTCACACAGCTGTTTAAGGATAGGATATTAGGTACTGTACTCGCAAGGGAGTACAGGTCAGCCTTAATATAATTAAATTAATTGGAATGTGGCCAGAAACTCGGGTTATGACAAATCCAAAAGCCAGTCTACCCAACAGTACAACGTGTACTTGTTTATACACTTTTCTGCTGCATCATTTGATGACAGAAACAACAACAAAAAAAAACCAAAAAAAAAAACCAAAACCAAAAAAAAGTGTTTAGGCCGGTGCTTAACTTTAAACAGGAAGAGTTTCATTTAAGTCATTTAAAGTAAGTCACTTCTAAACCCACCACCACCACCACCACCCCTCATGCAGACTGATGCTCACAAAAATAAAAATATTTTGTCAGAGGCTGTACAGAGAAGTAAATTTTATTATTAAGTAATTCAAAATAACACCTTAGAATGATACGGAGGTAGAAATTTTAATTCTGTGGTGAGTCATACTCCTTCAGTTTCTATATAATCTGGGGTGACTTACTACAAATGTCTTAAAAGCCATCAAATGCTGGTTTCAAAGATAGTGCAGACAGGGGAAATGATGCAAATATGGGATAAATATAAGCCAGTTGAGAAAAACAAACCCAGTCAGCACCATTTTAAGTGTACTTTGGAGTTTCACGCCACATGAATGAACCACACTGCAAAAAGTTCCTGCACAGACATTGTTTTTCTATAACTGCTCAGGCTCATGTCCCACAGCAAAGGCAAGACGTGTTACATTTTGAGAAAAGCAATCTCATACTGCCTTGCATTTGCTGTGGAATGTCTCAGAGAAGAACACGCAGTCACTTCCTTGTGACTCAAAGACCTTGGATGAATATCAACTGCAACATAACCAGTAAGATGCCAAGTGGTAAGCAGAAGTTTTGCAAGCATAAAAATATAACTATTTCAAATACCAAGCAATCTTAGCAATGTATTTTAAGATATTTATGCCTCAAGCAAAATCTGTATTATTTTGTTGCATGCAGAGTGTCAGTCAGTTGTTATTTACTCTTTCAGTTGAACCTCTTCCACAATATTCAGCATCTTAAGCTTACGGTACCTCACTGGACCCCGTACCACTTCAGCAACAAGTCCCACATGAAGCAGTGTAATTTATTTTTTTTTAAGAGTAACTTGTTAATTCTATTGATCACTTTGCAAGTTAACATATTTTATCAACTTAGACAACACGATACAATAGCTTCCTACATTAGTGTGTGTGTGTAAATCCGTATTTGTTAACATATAATCTGAATGGTAAGAAAAAAATGCAGTCTATCATTGTTTTAAACTCAAAATTCCCCTTGGAAACAGCAAGCCAAATTTATTACTGTGGTGTACAGTTTGCAATGAAAGTAATCTTGAGAATAGTAGACTGTTCCTTTGGTATCTGAAAAAGGCATTTAGAAATCCTCATTGATCAAAATGTCATTCACCTAAGATTAATTCTTATTTTAAAAACCTAAGTCATGAATATCTTACATTTTTATGAATATGTAATTATGAGCAATAATAAAAACATCACTTTTCTCATCCACAAACTAAAAAGGTTATTCTGTGTAGCTTTAAATTTCAAATTCCAAAATGATGTAACAGCCAAATACTGAGTTAGAGCATTAGGAGTTTTCCAATACAAAAGTAAATCAAACCTACCTACTGGAAATTCTATAAATATCTTTGTTTAAAATAAAGGAAGACTATGACACATGCTGTGGTAATGGGTTCTGCACACAGGTAAAGGTCTGACTATCTGACAAAAATATAATTGTTAGTAGTATTGCAAAAGGCATCATAAATGTTATAAAACTTACAATCGTTTCACTTCAAATACAATAAATCCAAGACATTATTCCACACATACTGAAGCATTACACAGGCAAAATTGCCTATGTATTTCTTTAGCGTTTCAGGCAGGTCTGAACAGTTTTCTACAGACACAAATACCATCAGATTTTCCTGCTTAGAAGGTACACCCCCTGAAGGAACATGCTAAGATTAGAATACACCAAAATCAATCATCACAGTAGAACAGGGGAACCTATTTACACCGCACCAATTCCATTCTGAAAAACAAAAGGCTTAAATATATCTTTGTTGAGGCATCTGCCAAATTCCTGATGTATGCCTACCTGGCAAAAGTACCGGTTCCAGTTTTTTAATCCTCGGTTCTGACGCTATATGGTCTTCAGCCTGATGGGGGAGAAAAAAAAACAAAACTTCAGAATCAGAACTTTACAGTCAGATATGTCTGATCTACTTGGGCTAAGGAGAAAGTTCTTGTTTTAACTAAAAACCTGACCTTAAAGAGCTAGGATCCAAACACAGCAACAGTTTTCTGTAATGATATTACCATTTTTGTTTACATCTAGCTTTGTACCAGAAGAATAATATAATATTTAAAGTACTAGCACTTAACTAATTGTGTAACCTAAGCTGTAATAATTGACAGGCCAAAAGCGATCAGTTTGGTTTGACATTCCAAGAAGGCTCAAATCCTACAAGCTTTACAGATGGGGACACTCAAGTTTGCACAAAACTCTCTTCCAAGTTTTAACATGCATGACTTTCCGACACAGGAAAAATTTCCAAAAAAAAACCCTGCCAAGGCCTAGAACACATACATGCCTACTTGCGTTTTAATTCCCAACCTTAACAATAAAACTATTTCTACAAAAGGACTGGAACCTTCAGTGAAAGAGCCTGAACGCCTGCGGTTCCTCCGCTGACAGCGGCACCGCCACGTTCCCCAGCCAGGAATGCCCAGAGCTTCCCTGCACTGACACTGCACTTTTACCAAGAAACCGTGAAAAAGCAAAAATGAGTCAACACATCAGACGTGTTGCTGGAAGAGGTCCCGTCTTGTGTAAAATAAATAATAAATAAAAATCACATTGTGTTAACTACGCCAGACCGCCCAGAAAACCCCGGTGCTTCTACAAGATAGGCTCGATGCTATATGCGCTATATACATCATTGTACTGTACGTACACACGTCATTTTCTGATTTATGCCGCCAGCCAAGTTTTCAATGTGGAAGGCACGTAGGGCGAGCGGGGTGCGGGGAGGCACCTGCTGCTTTCTGCCCCCGGCAGGGCCCTGCGCAGCGGGAGCGGAGCCCGGCCACCTGCACCGCTGCCCAGCGCCCCACACCGCCCCCGCCAGCCCCCGTGCCTAGGGCCGCACCGCCTGTCAGCCCCTACC
>JAVJGJ010000060.1:20674241-20717043 GCA_035590215.1 Microhierax caerulescens
GCAAGCACCTCCATAACAATATACTACTCTTGGATTTGCAGGTCCAGAAGATAAAAACAACCCCACTGTGTAGCTGTTTTAAAAGAAGCGCACCTCCTTGTACAAGGGTCCCACCTCATCTGGTGCTGGCAGGCAGTTCCTTTCACTTTATTCTGTATTTTCACATACAAGATTTTTATTTTATGCTGCAAACATCATTGTTTAAGTGGCATTATTCAGCCTGGCATGGTCTCAGGCTCAGCCCCTGTCCATTTTAGAGAGCACACTGTGCTGTAGAAGCTGCTGGTGGTGTAATGCTGAGCACCGACAGTGCTGTGAGAGCAAGCCACAGCTCCTCTCCTGCTGGTGACTTACCCCGTTTACAAGCTAAATCTCTTGGATCTTTGAGAAGTGAGAAATACTGTGGAACTTGCCCTCGTCTTTATTCTTTACAGTTTTATCTTCATATACAGAACATTGCTGAAAGGAAATTAAAATCAGAGAAGGGTGAAGAGAAAACAAGGGGGCCAGGAAGGCAGAAACTGCCCAAATCAGCTAGTCTTGGAATTGCATATAACAAATCTGGCAGTGATATTAAAAAGGACAATTATTTATAGTACATCAGAATTACAAAAGTGTGTTTTGCATCAGCACAGAGCTTTCTGAAGAGTGTCTGCAAATGCAATCTTACTCTTGAGGGAATGAACATAGGACAGCACAAATTTCCAGTACTGCACTGACGTGAAATTTCAGTACTGTTCCAAAAAGGAACAAACAAAATTAAAACTAAGCTCTCAGTAAACATAGAAGCACGAGATTTGTAAGGATTGTTGGAACTGGTCACAAGTTGCCACTGGATGAGTTTTGTGCCAGTGGGAAGAGAAAGCTGATTTGACAAAAGTGAGTATTTTGGAGGAGCAAGTTATTTCTGTCACAACTTGCAGTGGGATACAAGCAGGCAGCACAGACAGGCAGAGCAGGACAGGCAAGTAGAGCAGGGTATGCAGGAAGGGCAGAGGAGACAAGGCAAGAGGGCAGGTAGGTCAGTAAGTCTGGGCAGGCAGGATAGGCGGGCAGGGGGGGTGGTTAGGGCAAGCGGGACAGGCAAGGAGGTCCTCTGCATCCCCTGACTCCTTTTGGCAATGCACTCAACTGCCTGCCTAGCTCCAGCCACTCCGGCTTGCCTCGATCTGATTTTTTCAAACAGTCCTGCTAAAACTGAGGTTTCTGAGAACACCTTTGTTCTATGGGAACAGCCTTGAAAGAATGGTGGGAAGCTAGCTATGCAACAAAGCCAGATGAACCGAAAAGACTGCAGATGTCTCTCTTTATTCTCATCGATTTAAAAAATGGTTTTACTCAGTGCGGTTATTTTCAACATTCAGTTATTCAGCAATGTCTCTCGTGTGCTAGACTGGCCAGGACCCTTACACTCGTGCACTGTCACGGCCCCCCAGAACCAGCTTGGCCTTCTCTCCTTGGTGGTATCACACCCCACGTGCTGTGTGGCCGTTTCCTGGGGCCTATTTTTACATGCAGTGCAAATTGTAACAGCAAAGATAATTATCTGCTTGGCTATGGCTATGGTGCATAACCTGCTCTGTTTACTGTACGTCAGATTAGGTATCTTCCTAAAAGTTCTGGTACAACCTCACAAGACAGCTCCGTGGTTGGAGAAGCACTTTGGTTTGTGCAATGCATGAGGGCTGGGGTTAAATCAGAACAGATTTTCTTAATGGGCCCTTTTGATCTCTCAGCAGATTAGAGAATGGCTTTCATTAGACATGTTCAAGAACAGGTTAGACCACCATCTGTCACTGATGCTATCGACTTGCTGAACTTGCCTGAGGTAGATGATCTGTTCCAGGCCTATGTTTCCATGGCAACTTACATCTTTCCATAGCTATCTGAAGAATGGTTCAATTATTGGTTTGAACTCCAGGACACAAAGCCATACGTGTTGTCTGATTTCGCAGCTGAGCTATGTGCCCAAAGCTACAGCAAGCGTGCGGCAAGTCTGCAAAGTCAGAGATTCACAGATGAAAGTCTTCTATTTTTCACTGGCAAGGGTTCTGGTTCATTACCCTGCCTGCACACCTCCCTGCTTGTGCACTCAATAGTTTGCACACCCAAGTTGCCTCAGCTTGCACGCAAAAGTGTGGGACTTCCGCTGGGGAAAAATAATCTTTCCTGAGTGTCCTTGATGAAGATCCAGCAGAATAGTATTTAAAATGTGATTATTTACATAAAAGAGCAACTTTGTTAGTCTTGGCCAAAGATATATAAAAGATGCAAAACCTGTGCAAAGGTTCTTGAGGTATCTCAGGGAGAAAGCCTCCCTTTCAAGGCACGTCTGTGAAGCGGAGGTAGTATTCTCAGTGTGGATATTAAAGATGTTGAACTTTGCTATGTGACATAAGGGTACTTTTCCTGTTAATCATTATGTAGTTATTACTTGCCTAGAGTAACCTGGAGCTATTAATTAGTACACTGTTCCACCTTGGCTTGGGCTGTTTTACATGGATATTGTGACAGTGATCATCAGATTACCAGTGCTCCTACACTAGAATCTTTTTCCATGGCCATTTTTGAAGGCTGTCAGTCTGCTCAGATTGCTGAGCAGAGCAGTCCAATTAGTGCAAGAAAAGTGAGATGCATCTAGAATCATGCAGGATGAAGTGCTGGAGTTTCATAGAGCTTTTCACGTAAAAGAAGAGCAGGCAGATGAAATCACGCAACTCTCTTTTTCATTAAATTTAAGGCCAAGCGAAAGGTGGATACAGGCACTTAAATATTTTGGCCAAACAATTGCAAAGAGTAATTTAAAGCCTATTATCAAGACATACCTTACATCCATTGTAAAGATGCAGGGCATCAACCATAAAGCACCACTTTGCTATATCAAATTTTGTTTCTGCAGACAAGGCTAAAAGTTGAAAAAAGCAAAAAAAGATTGAGGATTTAAGGAAATCTGTAGTTCTTGTCTCTTCTCCCAAGCCTTGTGGTTTGTCACCCTGCAATCCAAACTACTGCTGCCTATTGTTTTTGGACTACCCCAACCCCCCTGGACCCTGGCACCATTGAATGCCAGGGTATTAACTGGCCATATCAATCAAGTCCTTAAATCTGTTTTGCCCTTCCGTCTGACGCTGGATCCCATAGGGGGATCAAAATCTACAACTGGGCTGAAATAATCAGGTTGGGTGACTACTGCAGGCAGTAGAGCATTTATTGGCAGTGGCCGTAGTGAAAGGAAAACACCTCTAGGGCCATGTAGCCTGGTAGCCCAGTTAATAAGAGTGTTGTCACTGCCAGGTACAGCCACAGGCTTTATGCTGACTTTGTAAAGCCTCAGGACTGAGGCTTCTCAGGACTGCTTTGTCTGAACTTGCCTTAACCTGCCTTGAGCTGTCCCCTTGTTTGTTTAGCTGTAAATGCAATTTTTCTAATGACTAGGATATTCAGGTATAATTTTAAGATTTAAAGGCCAGTAAATAAAAAACAAGATGTAAAGTTGGTAGCAAATAGAAATGTCCCTAAGCAAGCAAAATATGAGGAAAAAAACTCCCAACATCAACATCATCCTCATCCTAGAGAAAGACCTAGGAAACTGAGAGCTGGCAGTATTTCCTCACTACCTCTGTTGCAGCCACTGACTGTTAGACCCAGAGTATCAGTGCAAGTGTGAGCATAACATCAAAAAAAGAGGGGTAGATAGATAGTAGGAAATGCACATATATTAATTTTACCTGATTTTTTGTTTTTCCTGTAGTAGTAAATAGTAGTCTTTTCTCTCCTCTCTTCTTATCTCTCCTCTCTTGTAATTAGATCTAGACTAACAATAATTAATGTATTAGACATAAAATTTGTTACACTAACAATAAATTCCTGACTTTACATACAAGGTGGGTGTGTCTCCCTTTTGCTCATAACAAACTTTTGAGTGTAATACTAGTTCAGCTAGAAGTGACCAGTCGGACAGGACAGTGGTGCAGAAGTGACACGCTGGCAATGGCACTGTGAGGTGGGACCCCAGCAATGTGTCCAAGTGCTGCTGTCACTCTGAAGACTCACCTCCTGCACAGCAAATGCTCGGCAGCAAACTGGCTTCATGACAGTGGGTTAACTACCCACAACAACCATACCAGGGCACAATCCTGTTGGATATTGCAGATCTAATGAAATAATCCTGTTGACATCCTTGGTCATGCACCCTCTTCCCGTTCCTGTCTTCTGAGAAGGCCTTACAGATACTTCTTTTCTTTTAATTTTTATTTAGAAAGACAGATACACATTTTGCCAAAGTTGATGGTCAAGCCCAGAACCTAGGAAAGCATCCAAAAAAGCAGTATGGAGAAACCATAGTTGGAAGGTTTCAATGGCTACTTTAGTTCATTTCTAAATAATGTGGAAAAAAGAACTTCTTGGTTCTCAGGTATCCAAATCCAGCAGCTACAATGGCAAGGGTGACTCTGCCATAGCAGAGGCTTGTAGGAGCAAAGCCAAGCTGGTCCGAGAGCACGATGCAATGTAAAATGGGGTAATTTGTGGAACCAGGTGGTGTAGTTAAGAACCTGCAGATGTGAATATTACAGTTCTTCACTGTGTTTAAAACATTGTTTTAGCCTTGAGGGAGAGGGAAATGCCTGTGTGGCAAGATACTGTAAGGTCAACAGACTTAAATTACCTCAGTGTAATGTCTCCCCGCAGACACAGCCTTGGAATACACACTCTTTAGGCTTGACCTGGTTCAGTACAGGTCAAGCACGTAATAAATAATGGTAAGTGGAATTCACGGAGACACTGCTGTGAAGTCACCACATACTTAGCACTAGGAGGGATGCATCTTCCTGAAAAGCAGAATTAAACAAATGCAAATTCTGTGCTTGCATCCTTTCAGCCAGTATCCAAGAAAGCCTGTAGGCAGATATGCAAATGTACTGATTGTTAGTCTGTTTAGTGTGCTCCAAACCTTCTGTCGGTCTTCTATGCACATACAGAGCCATATTTAAATCTTATTACAATAACTCTACCAAACCCAGTGTAGTTACTTCACGTTTAATGGCAGAGAGGTTATCATTTCAGTTCATGCTATGCAAGAGCACAGAAAACATCCAAGCCTTATAAAGTCATCGCTGTATAGAAAACTTCATGGAAAATTACAGGCAAATGCTAAAAGAGAAGCTTTGCTCAGAAAGTGTTCAGCCCATGTACTGTGTAAGAAGGAACAGAGAAGTGAACTCTTTCGATATCATTATAGTGAAAATTTTGTTATACTGAACTCATTTCACATCTTTTTTTTGTGTTTCTTTATAAATATTTTTAAAGAAACAAAGTAAATGCATACAAAGGAAAAAAATCGTTTGAAATCTACATGCTGTCAGATATATTTGTAATGTAAACACTATAAAAAAACAACTGGTCAAACAGAGCATGATTTTAACACACATTTTATAAAGACAATGTAACAAGAGGTATGCAACACACTGTCTTTCCTTCCACAATGCATACTGCTTGTTAAGCAAAGTGCTGAAAAGCTGTGTCCCTTTGTGTTTGTTAATGAATCGGTTTCGGGTGAGTGTGCAGGCAAACAATAAAAAGGCATTGGCAAACCGGAGGCTATTTTAACCACACGTACAATATGGCTATGTAGTTGCGTAGGATGGTAACACAGAAGTAAACATGGAAGTGAAACAATTTCAAATGTCATTCCATTTTTACAAAATGCCAAGTTCCCTAAAGTTCAATAAAAGAAGCCCACATGAAAAGCAAAATGCCAACACTGTTCTGACAACAGTGAAACCAGTAAACCTGCTAGTAACACCAAACTAGCAAAAATCCAGAGTAAATGATGACTGAACTTAAAGAAATGTCTATGCAGTTACCATGATCATTCGGTACAGTGACAGTGCTTCAAGGTATAAGTATGGATGGAGTATGAAAATATAATACAAACAATAAAAAGCTGATGCCATCAATGCATTTGTAAAGTTTTCTGTTAACCTCTGCATTTCAAAATGTAAGCAGCATTCTCAAGGGCAGTACCGAGATCTACATACTGTGGAGCTGATGGTGGGGGCAGAAAAATTCTGAGTTTTCAAAATAGTATATGAGTAAGTCCTGGCATTTAAAAGACTTTAAGTTTTTGATTAGTATTCTGTGAACAGGTGACATGCCCTTAACGCATTTTCTTCTCTGTTCAATGATACACATCCCCTGCAAAGAGAGGTGCTGGATATTTGGGAAAACAAAATTCCTAAAAGGTAACAGAGAAGAATGAGGCAAATAACATCATACTGTTATGATGAAAACTATTCAAAATCTAGTACTTAGAATGCCACTGTTGAGACAAGCGTGCTGGGAAACTGTAACTATAGATGTGGATTTCCAGTCAGCCATTGAGGAATAGAAAACACTTTCGCTGTAGAGGCTTTTTTCCCCTTTGACGTTTGACTTTGAAATTTACTTAAGAAAATGTGTGGAATTTCTTTTCTCATCTGGAAAATTTATTTTTTGTTTAGACTGACTCCTAGAAACTGTTTCTTGTTCCTCATGTGTCAACATAATGAAACGGCAAAATGAAAGATTAATTTGTCACAGTAGATTTGCTTCAAACACAGATGGGCTACATTTTGATCTCACCCTATCAGAATGCCTTGCCTGTTTGGTTTTGTTTTGTTTTCCCTTGCAGGCATGTAAAAAAATGCCACATTCTTACTCTGCATGGACTTCGACTGTAATCCCCATTTATACAAAACACTAACGCATTATCTTGGATTCACATTGTTAAAATCTTTGTATACTTCATATACTTAAAACCTCCCTAAACATTTTGAAACAATGATCACTGTTTTTCAACAGTTTAAGGCTGTCAGCATGCTTTGGGGTACGGACAGACATGATTCTGAAAGCAAGATTATGTCACTGAAGTTCAAGGACAGGTCAAGAATATGTCTACACATGGCTTTCCAGGTCAGGTTTCTCCAAACACAACTGTATTTTGCTACTCAGACCTATTTTAGTGGATGAAAATTGATATGTTGTGCCTTTCTGAAAGAAGGGCTAAGAAGCATGCATGAAATCAGAAGTGAAAGAGGAGACTGCATAATTTTGCCTTGCCTCCAACAATTTTGTTTTGTTTTGACAAATACAATGGCCACAAAGAAACCAGCTGCATAAGAAAGAATAAAAACTAAACCTGGTTAAAAATTTGTCCAATTTAAGAAATCTCCTGATAAAAAAAGAAGAAAAAGACATTTCCTTAATACATAATACATGATAATATTGTCCTTCTTTCGAGAGCCTTTATGAAGAGCTTGTCGGTAAATGAGCTTATGGGGGGGGGGTTGAAATGGAACAAAGATCTGTAGTGTTGGCATCTGTGGACTGTGCCTACTTTTTACATGCCCCTGAAGAGGACATCTCCTTTTCACCTGACCCAGCAAGCATTTATTTAAGAACAGAACATACATCTATTATATAGAAAATATAAATAAATAAATATATGCCAAATTATTCAGAAATTAATTTAAATATCCATACTTTTTTCAATCTTTCTTGCTGCTTTCTTGACTCTCAGTAAAACAGGGGCCATAAGCCACTCTAACATTCTGTTTCTGTGGATGCATTTTCTTGCCTAGCTTTCTGTTCTTCTGTTGCACTGCCAAATGCCACCACCAAATTAGTTACACTGCTGGCATGTCCTGGTCTATTTAATTTGTCCTTTACAGACTTGGCTTTCCGAGAATGGCTGTGCAAACTCTTTGACCGTAGTGATGGGAACCCAGAAGTCCTTTCTGGCTTTACTGATAGTAAATTCTCTTTCTCATCCTTGACAGTGGCAGGCATAGAGGTGTAAGAGGCATTCATACCTGCTTCATCAACATAATTCTCATCATCTGTGTCTGTCTGTAACTGTGTCTGCTCTGCTTGCCTTTCTGCTTCAGAGACAAAACCAGGGTATTCTGGAGGTTTTTCTTGAGAAAGTTGCTGTTCAACTTCATATTTCCACTCTGTGGCCCATTGTTCAATCGTAGAGGGACACACCCGATCCATGATGGTACTATACTCTGTGGTCCAGTTGTTAACTCCTCCAACCAGCTTCCCACCCTGTGCAAATATAAAGCTCCTTGACCTCATCATAGTGGTTTGACAAGCACTGAACGTTTCAGGAGGAAAATAGCGCATTGCTTTAGATTTCTCCAAGGGATAAGAGATGGTTGCCTCTAACTTGGTACGTTCTACTTTTAACTGAGTATTCTGAAAATCTGATCTTGGTACTGACTGTCTGTTTGTAACAGCATCCACCTGGTTTGTGCTTTGAGGAATCATTCCATCACTCTTGAAAATCCCCTGCTTTTCATCCCCCAAACTACCTGAACCAGCGTAGTGTCTGGAAACATTCTGTGCAATTTCTAATGTAGATTTACTGTAATCTGCTGTGGTGACTGCATTAGTAGTAGAGGTATAATGGAGATTGGTGTGATGGTCTGGAATCAGCATCCTTGGGTCTGCTCCATCTTCTTTGGTACCAATAGAATGGGCTTTTTTACGCAATCCAATGGCTGGAGACATAGGAGCGGTACTGTCATCATATGTTATCTCATCGCCACCAACATGGTATCTGTAGATGCTGTAGCCATCAGAGCTGTTAACACTGCCTTGCCTTAGGAGATATGCAGCATCACACTCAGATGAAGCCCGTGAACGTGGATACGTCAGCTCAGATTTGTCAATACCTGCCAGCTTCTCAAGAGCATTCACCATCCGACCAGATAGTTCTTCCAATTGAGAAAGTCGAAGGTCGACTGTTTGAAGAGAAGCTTTCATAAAATGTTCTCTTTCATTCACTTCTTCTAGCCTCATAGACATATTTTCAACTCTGTTGGGTATAAAAGGGGAAGCACAGAACAGAAGCTGTGGAATGGTGCAGTAACCCATTATAGGCACCCAGCTACTGATTTCTTTGTAAGGCAGAATTTGGTGCTATGTATCACGCATCAATCTTTTTTCCTATGTGTAACATCAAAAGTATGTGCATTCCATACATCATACGTATGGATATCATAGGGCTATTTGAACTTTGCCCTTATTTACATGTCAAGAGAGTACAACAGTTGCAGCCCTTAGGGACAGGCTGCTATTAACACTGCTGAGTGTGCCACCCACTTCACGTTCAGTTGTCCCCTTTCACTGTGAAGCATCAATTAATTACACAAAAAATACTTTCTAATGACATGCTCACAGGATGACCTAGAATAGCGTCAAGGCATGTTGTAAAACAGGTTTTGTAGCTGTATCAAAGAGAACATATACTGGTCTATGGGATTACTTTAGCTCTTGAAAACCCTTTCAATTATGTATCAGCTGAAGGGAGTGAAATTATTGTCTAGTTCAATTAAAATAATATTTCCCCCCATTTTCTTTTATCATTCACATCATAATGGAAGCGATGGTGCCAGAAGAATGCATATAAAAGTAATGCATTAGAATGTGACTTAGAGATCATACATGAGTAAATCAACTGTGGAAATTAAATTAACATTCTTTTGCTCTCACACACAAAAGATGACAAAGCATCTGGAGCAAGAAGCCATGAGAAATAAGCAAATCTGCTTTGTGGCCATACACCATAGTGAATCAGTGAGGCTTACCAGCCCTGCTTTATTCTCTACCACAATACCTAGGATTTTGACAAATTGCTGTGGATAAATAGTGGGATAGAAACTACTTGAATACATGTAGCAGATTTCATTTACTTCTCTATTCTCAAACTTCACATATACTAATGTGGGATGGTCAGGGCCTCCCTTCAAAAGCAAGATATTAATCTGCTACAGAATTATATGGCTTATGGAGATACTTCATAAGAAATGTTAAAAGGAATATATAAAGATATGGAGCAGTTCATCATCAGAATACTGTGAGGTAGGTTAACATGAAAGAGTAAACTGTGTATAATTTTCATTACAGGGAGAATTTTTCATCATTTCAAGGAAGTGACAAAAGACCCCATCCTAGAACTCTAACAGAAAAGGCAGAGCCTTTGGGAACAGTCCTGCCAAGTGACCTGGTACAAAAGTGCTGCTGCCATTATCACTGCGTGCTTACACAGCAATATGCAAACATTACCTAGTCCTCAGAATAGCTTAATGATTTACATGTGAATATTCCCCCTCTTTTAAGTGGGGAACTTCGTACTGAAAAGCTAAATGCCTTGTTCAAAGCTTCCAAGAGAATCTGTGGCAGAGATTAAAATTCAGCAGTTGTGAGTGCTGGGCCCTAGTGTAAACCATAGGCCCAAGGGAAGAATCTTCAGCGCTTTTGTCATTAAGCTCCAACTTGTTTCTCATGGTTGGATGAGCTGTTGGAAGCTCAACAAGTAGTAGTTTGCTCACACGGATAAAAAGCATAACTGTGATCAAGAAATGGGTGAGAAGGAAGAAATTCAGCACGACCACAAATGGTTTTACACCAAAGCTACCCAAAGCAGCAGCCTTAGTGATACCAGCAGGAACCACAAAAACCTCGCTCTCGTGAGAGACACACCTGCACCAATACTTACTCAGGATTTAGATCAGCTTCTGAATCGGTGGTGGTTTTCTTCAAGATCTAAATCTTATGTACTCTGAGTCAACTTTGGTTATAATGAAGAAACACAAAAGCAAATACTGTTCCAGATAAGTGGGATGGGTTTTTTTTCTTATAAAAGGTACCTTTCAGAGGTAACTCGGATGCGTTCATCATTAGATGATTGCTGCTCGTCCTCTTTTTCCTGGAAGTATTCTTCTACACACTCCTCTTCAAACTCATATAGTTTTTTTAGCTCTTCATCATTCAGAAATAACTCTGCAAAACAGATGAACAAAATATGAATTTCCTTTTTCTGAACTTCTGTCAGCCAGTTGAAATCCGATTTAGCAGATTATTTTGGGGACACAGATACTGCAGATTCTACTCCTGCACTAAACGAACCGATACTTTTGAAAATTGGGAATAAGCGCTTAGCCAAAAATGGCCACAGCTGGGAAGGCAATGTAATGCATTATGACCATCATCTGCTTTTATGACCATCCCCTTGGGGCTATATTTCCTCAATGGCCTTTGCACTTTTTAACAGCAGCACTATGCATTGAACAAACTGACTAGATTTTACAGGGTGAAGACTAGGGCAATCTCTGCCAGTTTGATATTTCTTTATTCAAATCCTGTTCTTAAAAGGGTGCCAACTATAGGCAACAGACAATCTAACACAACAGATTGCTTCCCAGACATTCTTTGGATAAGAGCTTCAAAAATTTATAATCATGTAGGGAAAATCCAAGGGAAATATAAGCTCTTGGGAACATTTCATCCTTTATTTGAATTTGTCTTTTGGTATTTGGAGGGAGTGTTACATTTACTTTTTTCCCTTTTTTAACTCAGAAGCATATTGTACAGAAATATGTTTCCTGTGAGATGTAGAAATACAGCGATAATTGTAAGCATCTGATTATTTCAATAAGGCAAACAATGAAAATAATAATCAACAAATTACAGAGTATGTTAGACATAGAATCCTCACAGTTTGCCTGTAAAACGACAGATAAATCTCTAGCATGAAGAAATAAAAGTGGGGATACTCTCAGACACAGATTGCTCACAATCACAGAGCTTGAAACTGTGATCCCTTCATCTCAATTTCCTATTTGCCCTTCCTGACATACGGACTTCACTAGAACTTGGTAAAACTGGATTAAGTAGATGCCACTTATCTGTTTTAAGAAAGCATGTTAAAGAAGGTCTTCCCTAGCAGCCCAATACTGCATATTCTCAGGAGCCCACAGAGCTCGAGAGCTGTTAACTTGATATCAATTTTGTCCCATACCATCTTCTGCAAATAAACTTGACCGCCATCATGAGCAAAATCGTTCAGCATTAGAAAAGCTGCTTTCTGCTAATATGGTGCAAAGAGCTCAATTTATAGAAGATTTATGGCATACTTAGTCCCCTGTCACGCTCATCTTGGTCTCCTTCACCCTTCCTGCAGCGGCAGCAGATTCGCTTGATGATTATGTAGATGTGGCTGAAGATAATCATTGGTGGTGGGAGGACAGGTCTGTCATGGAACGTCATGATCAGCTGGTACCGCTGGAACTTCCAGACTTGGTTGGATATTGATTTTACCTCAAAGAAGGTATTGCTGAAAGGGAATATTGGTGCAGTTTCTATCAGGACCCGAAGTTTACTTATCATTGAGCAAATACTATGTTGAGCAAAGTAGCAGCTAAATAACAACATGAGGCCACATGACCTGCTTGGTCCAGCTCCTGGTTGATGTTGCTGAACTTGCTGAACTGATGATTAACTTGAACTCAGGATAGCTAAGCCGAAAGTGCTCTGCATCCCTTAAGCACCACCCAGAACAGTCCTTCTGTTAGCAATTTGCTCCTATTGTATAAAGTCCTTTATGTGTTAGCATTAGAAAAGTTAGAAAAGAAACTTGCACAATTTATGAATCACATAATGGGTATTTTGGTGCTTGGTTATAAAGCATTTCTTTTAACACATGCCAGTATTTGATATTACCCAAAGTATTAAATCCATGAAAGGTATTTTGTATGCAAAACCCAGAAGCTTCACATAGTTTGCCTTGAATATGCTAATCAGGTTGACCTACATAGAAGACTTCAAGTTTTCAAAAAATGTCCTAAATTCAAACTTTATTCACTCAAACTTCTGACTTGAAAACATGCTGCATATTCTTTTAAAGGAATGTGTTCTTGGAAGCCATGGCCACCTCATTTCTGCACAAAATAAGGTGTGTTACAAAGATGTTTTATTTTGTAATTCAGTGGATATGAAATAGTGTAAGTTATAGCATTCAATCCAGAGATAACAATGGTCAAGGTTATGAAATACCAATTAAAAGAAAGCAGAATTGATGTGCTGTCTTAGCTAAAGCTTTTCAAGCTATTTTAAAGTATGCTCACTCCATTTCTGTGATGATGATGATGATATCGGCACTTCTTTTTTTTATATTTTTTTGTCCGCTTCTTTAACTTTCTGTGCTTTAGAATATCTACGTTCAGAAAACCAGCTAAAACATCTCTGAAACCAGAGAATTCTTGAGTACACATAGCTTTTGGTTTCTTTTGGCTAAGTACATGGGATTAATTTAGCAATGATAAATGACAATCTGCCTTCATTCTGTGTCTCCTGCATAGCAGGAATTCCCCAGCTAGATCTCACCCCCTTGCAACCATGCTGGAATGGCAGGAGTTAACAGCATGACCTACTTCCCAAACTGCTGATTCCTTGGTCCTTCAGCCAATAATAGCTACCATTGTAAGATCCTTCCCCTTCCCCCTAGCGATGTGACTGGCATTTCAGCACTTAAAAATTCGTGACCTTTTAAGCTACATACATCAAATGAAAGACAGGCTTTGTGAGCTGTAGATTTCTGGGCACACGATGAACTGTTTTTGTGGTTGTGACACCAGCTACCTATGTCAACATTCCCTCCAACACTACATGTTTATGGGCATCAAAAATGGATCACCTGCTTTTCTCAGGTGGTGTGTTCAGAAAGTCTTACTAGCAAGTAGACACTGCAATTTTTATTCTTTTTTTAATCCCTAGGTCATGACAGGAAAAGCATGCAACATAACTGGGTACAAAGAACAAACAGCAGAAATTTATTTAGTTTTACTCTAGAGAAGTTTAAATATAGATTTGTGGAATAACATTAAGAATATGCACATTGCTTGGACTGGCCACAGATCCTGGCAACATGTAGGCATCCCTTCTCTTGCTTCAAGGCAGCATAGATTCCTTTTCTGGGTCATTTCAGAACTCTGCAAAGCCCAAATTTATTTTTCTAAATGAAAAGCAAAACAAGAAGTAAAAAAGAAAAGGAAGCCAGATGATGTAGTGATAGTGGATATGCCACCTGCTTTTTGATGTTCAGATTTTCATTCTGCAGTTATCATGTTTGCTAGTGGTTACATGGGCTTACATCATGTATGTAGCAGGTTTCATGGATTCTGGTTTTCATCTTTCCAGAGCAATCTTGAGGCCTGTCAGTGTCCACTAGATGGTCATTAGAAGTAGCCAGATCCTCTCACATGGATTACTGCAATTCCTGGCAAATTCAAAGCAGCCTTCCCTCCACTCTTTCCTACTATTCCAAGTATTTGCCAGTCATGTTCAGAGATTAATTAGATTCTGAGTGCGAATGTGAACCCTGGAAAAATTGGTTGATAGGCTCTCACAGAAACTTTAACTCCGCAATAAGAATGTAAAGATAATGCATGATCATTTACGTACTTGAAGACAGCAATCAGCAGGTTTACCAACAGGATATTTGCTACCAAGAGGTAACAGGCCATAATAGCAGGAGTGAGCCAGGCCCCTGGTATACATGGAGGGAGGCGTTTACCATCATCATCGTAAAGATTGTCCCCACAAGGAGCTGAAGAAAAAACAGAAAAAGTATTTTTCACAAATTGCTCAATCCTTGAAAACACTATTCACATTTATTTAATGATGACACATGCATAAAATTTGCCAAGCTAAACAAATTCTCAGTTTATTTCCAGTAGCAAGTATGCATAACTTCTACTTCAAATTCTGCTTCCAACTATGGCATACAAAAATAAGTTCCCATAATAGTCAACAGAGAGGCAGCTCCCAGTTTACTGTACAGTGTAGCTTTCTCTTTAAATTCATATGGCTTTTCTTTTTCTCATACTAATAGTTTAGGACAAGATCTTAATAGGCATATGTACATATTAATAGTGGAATAAAAAAAAAAATCTCCAACCAAACTTGTGTGCATACCTTGCCAAAGATATAAAAGAATGTAGTTAGTGGTCCCAGATCGCTGAGCATAACGCAAACCTTTATGGGGGCCCTAATTGTGCTGCAGAGGCCTTGAGATCCCCAGCTTCACCTGGGGGGTAACCCACGCTGCCTGTGCCTGCCTGTCCTGCCTGAGTCACGGCTGCTGCGCAGGCCTCAGCCCGGCCCCCGGTGGCCCTCGGGCCTGGGCATGTCCCCTGGGTGGACCTTCTTCTGCCCCTGGCCCTGCTTCTTCTGGCCCTGACCAGACTCCCTAGATGGATCTGCCGCTATTACTTTTCCATCTGGTGCTGTTAATGTCACCAGCAGGTGCCCCTGCCACCACTTCCAGGCCAGTTTATGTTGCCCTTATTTTTCACAATAATTCTGAGGTTTAGGTAATGTTTGAAACCAAAGAGACATACATGAAATGAAAATGATACGGTAACAGCAAAACAGACTAGTGAGAACGAGATAAAAAATGAGAATATTGATCAAACTGATATAAAATAATTGCCTGAAGTAACCCTAAGAATGCAGAGGTTGTCTTGGGGTAAGAGCCATCTTGGAGTTGTCCTGTCTGTAAGTGCAATGCCAGTGTATCTGATTGCAAATACACGGCTAACTTTCGGAACTGTTTAGTAACAGGTAAACTGTTTATCAACCACAGGTTCTTCAGCTGAAATCTTACTAAATACTAAGTCTGACAGTGATCTGCAAATGAATTCATTACGGATTTAGTTTATGTGAATAGACAAACCAGTTCAAGCATTTTGCCAAAAACCCAGTGCTTCAATCTCTCCTGAGAAATACTTCAAATTATTTGAAAACAGACTAAACTTATTTACTATGCATTGAAAGAGATCTTTAGACTATGATTAATAAAATAAATTTTATTTGCTTTTCAGCCGTCAGACCTATGTTTTTTCTGTTCATCATAAATAAAGTATAACAGGAAAGTCAAGTGAATCAGAATAATATTCACAAGGACCACAGGAACACTAACATTGTATTTAGATAATCAAAGGGAATTAGTTATACCATGACAGTGATGCATCATAATTTTTAAAAAGTATTGTATTGTCTGTGTGCTAGAAACAAGTCATAGCAACCATGTAAACTCATTTAAAACTTCTGATCTTCAATCTGTATTAAAATAAAATATTTTTCCTCTTCTTTTTTTCAAATGAAACTATTACACTAGAAAAACAAGATTCACACGTGAATATTGGATGAGCCCTACAATTAAAATATCAGTATCTAGTGAGAAGGAAGATTAATAGACATAATGAGATAATCAGCTCTCCACAGAGACTTACGATTAATTTCCATGGCATAGACTGAACAGCATTCCGAAGGAATGAAATAGGCAGGGAGAAAGAAGGCAGGGAGAGAAAGAAAGAAAACAATAGAATAATATAGAAAAAAAAAAACCCAAACACAAAAAAAGACAATTCAAAATACAGTTTTGTCACCAAGAAAAGATAAGCAACTCAAATGTCAGAACAGTAGAGACATGTGCTTAGAAACAATGTCTTTGTTAAAAATGCACTGCATTCTGCAATTTCCTTTTCATGTTGTTTTCCTCAAATGTTACATATGACAATGAATTCATGATATTAATAATAAATCACAAAATGCTTCTGGCAGATGATCTAAATATACACGATATTTCAGGCAAGTAAACAAAACTGGAGGTCACCACAAATACAAAATGAGTCAAAATTATCACACAAAATCATTCTTTTAGCTGCTATGGAAACATTTCCTCCTCATTTTTCACTCATTCTCCCTCCCACCGTCCCCTCCCCGAACCATCCGGGCTTTGAGTCTGCCAGCTGTCTCTAGTGACTAGCTATGTTTCTGTTAATAGTCACGGTTCTGATGTTATTGCAGCATACAGTATCATTAAAGCCCATTTTGACTACCAGTATGGATACTTGCTTGCCAACCCTTAAATGGTGATTGTAAGACAAACTGCACTATTGAAAGAAGCTCAGCCAGGCTGCCGTATCATTTAAGAATATGTAGCTATTGAGTACTGGATGCCACTAACTTCTTGCTCACAGACATCTTCTAAATGGAGACAAGAGCACCCTGGGTTGCATTAGGAACAGTGTTACCAGCAAGTTAAAGGAGGTGGTTATTCACCTCTAACTCAGCTCTAGTGAAACCATATCTGGACTGCTGTGTCTAGTTCTGGGCTCCCCCATGGAAATCAGGCATGAACATACTGGAAAGACTCCAGTAAAGGGTCACAAAGATTATTAGGGTGGTTGGAGCACCTGAGAAATAAGGCAAAGCTGAGAGAGCTGTGATAATTTAGCCTGGAGAAGAGAAGGGTCAAGAGAGATCTTACCAATGTTATAAATACCTGGTGGTGGGCGGGAGTAAGGAAGACAGAGCCAGACTCTTCTCAGTGGTATCCAGTGAAAGGAGAAGAGGCAGTGGGCAAAGTACAAATACGGGAAATTCCATTTAAACCAGGTTGTCCAGAGAGGCTGCACAGTCTTCATCCTTCAAGATATTAAAAACCTGACTGGACAGTCGCTGAGCAACCTGCTCTAATTACCCTGCTTTGAGCAGGGTGGTTCAACTAGGTGATCTCCAAAGGTGCCTTCCAACCTCAGCAATTGTGTGATTTGTGATTCTTCATCTTTAAGGTGACATCCTATCCTCAGTGAAGCTATTGACGAAAGTCCAACTACGTTCTTTCAGATGGAAAATTTGATGTAATACTTTTTCCATAAATTGTTTACACTCGTGGGCCTTGGCAAAACTACCCATAAGCACCCGACACAGAGCCAGGTTAGACTGCCCATAGCAATCACTCCCCAGTGACTTCTGAGGTTGCTTTTGTGGTGTGTTTATAGAAAACCACGGAAAGATCAGAGTGAAAATTTCTTACTGAAAAGGAAAATATCTTCAGAAGTCAGTCCATAGATTTCTAGACATAGGAAATTTACAGAATAATTGTAATGCAGTGTAGTTATACCAGTAGAACTCCTTGCGCAGCCACTTCTATTTCAACATTAAACAAACAACAAAACCACAGATTTCCAAGCTAGCTTATGTTTAAGCTACTGACACAGCAAAGCTTCTGACCTGGGAAGGTTAGTGGAGCAAGTAGCTGGATTGCACTTGTGTAACTGGAAAGCCCGAACATTTTTCCTCCAAAATCTTTTACCCTGAAGAAAGATTTCTAATTCAAAGGATGCTGAGTATATAACTGAGAAACAACTCAAGCATGAGAGAAGTCTGGGACACCACTTACACTGAAGAGATCAGTATTGTTGGTAAGGTATGAGTTTTAATTTGTAAAGAAATCAAACTGTCTACACTGGCAAACATTCTTTGTTCAAAGTGAAGTAGGATTTGAATGCACATTATGAGCCACAAAGGTAAGGGATACCCTGCTACAGTCTGCTCCTTCCCATGGGAGAAATAACACACTTGAGAGATCCTGAGCTTACCCTGGCTCACAGGTGCACTGGAACTGCAATATCAGACAATAAATGACTGGCCTGACCTTTTATTTGTCAAGAGTAAGTTACTGTGCCGTAAGTTACAATAATGAGACAAGCAAGCATTCATAAGGAAAAGGAAGATGATAGGATCTTTTCGGCAGTGCACACTGGTCAGAAACTAAAAAGCGACATTTTATTCCTTTCTAAGCAATTAAAAGTACACTTAAATGACATTTGGTATAAAAGTTTCTCATGATGATGGATCTTTACCATTTTTGAACTTAGACCTCACAGTTTCTTCAGCCTTCCTACTTATCAATATATGCAGATGGTTGAAATAACACATACAACAATGCTGAAGTAGCAGCTTGTATTATTTCAGATAAAGTGCAAACTACGTGATACACATTAGAGGAGGCCAGCTGCATGTTTGATTATCTGAAAAAATGTCAAATGTTAACAAAAAACTAGCAGTAACATGTCAGTTTCCATCTCCTCTAAAATACTGACAGCTATTTTTTTGAACTGTGCAGCTTTTATTAAGACAGGCCATTTCCACACCCAAAGCTATCAAGCAGTTTTCATTTTTTGCTTTGTTTCTCCACAGGTGTAGAAAAGAACATGAGTAATTGATGAAATAGAAACTATTCTGGAAAGTAGATAGATGTATCAATGAGAGTAAAAATCTATTAGCTCATAGCCTATGCAGGGAGTTTGAGATGAAAGGATATGTGTATTTTCATCTCTTGTGCAAGGTAGGGTTTTTTTTTTCTGCTTCTGTTAGAATAGTAAAACATTGGTTCAAACGAACATTTCAGAATTATCTCAGTTGATCCCTGCAAATAAACAGAACACTTAATACTGTTATACTCTCAGATAGGAGAATATTCCAGACTATATTGCTTTCAGTATTAAATGAATTTGAATCTAGGCTGAGAGGACATGCAGGTGGGGAACAGAAAATTGTTCAGTCTCTCAAGTCTGTCACAAGAAAACAACAAAACCAATATAACCATAAAGACAAAACACTACTTCCAAATTAAAAGCAATCATTAATTTGGATCTGATCATCTGCCTCAGAAACAGGAAACAGACTCTTACTATGAATTCTACTCTTACGGTCTATCTGGTCTGCGAACACCTCTCCATAGATCATCCAGTAAGGCATGTAGAAGATGTTGCGAGCTAGTCTCCAAGAAGGCTCCTCATCTGGGTGCAGAATAGCTTGGCGGGCGACTCCAAAACTCATCAGAACCACCAGCATGATGACCACAAAATATAGCATGTCAATCATCTGCACAGAGAGACCATACAGAGGTTCTTATATCACCAGGTAGTACAGTAGCATCAGCATGTCTGCTTGCCAGCATGCATTAAAGTAAACAAGAAAGTGTAAAGAAAACGAACACATACCCCTGGATAATTTGGTATTATCCTTTAACTACTACTGTAGCTCATGATCTAAGCATGCATAAAAATACAGTAAACCCACTAATTTAAATACTAGATTTACATTTTAAAATATTTAAAATGCTAAAGCCTTTGCTATCCCTATTCTCTTTTGCATCAAGTGCACTGTGCTGTGCTTTCAGCATAGACCTCTTCTTTGGTTGCAGAGAGATGATATAAATATTGCTGTATCATCTCCTGTCCACAAGTGATGGATGACCCTGGTGTATCAGCAAAAAAAAGAAAGAAAAAAGATTCCCTCTCAATCAAGCAGTTATTAGCAAGAGTATTGCATCTCGTGTATGTGTGTGTGAAAGTCACACGGCAACGTTTTCACAGCCTTTATTCAGTGTCCTACACAGATGGAAAACCCCTTTCTAAGATCAGAACTGAACTGAGTTTCCCATGAAGATCTGAAACACATAATTTTCAGCAATTTAGGCACTAACCATCTTTCCAATCATCATGACGTAAGGTCCCAGGTATTTGTTCACACCAAAGATATCTAGTACTCTAATGTACCAGAAAATGATATCTACACAGTAAATCACTCTTCCGTAACCCATGTAAGGCTGGTTCTGTAGGCGAAGAATTGCTCCTATCATAAATACTGAAATAGCCACCAGGTCAGTAATATTCCAGTATTCCTGGAGCCAAACTTTCACTTTTTGGCTCAGCTTGCCAGGCTCTGACATCAGAATCTGAAATAAATAAAAAAAAAAAAACCACCAAACAAAACAACAAAGAGATCATTAGGAAAAGCTCCAAGCTACATTTTTGAAGTAACGGTTATGAAAAAAGACCAATCTTGTCACATTCAACAGGTGTCTGAGACCCCCTTCACTGCCAGCAAAATTTGTCTCAAGCAGCGGTATTCTGAGTTACAAGCAGGCAAAATTTATTTTTCATGGAAACAGAATGGTTTGGGTTGGAAGTGACCTATAGATATTATCTAGTCCAACTGCCCTGCCATGTGCAAAGACATCTCTCACTAGGCCAGGTTGCTCAAAGCCCCATTCCAACCTGGCCCTGAACACTTCCAGGGATGGGGCATCCGCAGCTTCTCTGGGCAGCCTGTGCCAGTGCCTCACCACTCTCATCATAAAATACTTCTTCTTTATGTCCAATCGAAACCTACTCTCTTTCTGTTTAAAACAGCTGCCCCTTGTCCTCTCACTACAGGTCTTCGTAGAAGGTCTCTCTCTGTCTTTCTTATAAGCCCCCTTTACATATTGAAAGGGTGCAGTGAGGTCTCCCCGGAGCCTTCTCCAGGCTGAACAACCTCAACTCTCTCAGCCTTTCTTCACAGCAGAGCTGTTCCAGCCCTCTGATCATTTTCATGGCCCTCCTCTAGACTTCTTTTTATCTTTGTTTCTATTTTGGCTTTATTAAGCCCTTTTTTGTTGTAGGTTTTAATCAAACCAGGACATCTGGCTTACTGACTTTGCGTCCATATTTATCTCCAAATACAGTTCGTATGAGATGTGGGAATTGTGAATCAGAGAAGGGCAGGCTAAGTGCAAACCACACTACAGCATGGGAATACAGGAGACGCTTTTATGCTTTATCTTCCTCATACAAAAGTAATGAGATCAGCCAGATCCTACTCCTGGCTAATTCCCCACAACACTTCTCTGCCTGCAGTTCTCATCAAGGACTGCAGCAGTAATAAAAAGCCAGTACCTGCTGAGATTTCCTTCATGGGTTATGGCCCTGCCCTTTCTTGGAAACACACCTAAGAGAATGACAGCATTCATTTTGACTACCGACCTCAGGGCACTTTTGCCTGACCTTTTTGCCCAATAAGAGAAGGTTTTAATGTATAGAAATGGGTTATAAATGAAATTATCTCCAGCGATGGGCATTTTGGGACTCTTGCCCTGTGAGAATCTTCTCTCTCATGTATGGCTTCTCAGCCCTCTGCCCAAGTCCATTCCGTTATTACCTCTAAGAGTGAGCTTCATTTTAAGGGTTATGAGATGTTGGTATGATCAGGCTTTACCTCTCTTATTTTCTCTAAAGCCAACGTCACAATGTAGGAGATGACAATCCATTCCTGGACTGATGGCCACCGTTCCATCCGTACCAAGATGATATAATTAAATAACATCAAGTAACCAAGGTATGATATCTGAAAAAAAAAAAAAAAATCTTATATGGAATTTAGGTGATGGATCCCAGGATCCTTCCACAGTTAGGCAGTACTCACTTACGGAGATGGCTTACACACACGCACACACAGATCAGTCCACACTTCCATTACGAAGTTGTGGACTATTAGTGTAAGTCAAAAGAGCTGTCACTCGGTTTTCTATAACCGCAGGTGTAAATGGCAAAATGGTGATGCTGGTGTCTCCATGCCTCACAGCAGTCTTTGGTAACCAGCCAACTAGAAGCTTTGAGGACCTTAGAAGTCCAGAGTTAAGAAATGAAAATGGATTCAATGGCTTTGAGGTGGGAGGGGGGGGGGAAGGGCAGAGGGGAAACAAAGCAGTATTCAACCAACAGATTTTCCAAGGAGAAAACTGAGTGTTCTGAAAAATGAGATATTCAGTGTGAAATGTTTACCCACCATCTCAAAACAGATCTAAAGCAGAAAGGGGAGGTGGGGCTATGAGCAGCACCTGCCTGGAGGGGTAGGGGAAATAAGGAGCAACACAGGCCATTTGCTTTTCTCCACCCTGTAATATGGTTGAGATCATCTAGGCAGAATATGCTCTTTATGTGAAGCCAGAGGCATACCGACTTCATGTATCAGTCCCTACAACACCTCTTCCTATGCTTGTGACTTAAAACTCATCTGCATGAACAGTAGGTTTGCCTGCAAAACGCATGAGAGTGAAGCCCGCCCAAACTGTGAGTCATACCGACGTGTACGAACACATCGACTGAGGCTACGCCCAAAAGATTCAGCTGCTGAAGACGCTTACTTGCACACAAAAAGTGAAGACTTTCTTCTCTGAAGGAAGTGAGCCTGCTACAATGCCCTTCCTACCGCTACCAGGCACATGGGCCGAGGCCTAGGGCCCCCAGCAGCTGAAGGGCTGACAGATGCCGTGGAACACATGATCCAGACAGCTGAATTCTCTCATTTGTTGAAAGAAGCAAAATAACAATATCAAAGCACTCCAAATCAGCCCCTTTGAGCCTGGGGCTTTTCTAATCTACAAAAAAATGTAATTTCTTGACAATGTGAAACCATGTTGAATACTTTTCTTTGAAACTGAATAGGAATTTTGCTTTTGAATTATTAATACAGGCAGCAGAAAGGGATCAGGATAGTGTTTTGTGATTATGATGTGCTACAACTAAAAACCTACATAATACGAAATACTAGGTACTGGAAGTCCTAACTTTGAATAAAAAAGAAACCAATATCCTTTTTACAGGGCACACACAAAATTTGTGGGCCATAGCATGAATACTTTTTCTGCTTTATTAAAACAGTTTAGCACCAGACAATTCTTGATGCACTAAAGAGAAAATCAGATGCTTGTAAAAAATAAATATTATAGTTTAGATTGGCTTTAATTATTTAAATAAAAGTACCTATGAAGTCTTTAGTGGACTGGCTTCTGTGCTTCCGTCTAGGTTACACTCATCCGACCGAGCCTAACTGTCAATAGAGCAGTGGCAAGCACTGATACTATGGCACTACTTCTTGGGTCCTAAAGTACATTTTAACACAGAACAGGAGTTAGAGCCTTTAGAAAACAAGAGAATCCAGCCTCGTCTGGATTGTTGAGCTCACACTGAGCTGGGCCTGTGATGACCCAGACAGGGCATCTTTTAAAACATGCAGGAGTTTTAGAGGCTGACAGCATAAGCTTCGGTTATTAATTTTGTTCCATCGTCTAAGCATTTTTCTCTGAATAAAGGGAGTGCTTTACTCATCAGATTCCATGAAAACCAGTACTATGTATTCATTTATTACTTGGTTATTATTTTTACATTAAAATCATTTAAGTTTCACAGGTGTGAGAAAAATGACCACTGTCAGTTTAATCATCATGACTTACTGTGTAGAACCAAAATTTGACAATAGGTGCATTATAGAATTCATAGATCTTTGTTCCGATTGGAAGGCTCTTTTGTTTTTTTTTTCCATTCTCTTCATCTCCTTTTCGGGAACCCGTATCCGCATTTGCATCCTGGAAGATCAAAGTTGTCAGTTTTCATCAATATACAACAGTTAAAATAGTAGCTTTTCCTCAACTACAGCCCTAGCCAACTGTCAACTACATGATACCTCTTCTGAGCAACAGAGCTCTTTTTAAAAAATAAACCCCCACAAATTCCATACATCTGTGCAACTACATAGACAATTTACATGTCCTGAGAATCCAGACTATACACTCCCAAAACTCTTCACTGTTTTTTATCCCACAGAGGCAGTTGAGATTTTAACCTGAGCGACCTACAGCATAATCAGAGAGGTTAGAAAACTGAGCACTCTTGAGATATTAGAATTTCATTATAATCTCCATTACTGACCACATTTTCCTCCTCCTTTTCTTTGCTTTCCTCATTTTCTTTTGATGTCTGGTAAGAATAATCATCGTAACTCCGAAACTCTAGGAAAAGGATGGTGGGAGGGAAGAGAATCCCTGTTATAACCTGTACAATAAGAAAGAATTCAGCTGAGATGGCAATATTTGTTTGCATTGATAGACTTCATAACATGGTAAATCCCATAAACAGTATTTTCTTTTGTATAGTATTCAAGGTACTCTGCTATCCTCAGATCTACAAAAATGAGCAGGTCGTACTTATGAAACACTGGTAATAAGGTCTTATATGGAAAGATGGCACCATGGAAGGCTTCCCATCTCCACAAATACACTGCAATTAAGAAATTGTGCTCCAGAATTAGAGTTGTGCAGAGAAATTCCATGGAATGGACACAATGGTGGTTGGAAGAGGGCTTCAAGTTTGTTACTGGAGTTTATAGTTACTTCGGTCACCTACTATAATTAGTTCTAATCGTCAAAAAACTTGTGAAAGGTGAGAGAAGTTTTGCAGACAGCTCTAGGAGAGTTCTGCTATACAAGATTGCTGAGATACAGACACACAAGCATGAGTTGCCAAAGTACAGAAAAGGAGCAAAGAAAAGAATGCAGGTAATGAAACTAGAACATTAGCAGACTTATGACACCTTTGGAGAGAAGAAAGGAAATCCATAAACAGATTTAGGACGTACCATGATGCAATTTGAAAGGCAGGACACTTGCCTGAAGATTTTAAACAGGTTTAAGAGGGAGACATGGGAAAGTGGAAGTAAATTGATAATGAGAGAGAGAGTGCAATGTGTATGTCAGCAAGCTTGGGAGTATGATCTGAGAAAATAGGCATGCACTTTGACAGTAAGGGGGGATTTAAGGAAACAGGGAGGTGAGACTGAAGGTGGCACCATCATGATGGGCCTCCATACAGGTGACAGCTACAGCATAATATAACATAGGAAAGATTATATTCACATGAAATCACACAAAAGCAAACAGTACTCTGCTTCCCTAACATTGGCTCACTTATATTTATTTCCCCTTTGGGTCAGTCATGTACTTCTCACATTAGTACTTTTTTTGCAAATTCAACAATCAGGAAATATAAAAATCAGTAAGAAAGACCACATCATCAAATCACAGAAGAGGGAAATAAAAATCACACAGTTTCACACAATGCCATTGCACAGGTTTCATTCTTCTCAGCACTGAGCCTTGACTCTGTCTCTTCCAGCACCATATTAAGCAAAGTAAAAAGCACGTGTCCACGTCTGGTTCATGTTCTGTAATCCCATTGTATGAACTCCTAATGGAGATCTTCTTGCTTGTATACAACTAATTTTTAAGCAAAGGTATATGTTTTCAATGAACAGATCTCATCACTCAGTGAAAGCCACAACTTTGCTCTCAGATTCCAGTCATGCTAAGCCTTTTATGGATTTATATTTTCCTTTGTCATGGGGTAATGTTCCTTAGATATCCTGAATTTGGAATCCAAAAAAAAAAAAAATCAGCTTTAAAACAGGTTTGTTCTTAAAACATCTGTGATTAGTAAGTCAGTTTGTTCTATACGTACGCTATGTAGAATGTTACATGCAAAAAACTGTATCTTTAACAACTGCACAACAGAAATACCTTAAGGCCTGGGTTTTTCCGCATGCGTAGTCGCCCCATCCACATATCGGTTAAGAGCATCTGGCTGCACGTGTGAGCAATGAAGTCCCTGTGTTTAGCTGCCACAGCCAATTTCAGGCAGGTGGAATTGCTCCAGTTTTTCAGTTCATAGGTCAGTAGTTTCATGGCAATCTGCTCGTCATGCTTATAGGACTGATCTAAGAGTTCAACAGCCAGCTGGCCAAAATCTCTGGAAAATGCAAGGTAAGTCCAGTGAGGTTTGATTTAGGTTTCAGTGTTTGCTTGTATTTGGGGTTTTAATTCCCTTCACAGGGGGTCATGTTTTTCCACAGACACGTATAATAAGAACAACTGAGTCTCAAGCTTGATTTGGGACAGTCTACCAATGTTTTATTGACCAGAGAGAATAAGCTTAGACCAATAACATCTTAAGGTCAGGTTAGATATATAATCAGATACCCCTTGATTTATGTGAGTATATCCTGAAAATAACATTGTGAAATAAAACTAGCTAGTTTTGCAGAGAGACAAGCAGAAGGAATAATGTGTTTTGTCAGAAAAAATGCAAGTCTTGTTGCTGGTGTTGCCTTTAGATTCTGAGATCACATTTTGGCTTGTTTACTGTCGATAAATCAGCTCCAAATAGCATCCTGTGAACCTACATTCTAGAGGCAAATTGTACTTTACTACAAGTAAAGCTTCTCAGCAGATTAAACCACCCCTATATCAAGTAGACATGAAGTCTGCTCTGCATCTACTAACTTTGAGTTGTTGTCCAGATCCTGAGAGATGTCATCCACAAGCTCGCTCTCAGAAGACTCATGGGCCATAGACTTGTACAGTTTACAGGCCACAAGCGCCTTGGCCATGGTTTCCTCCCCTCGCTGCCAAAGGAAGAGTGCCATCTTTTGCCGTTTCATCAGCACGGCCCATACCATCAGTTCATGAAAGGGATATTGAAAGCGGCTGACTTCTGGGTCATCCACATCAATATCAATCTCTTCCTCCTTCTTCTTCTTCTTCTTCTTCCCCTTGGTGGGAGGCTCATCATCCTGGGAAGAAAGGAAGAAAAAATGTTCTCATCAGTTTTTAACAGCTTACTTGACAATTGCACCATGCACAGAACAAATATTGAGAGGAACGCCAATGTTAAAGTTCTCCTTGCTTTTGCTCTTTGCTACAGTTAATGCCAATAGCAATAAAACTTGAAGAATGTGTAACAGAGCATGCACTGGGCTAGCACCCACGGCTTAATGGTTTATTCAGAGAACCATTTCTTACATACTTAATTACAGGTCACCCATCTTCGATAAGTACAGTAGAACCCTACCGTACTGAAAACATCACTTGAGACCATATTGTTAAGTAGATCTCTACTGCATGTATAATTGCGCAGGTTGATTTGCAATTAATTAGTATTTAATGGATTCCTCTGCGTTGTCAATGAGCTTTAACAAACCTGAATTCACTATGAATAGGTTCCACTATGATTTCTGATTTGGTATGAATGCATCTATTCCTGAAGAACAGTGCTGCGTATCTTACAGGTATCAAACCAGTTTTCAGACTTGACATGCAATTGGAGAGAGTGGTAACATGCAAATGGAAAAGACAGGCAGACAGCATCCTTAAGAACAGGAAGGGAGTCTTCACCTTTGAATAAGCAATCTCCTCTTATGTGTGCAGTGCAAATGGAAGGTAAAGGTATCCCGTTTCTTAAAGGGATAGGGAGGATAGGCCATTACTACAGGAACCGGCATGGAAGTAACTGAAGGGAAGTACTGACAGTGAAGCAGGATCCTGAAGGGAGAAAAGCCATGATTGGGAAAATCAGGGTTTAAATAATGTAGGAAGAACATTGCATATATAGGCGTAGACAGAACTCATCATCATTGCAGACCTTGATTCCAAGCTCAGAAGTGGATCACAAGTAAAAGAAATTACCATTCTACAAAATCAGTTCTGTTCAAGCAAGCTCAGCATAATGCACTATTTTTTTGACAAAGTATGAGCTTAAATCCAAATTCAGGGTCAGTCTCACACCCCAGCTTTCCAAAGATGGCTCTTCAGCTCAACAATTAAGTATGCTTTTGTCTTCCAGCAGTTTTAAGAACTCTGTCTCTCATGGAAAATTTAGGGGTCATTAACTGTATGCACATGAAAGAAAGTGTTGAGGATCTCCAAAGCACAGGATATAAAATCTCAAATGGAGGACCAAAAATTAGGTCCTCCCCATACTAGGAAAATCAAATCAAAACCAAACCCTGGGTAAGAAAGACAAAGTTCTAAGGAGTCTAAACTTCCTGTTTCAGAGTTGCTAACACTGGAAATTAAAAAAACGCTAAACACTTGGAGTTGCATCAATTTACTGGCCACTTCAGCAGAAGAAATGTTAATTTTTCATTTCACTCTTTCTCTTGGAGGAAGGAAGTGGGGTATACCCACAGTCAAGTGTAGAGAACACTTCAGTTTGTACCACTTAAAACATTTATCACTGAAAGAAACAAGAAAATCAAAATGTGCTTTTGGAGAAGCACTAAGCAACCTATGCGTGATCAATGCTAATTAAAAAAGGGTTCCGTCTCTGAGGGGCTGAGCTTTTGGCCTCAAGCCATTAGAAAATAGGAAGCTGATCAGAGAGATTAAACATAACCTGGACTTTCTCTATAGAGAAGCAAGCCACTTATCTGCTTGGGGAAGGAGAGGCTTTTGTGTGTGGGTATAGTTCCCATGAAATGTGACACAAGCAACACGTACATATACTGTGTCCGAATGCTACCACAGCATTAATAAAAGCATACTATACGGAGAAATGTACCTAGCCTCTTTGTGTAAATGCTTTCCTGGTCTATATTAATACTTTCATCAGAAACAAAAGCAACCACCTCCAAAACAGTGTGAGCTTTTAGGCATCATCCCAGACTTGATTCTGATCAATTCCAAATTCTGCAGACACACAAGTAACTGAGGCAGGGGTTAGACCCAAAATTCTGGATCAGCTTCATCATTTACAAAACATGGTGCCATCATGGTAGCAAGGTTGTTTTATAGTGGAGGACAGCATCTCACATGCCAGAGCACCTTGTTTTTTCACCTCAGTTAAATGTTTTCTCTATGGTAAAATCTCATTTGCGCATAAATTGTTACTTCATGGTTAAAGGGGATCTGACCATAAGTAGCACTGCTGGATTACATTCTATTTTTAGTATCATCGATGTTCACTTCTGAATCCTTAAACCTACAATATGTTCCAACATGGAATGTGTTATTACATAATACTGCTAAAAACTGCCTGAAGATTACTGAGCAAGGCTTTCAGTAGCTCTCAAGACCCTACCCAAGAAAAAAATGTCAGAAGTATTTCATAAGCTGTTTGCAAAATGGAAAATCCTGTCTAGTTGAAATTTACTTTAAGCTGCAGTAATAGGTATAAAAGCTAAGAGCAAGAGCAGAACTGTACCAAAAAATGCTCTAATAAAACCAGTATTTTACAAGAAACCCAACTTACCTCCATTCCTAGTAGTTTAAGAGCTTTTGGCTGAATATTAAAAATAGAAAAGAAAATCAGTTAGATGGGAAGGATAATTCAAAGATCAAACAATACCAAGGAAAAACACATTTTCAATCACAAATGTACAGTATTTATTACTAAACGTTCTATTCTAAATAACTATACCAAAAATGGTGCAATTAATCAATCTCCTTCTTAACTGTATTTTCAGGAAGGCAAAGGGTTAGGAAATATTTTCCATCCTGCACTAAAGTGAAAGGTTTTGATTCAGATGGAAGAGTTCAATGAAACATTCAATAATAAACTGCTTAGAGAATTAAAATCACCACATGGTCAAAAAAGCTTGGTGAAAAAAAAGTGCTTTTAAGATATCCATAGGAAACAGTAAAAATAATAATAATAATTTTAAAAAAATCTTTTTTTTCCCTCTCGCAATTCCCCATTAAAAAATCCTTCTGTTCTATTGTGAAATTTCTGGTTTACATTTTATCTAAAAGTTTTATTTGCTTGTTCCATCACTACACGTGCACTATATGTCAGCTGCAGAGTACCTGGGCTTTGAGTGACCATCTGTGGGGCTACAATCCTACTGGGTTTTCTAGCGTGGGGATTTTTGTAATTAGGCAAGGAAGCTTCACTTGACCTTCAAAGTTGAACCAAACAAATAAATAAGCTAATGAATACAAATGGAATAGTTAGACTTTTTAGAACAGACTTTTTAACAAAGCAAGGGCCATTCTTGATATTCTCAGGATTGGTACGTGACTATGAAATGCTTTACTGAGATTGCAGTGGCTTCCATAGGGTAAGATTTTTGGCCAGAGCAGTTCTTTACAGGACTTATTGTAGCATTTTCATTCAGACTCTTTGTTCAGATCAAACTCTCTGTCTTACCCAGCTTAAGGCTGTTGCTGGTTACAATGGCTTGACCAACAGGCCTGGCTTGACCAACACGGTTTACAGTTTTAAAAAAGCTACAGCCTCAAGTAGGGGTAAATAATTATACAAACACCACAGTTAGAAATGTTGGATTGTGAACTACTGAAATAGGAGGAAATCCACCTCTAGATCAATGTGCTACCCACTTTTGGGCCTTCCCATCCTTTAACACAGGCGTTTTACAGGTTCCTTATGTCACTTCACTACCAGAGTTTCAAATTTGGTCTCGCAGCATTTCTTTAGAATTTAACATGTAGTATTTCACAAAGTCAAAGGAACACAGTATTTCTTATTTTTTACCATCAGCATGATAGCCACACTCAGAACGAACTCATTCTTACCCTCTTTGGTCCAAACAAATTATTATAAAGAGTCCGAAAACTTTTTCGAGTATAGTTGCAGCGATAAGCTCCACCCATGAGATATTCAAGTACAAGACCAATATCTATTAGGCTGATATGATAATCTGGTGGAAGATTTCCCTACCAAAAAATAATATAAAAAACAAAGTAAGGACTTAGGATAAGAAAATATAACATTCATTAAATTGCCTGGCTAGATGTATCATGTCATGTTTAAATTTGCGCACAGGTATTATTTAAAGCCACTGGTTTTGGTCTCTGAATATTTGTATGAAATTAATGGCAACTGATTCACAGAATGAAAATTTTTTGGGGCCAGATGTTTTTTGTTTTGTTGTTGGCAGTAGTTATAGTATATAGGGGACAAATTTTCATTTAATTTACTTGTTCAACATGTCAGTGTCCATCCAGCCTGAGTTGTTTGCAAGGGTTATATTGATAAAATTAAATAACTTTATACTGATTATCATTAACCCAGTATAAAAGCATGATTTAATTTAATGGTGAATATCAGGCATACTTTATATTTTATGGAAACTTATATTTCATCATAATATTATCTACAGAGTTAAGACTACAATGCAGTTTTAACATGATTTAGATTAATGTGCAGCCCAGACTCAAAGAAAAAGGGAGACTATAATTTCCACTGTTACACTTAAAAGCTGGATAGTGGTATTGACTCTGCTAGAACCATGAACTGAACACTGTGCTTCACTGTTCAAGCTACATCTTACAACAGTAACTGATTCTACAGCACCACTGAGCATTTGCTACGATGAAACAACTATATCCTAAGCAGACACATCACCTCCATGTTAACCCAACCGAATCCCCGAGACTGGCGCTGAATGGGTGAGCCATGAAAATGCAATGAGAAGGAGACAGACAGAAAGCAGAATGCAGAAGAGCATTAGTAACACTCAAAAAGACAAACACTGCATGAAAGAAAGGGTTAAACTATGGAGCAGATGAATATGAATTATACATTAACCCAGTACTGTGTAATTCCCACATCTAAATCTCCTGGGAATAAATGGGATTTTTCCTTGCAAAAAGGAATACAAATTATTTCATGTAGCTGAATTTCACTGAATAAAAGCTCCAAAACCTCCAAGAGCAAATAAAGCAACAAATCTTATTCATTTATAATGTGACCCTATTCATTTATAATGAACATATTTACATGTAATGGAAACAAATGATTAAGAAATTTAGGACTTCTAGCAATGAGAAACAGAACAGATTTTCCCCCAGGTAAAAGTAGGACTGAAGGGACAACAGTAAGTAAAAAAACACACAAGGGAACAAACAAAAGAGAACAAATTCTGTGCTTGTGCACGGGCTTTCCTGTTAACCTAGCAGGTCTTTCCTTCCCCCTTTGCAATGCTGCATTGGAAGCTTCTTGTAGAGAAGAAAGTATCAACCTAAATTTCAAATTATATATTATACTACTATGAGCTTAACTTTCCTTAGGTTTTAAACTGCTAGCAGTGCAGTATAGCTGTATGCAATTTAGACTGACATCACTGTTTGTCACAAGATATAATTTAACTTTCCTTTTCTTAACAACTACAATTTCACATGCCTGCTTTCCCCCCGTGCTACGCTTCCTTTTACTGTTGACTCACATAGCTAATGTAACCATGCTAACGTAATGCTGCTGTTAGTTAAGCTTACCTTTTTCACATCTCTGACTAGCAAATGCAGTGTATTTGGTGGACCCAATCTCTGAAACAAAAATAATTCACAGTCTGTTAGAGCTTCAATTCTTCAGATTTTTTTGCAAATACAAATGTAATTAATGATCTGGTACTGTAAGCAGAACTTCAGGCAACCATGTGCCATGACACTCTTCAGTGGTGAGAAGAAGGACCTTGGCTACAATGACAAACACATTTCTATCAAGACCTGTGTAACCCCTTTCTTACAATCCTTTATGTGGTGATTCAAGTCACAGCTGTTTGTGGTATTGTCTGAATTTGCACTTGCTGCAGAAGCCATAAAGGGACTAAAAGCCTAGACTGAGGTTCCATGTTGTATGAATGCTGCCCTAGAATACCTGCCACAAGTGATGGGAAGAAAAAGAGCCCTGAAATAGTTACGTTCCTGATGAATTTGCTGCAGGTTGGGTTGGGTTGGGAGAATTTGAAAAAAAAACCCAAAAAAGCACAACATCCTATGTGTTTGGGTAAAGCATTTTGCTTTGTTGAGCAACAAGGAAAAATGATACTGACTTCTGCAATGTGCTAAGAATAAAAGTTGATGTGTAAGTACTTTACAAATGTACAGGCTTTAAAAAATAATATTAAAGTGTGCATACATGAAAACTAATTGAGATTAAAAGTAAATGACCACTGCTGGCTGGTATTAAATTTTCATTATCTATTTTATTTTTTTAAGTTCTTTAAGTGTTCTGAATGTGCATGTTAAATACATCACTATATTTACATAGTAAACTGCAATAGCTTCTGAAAGCTGCTGTAGGCTTATTCATTAGGAATGTGCATATGTAGGGAAACAACAGGACACTATATGCAGTAGCAATGGCTCCCTTTACTGCTATCCAACACCTGTTATTTCTGGAAAAACAAGCATATCTCAGAAAGAAAAGAAGTACAAGGACGGCCCTGTTGAATACAGTAGCAAAGAATCACAGGACGTTTTATTATTTCTGTTCACTCACAGTATTATAAAGTTCTTCCAGTCGAGGAATAGTGAGGAAGTGCTGCATGTTCACTCCATTCTCAATAAGCAGTTTCACAAAGTCCACTCGATCCAGAACCAGTGCATCCAGCATAGCTTGCTCCAGGGAATTCACCTGAATTACAGAACAGAGAATGTGGGACTACATGAGCACAGAAGACCACAACCATAAACATTTTCATTGCTTAGGATATTCCCAAGTTCCCAAATATGCTGAGTAATCTGTAAGTGAAAAGGTATTTAGAAAATAACGTTTTACACATGTGCAAGTCAATACAGACGGCAGAGTTTTCTGATGAGGTCTTGGGTGAGAGGAGAGCAGTAAAATAAACTTTTAGCGATACAATTGTAGCTTTCAATGATTTCATTTAGTATTTTTAACTAAAACAGGCACACCACATTTGACACATTATGTGAAAAAGAGATTTACTTGGACAACATGATAGGAACAAGTTAAAATTTAAGAAAAATGCACTTCATACATTTAAGAAGTTGACATAATTTACCCTGATAACTTGCACATATGTATCATCCACTCAAACTGCTGCCTCACACAGAAAAGGCAACACAAAATGCCAAAAGACTCAAATAATTTGGGAAGAAGCACTTCCTCTTCCTTCACCAACTTAGCTTTGCCTTTGGAAAACATCTCCTCTTAATATGGGTTAAGGGGTTACAACCCAGTAGGAGAGGGAAAAAGCCCTTGAGCAGCAATCACATTGACACATAAACTTTAATCCAGACAACAGACCAATCTAATTTACTGCAGCTGGAAAATGACACACTTAGAAATGAAGATGTTTAAACTACCTTCACTGGATAAATAACATGTACAAGGAAGGATGAAGATGTTCACTGGTGTCCTTATTTCCTTCTGAGAAGTGCAGGGGAGAAGATGCAGCAGGCAAACACTGACTTGTAGTGGTGTGGTATGGCTGCATGTGGTGCATGTGGGATGAGAGAGTGATTCCTTGATAAAAAACTGAACAGCATCCCTGCAGAAACTGCTGCTGACTGTACGGGTATGTGCAAATGAGCATTCTGTAGAAGGAAAATGTGTATTTCCCTTCTCTCTTTGTCCCTCAGGATGAAAAACATAATTATTCAACAGTTTTAATACAAATACTGTCATCTCACCCAGTTCAGGAGTTCAAGCTTTCTTGGGTCTGTTTCTTCTTCTGGCTCTTCTTTTCCTTTTCCTCCTTTTTTCTTCCCTTTTCCTTTCCCTCTGGCTGCCTTAGTCTGAGCTGCTGGAGATTTCTTTTCCTTCTCAGGAGCTGTACCATCAGGAGCTGTAAGGCTTCCTAAAGGCTGTATTTAATAATGCATTAGAAGTATTAGAAATCTAACTGATCATACAGTGACTATTTCATTGAATTCACTCCTATTGAACTTGCTCCCCTGTCACCACTTCTCACATGCAGTCAACTAAAAATGATAATTCCCTTAAGTATAAGGATCTTTTTGCATAACCACAGCTTTACATTTTTTTTTTTAAAGCTGTTGCGTCCAATGCAGTCAATAATAATGAAAGTCAAAATGTTGAAGTTGGTAGACTGTGGAGGATTTCTCTCTCAAAAAAAAAAAAAATTGGTGTGAGCAGCCTGAGAAATTTTGTGACGCTTCAGTTTCTTTGCTCTCAGTGACAGCAATAGTTGTCAAAATAAACAGCAACAAGCAGGATAAAGAGCTGGACAGAAAGAGCTTATCAAGAATGTTGCATGATGCGAAATAGCATCCATACTGTGGAGGCAGAAAGAGAGGAAAGAGAGCCACTAACCGGTGCATTTACATTCTGCAGACAATATTTCTGTTCATATTTCTTCAGACACATTTACCCTTTGCAATGTCCTTCCTCTTTCCAACCTATTTACCCAAGACAGGCAGGCACATGTGCAAATAACTTGACACCACTTGTCTCTGATTTGGAGGCTTAACTTGCTCCAGCTCATGCTTAGGTTATATAGCCTCCACAAACATCTGAACTGGATTACAACTATCCATGCTTTGCACAGAGATCTACTGAACCCAGCCTTTAACAAAGCTTGCTTTCTGTAGTTTTGTTCCATCTTAAAAACCCTCATAAATCTTCTCTGCCTAGCAGCCATGAATCCATTCCTAAGTTCATAAGCCTGAACAAAACTGCAGCTGCAAACTTGCAGCACAGGCTAGTCTGAAAGCAACCTCTATGAATTTGAGATGGCAGTGGATCACTGTCGGCTGCTACCGTGTCCACAAACCAGTGCAGAGTATGAAACAGGCCAAAGCAGTAAGTGGCTTCAGTTGCTAGGTGGTACCTCTGAATCTAACCTCAGTAATATGGAGGTTGGAACATTCCATCCAAATAAATATTTTATAGTAATAAGACTTGTACTGGGGCAGGCTGCGCCCCACCACAGCCCTCATAGTGTCGTGCTGTGTACTGGTGGCTGGAAAGGTGGTGATAACACACCAGTGCTTTGGCTCCTGCTGAGCAGCGAGGCTGTCTCTCCAACCATCCCCCTCCTCTCACCAGTAGGGTGGGGGTGGGCAAGGTCTTGGGAGGGGACACAGCCGGGACAGCTGACCCACACTGACCGATGGGATATTCCATAATATGATGTCTGCTTAGATATGAAAGCTAAGAGAAAGGAGGAGGAAGGGGGGACATTCATTATTTACATTTGTTTCCAGAGCAACTGATACATGTACTGAAGCCCTGCTTCCTGGGCAGTGGCCAAACATTGTCTGCTGATGGGAAGTACAGAATAACAACTGTTGTCTTCCTTTTCTTCCACGTGTGCAACTTTTGCTATTGCTTCATTAAACTGCCTTTATCTTGACCCACAAGTTTTTTTAATTTTATTTTCTCCCTGCCCTGTTCTGCAGAGGGCGGGGGTAACAGAGCATCTTTGATTAAATGAGGATTAAATCCTCTCTGTATAAGCATTTTAATGAACTTTGAATATTGGAAATACCACATTACTGTAAGTGAAGGAATAAAACAGCATATGCAGCAACATTTGTTGAAATTTAATTATACAGGCTTCCAAATGAAATAAATCTCAGCATTATGTATACCATGAACATGAATAGAGTTCCCGTGAGTGTAATTTTATTGCATAGTTTCAGGAAAGACAATTAATTAAAAAAATATAAAAATTCTTGCCCTTCATTCTTACTGCCTCTTTAGGCTGGTCTCCTCATGATGCGTCATAGCAATTCATCAGATGAATTCAACAACGAACAGATGGTTCACACAACAAAGCAAAAAGCATCAATACAGCCAGACACAAAAGTGGCTTAAAAGGAGGATTGTAGCTTCACAGATGAATAAAGGCACTGCAGTGTTTCACCATTGACTTCAACTAGTGCAGCATCAAACTTTAACAATTTGAGAAAGAAATCCAATTTCAGGACCTAAAGATTTACTGAAAATCTGCTTCTTAGTTCATTTGGCACAGCTTTGCCTGCCAGAGGCCTGCTTTCTGCAATGGTCTTTTCTGGTCATTAGGATTGTCTTCCGTTAATCCAAATAGAGGTTTTCACAGCTGTTAATGAAGTGAGCAACACAATTCCTTCTAAGCAGGTCTGTGAATTTCCTTGCCACACACTTTAACAGGTAGCTGGCAACCCTGCCAACAGCTAGCACATGTCAATGACACGGAAGCCTAGGCAATGCTAGCACACGAGCTCAGAAGGGGTGATCAGGACTGCTATTGTCCAGCTGTTTGTAAGGCCACAGACTGTTTCAGTAAATGTTTGTGGTGTTTTTTTCCTTTCACATCCCACAGGGAATCTAAATAAATTTATTTTTCTGCTTGTCATGGAATTGTTTTTCCTTTTTTCACAGAATTAAAATTGTTGCTAAATATTTGCAAATGGCTGTATGAGGAAATTTCAAAACAAAGAGGTCATTCTTAACGAGATATCCTACATCACTTTGGCATAGAACAGAATTCAATGGTGTTTCTCCTCCCAATAAAATCCAAGGTGTGACTATCCCATCACTTATTTTAAATCGTTAATAAACAATACAATTAGGAAAACTTTGCCTTACTGGCCAGTGGTGTCCGAAGACAAAGATTTGGCTGCGTGCGATGTCTACACGGTTCCAGGCCAAAGCCAAGCTGAGCTGGTCTGGAGCAGATGCATTGGTACCTAAAGAGAAATGCACAGATGTTTAGTATTTCATGCACGATGAAACAAGATTGAACAACCTTCACTTCTCCAAGAACTAGAAAACAGCAAGCCTGACTTCATGTCATACTACTGTTAGAATAATTCCACCACAAAGCAGCAGATTCATCAAATCAATTTATAGCATCTTCCATTTAAGCCCATAATCTTATTTTCAAAAGGATTAACTAGATTCTTTCCCTTTTTTCCTTAACATTCCCACACTGACTTTACATTCTGATGCTAAAGATAGACATTTAACTGTTCTAAAAGACTCCCCTCAGCTCCTCTGGCTGATGCTGTAGATACCAGTATAGCGATTCCTCTCTTTACTTCTTAGCTTTGGGGACACAAGTGATCCCATATCAAGCCTGTATCAACTAATATATACCTGCAGATAGAAAGCAGTTGTTTCAGCAAACACAACAAGCTCCAAATAAACATGGAACTGATCCTAGATTTTGCCCTAAGGCAAAAGGAGCACAATCTGAGATCTGGAAAAATCCAGATAGTCTTTTAATCTTTCAGCCTTTCTTTTTCTAACTTAATAATATATGCTAGAACACATTTCAAAATGTGTTTAAATATCATCAGTAGTATTGCTGTTGCAGCATTCCCGTCTCAGGCTTTCAGGTGAGGAAAGCCACACTAAATTTGCAATCTAGATTTTATGCTTCAAGCTAATCTGAACCTTAAACCAAGCATATTCTGGGTACTTGTTAGAATCCGAGCAAGTAAATCAAAGACTTAAACATCAAGAGTGAACTGCAGACAGTGCACAGGGTGGTCTTCTTGGGATCAAGTTGTACATCCTTCCTAATTGCTTGCAAAACCCACCTTTAAGGAGAGCAGTTAAGATAGACATCTCAATGTCCTGTTGCCCTTCAGACCCCATGCGGAACACAGTAATCTAAATGATAGTATAAAACCAAACACACAAAATCACAACAGATGAAAAAGAGAGACTAATGTAGATAGAACAAGAGCAGAATGGTGAAGCTTTATTATTTTCTAACAATTGGGATTTTTCAAAAAGTACAGTTCCACTAGATTTTTCTTTGAAATTTAATTTTCACATGAGCATTTAATGAATTATTTCAATAAACTTGGCCTGTTTATTGAAATAATATTGAAACAATAAACATGACAAACAATGAAATTCTTCACCAAACCCATGAATTTTGAAAAGTGGTGACAAAACTGCCATGCCAAACTGATTGTTTTCTGACAGTTCTATTATTTTCCAGTAGTAATGGAAATGCTAGTCACCCAGGATAACTATCATAGCATTAATTTTATTGACGACCACACTCAAATACTGTTTAGTTGAAGGACATGCTATATATTGACAACCAAAAAAGCAGAATCAACTAATGAAGAAAAGCAATTATTTCTAGTCACATTTGCTAAGTTGAATCCATTACAATCCACAGATTTTAAACCCAGTAATTCATACAAAGCTTAGCCATTGAACTACATATTACGAGAGGAATAATTCAAAAGCAGAATAAGCCAATATTCTATGTTAATGAAGTTAATACTGAATGCAGACAAAAAAGTAACAAATTCTTCATTATCCAAAAGCAACTCTTCACAGCAGATGCTAGCATTAGGTACTGGGAATTGCAGTTTTCTCAACAGTTAGAATAGATTTTGCATGAACACAACGGTACATGATATTAGAAGAGAGAACTACAGGAAAAAAATTATTAATTAACAAGACAAAATTATCAATGAATGCAAACCATAAGCCTGCTTAGGCTGCACAGTCAGTGCCTGAATTTTGCTGAGTAAATCAGGCTGTCTCTGATGTGCATTTTAAATTTGAAGCAGTTTGACTAAGGCGCCTGTGGGCACCCTGTTCTCAATCAGTTCTAGGAAGGCTGACTCTCTTAGAGCCGGCTTATCATAGTCAGGCTTATTACCAACTTGACATATATGAAAGTGCATGTATGGAACTAATCTTGGCATGTACAAATGTCAATATATCAACAGTACATTTACATTACCCAGACAATCTTAAAGACTTCACATTTGGAGTCCTTACGTAAGATTTTATTTAATCAGCTGGGCATGCTAGCAATATTTCTGAATGCATACGAAAAAAGCATGGATGGGTGTCTATTTGATTGCAGTACAGAGCTGCATTACTCAAAAATACAGCATGTGCCATATTCTGTTCCAAGTGGCATTTGCAGTTTGATTAATCCTTAGACAATGTAGTTCTGGCAAAAGTATGTAAATATATGTTGCTAAAAATCATTCAGAACTGCATAATCTGGCTTCTATGAACCTAAGAATTAAGTAGTATCAAAATCTGATCAAAAATGAAGGAACAGAGATAAAACTAAAATAGACCTTTTCCTCTTGCAGAAAGGAATTCAGCATCAAATGTAATAAACCTTGGAGACAAAAGCATTGGAGAGAATGGAGGAAGAAGGGAAACAATTAGAAGAGACTTCTATGATGCTATATAGGAGGCAAGAAACTACTTGTTGGTATATTTAAGTACTCAGTTGTTATGTTGCGATGTATAGGTATGTAAACAAGCACTTCCTTGGCAGCTGAGATCAACATTATACAGAAAAGTCAGAGGCATGAGCCAATGTCCAGCAAAATCTCTGGAAAAGGCCAGTTTTTTGCAGAGTATGGAGAATATGAAACTGATAGAAGACCTGCAAACAACCCAGCAATGGCTTGACACAGATTCCCATCCTGATCCAGTTCCTGAAAGGCAGTGAGAATGGCTTTGTAGATTAATCTTGAGAACCACTGATTGTGTTTTTTCATGTGTTCCTTGACTCAGCCAAAATCCCCTAACTTCACCTAATATTTGGTGGGAGCTTTTACCTGTGAGAGGCTAGGCTCCTATGGGCATGTCTGTGGCAGAGAATATGCAGCAGTACAGTTGGTGTTATACTTAAATAAGTGATTTTACTTAACATCTGAAAAATTTCAAAACCAATTCTAGTGCCTGTCTTTTCAAAGCAGAGGAAAAAATAGCAAACTCATTGAACTTCTTCATAAGATAAACTTCCTTTATGTTCCAAATCCTTTGCTAGCCACCTTTCTACTGATGTGAGATTTAAAGTGTGTTGAAAAGTAGAACAGGAGATCTCAGGGAATCAAAATTCATTCAGTGGATATGGTGAACTGGATTTCTGGAGGTTTTTTGTGCTCCTCTGTCCCTTGACTGGAACATCAGAGGTAATTCTACCTCTGAAAGTGATCTCAGAATTTCCAGTGTTTAATTGCTCAAAAGTAATGTAAAAATAACGCCTTGATCAATATTTTGATTGCTGGGAGCAGCTTGTATAAAAAGAGGACTAGCGCAGACCTCGATGTACAGATGTGAGGAAGTTTCTTGGCTTTATGCTTAGTACCACTCTGCCAAGTTCAGCTCTGCATCCTGTTACTGTTAAGGGGAGATCAAGTGCTCTCTTTCTTGTGTTAGCCCTTCACTCCCTAATAATATCAAGTCATCATGAAAACACACAACAGAAAAAGATGGAACCAGAAGCATGCCTGTGCATGGTAGGGACAGCTCTAGCAAAAAATGGTGTGACTGTTCATGTTCTGTCATCTCTGTGTGTAAAACAGGCCAGATTTTAGACAATTTGATTCAGCTCTTACTTGCACAAAAGCTATGACTTAAGAATCAGTGGCACTTAGACCAGTAACACACAGGGGCTGCTCCCCTTTTTCACAGCAATGCACCTGACCTCATGCTCGGACTAAATCACTGCACCAGTTCTGAAGGAAGTATGTCAGGATTTAGGCTTAGATAACTAAAAATTACATTGTACCCATTTTCTTTGCTCCAAATCAGAGACTGGAAATGCAAACACCGGCAGCTACTACATGCAGTATCGCCACACCAAGTAACAAGCAAATGCTCCAGGGAAATAACTTCCCCCACTCCCTGCCCCCTCCCATTATACTTCTCCAGGTACCAGAGCAGAATTTATTATTTCTCACCGAACAACTAAGTAATTACTTCCAGAAATCAAAAGAACACTCCCTACTTAAAAGAGTAAGAACTGTAAGGAACGTTACATACAGCTTATTGTTTATTTAAAATTTTAAGGAAAAAGTTTCACATCAGCTATTTGAGACAGTAGTAAACTTGGGAGGACCAGACTTCAGAGTTTGGCTCCAAGCTGATGAAAGACAAAGTGTGGGCTCTGTGGAAGGAAAACACACTTGGTTTTAAGGTAGCATGGAACATCATTTTTCTAAAAACTTAGAAAAAACTCCCTCTAATCTCAGCCTCATTAGAAAAGTTTAATTTGTCATTCAAACAGTTTCTTTATAGCTGTTCCTGTTACAGGTGTCACTTCCTTAGTGATACAATGGGGCACCCTGAAGAATTAAAATGCCCTGAATTTCATGCTTAAATTCAATTGCAGTTTGGTTATCTGATTCCCTATGCACAAGCTGAGGAGAAGGCTGTGGTAGTTCTCTCTTTTTCCTAAGAGAAACATGCAGCTTTAGCAAAAAAGATGAAAATACCAGTCATACCAGTTCCAGCTGTAATTAAACAACAACAACAAAAAAAAAAAGCCAAAAAATCCATCAGACTGTTCACTTGCTATTAAAACAGCTGTTTAGGATTTGTATGAAAGAATGAAATGGAATTATTCCAGGACTCAAGGGAGGTCATATTCGCAAAAATTCACTAAGACAACTAGTCAAACACTCAAAGATTCATTTTGCCTGCAAGGGCATAGGCAGAGTGAACACGATTTCAAGACACCGTTCACAGACAGCAGATGTGACTGTCAAAGATTTTCCTCTCCTGAGCACACTTTTCTTTGCAGCTGGGATACGGCGGGCAGGCAGGAACCTCCATAGCGCAGTACATGGAATATACCTGCAACAAGCCGGGATCAAGCAAGGCTGGGATCTTCAAGAACACTTAATGTTTCAGTTTCTTTTGAAAGACCTGAAGAGCCCATTTTACTGGAATGAAAGGCTGTTAAAAAATTAACTGTATCAGAGGACCAACAGTGTGCTAATGCACTCTGAATGCTTACTGCTCCTCAGAAACGTTTTCAATCATCTTTCCTCTGCTTTCTGCAGCTGATCCTGGGTTTAGGGCATGTAGCTCAGTGTCTTAGTCTGCCTTGCTGATGTCCGTGAAAACAGACTTGATCAACTTACACAGAAGAAGAATCTGAAATTGGTTTTAGATGCTTTCCAGAATACAAAAAAAGCGCTATGGTTATGAATGAATGATTACATACATTAATGGAACTATACGGGGGGGGGGGG
>JAVJGJ010000060.1:20717057-20728493 GCA_035590215.1 Microhierax caerulescens
CCCCCCCGGCGCGAGGCGGAAGGTTAAAATGTAACCCTGGGAGACTGGCACTTAAAAGTGTGGTCACAGAAATTATCTTTGTGAACTACTTTTAGGACACTTACAAGTTCTTTTTTTTTCATGCACTCCATAAGAATGATGAACAGCTGATGCGCTTGATTCCTGTTGTAATTAAAGGTTTTCTGGATGGTAACTAGAAGCTGGTCCCTAAGGGATTCACTTATTATCCTAAACAAAAAACGAGACATAAAAGAAGACATTGCCAGAATTAATATATATTCAGAAGGCCTGCTGTCTGAGAGACATTTTTTCACCCATCTGCGCAATGACTTAATTTTGAAAAGAAATGAAAACACACAGCATCTTTGCATTCAGTACAGATAAGGAGTTCATGAAGAATTAACAGTAATCAGCAAATTAATACCCAGACTGGCTGTTATGCACCTCAGTACTTCAGCATTGATTTAAAAACTGGTAGGGAACCTGACCTACCCCTTCTCCATTGAATATAATGCAGGTAGCTCCCATTAAGTGTTACGGATATACTTTTGGTAAGAAATTCAGCCCTCAGGATTTCAGCAGTACACCTTACTGGACCCCTAACTTTGCCCCAAATGTTGCAAGGCCCTTTGCATATAGACAAAAACCAAAAAATATTTCACACTACTGATGTCACCTTGGTTATCTTGGTTATCCTCTTAAGCACAGGATTTAAATTGCTAGCATATGTGAAACCTCATAATACCCAAGTGAGAAATAAACAAACCAACAGAAGATTAAAGAAATTTGATTGAAAACATTGTAGAAAGGTCAGAAATGTTTGATCTCTCAAAGTAATCTGCAACATAGCCCTTCAATCTTCATTTCTTAATAAAACACATGTATTTCCAGATGATGGCAACCATTATTATCAGCATGCACTCACAGTAGTGAGACAGCTGAGCCTGTGAAGTGCAGTGAAATTCAAAGTCCACTGTGAGAAAAATATTCTTTTAGACAGTCAAGCTGACAAAAAATTCTCATTACAGACCTGCTTTACCAGATTAACACATTTATCTTATCATAATTACTGGAGAAGAAAATTGGACATTGTATCATACGCCTTGGGAGAGAAAGTCATGCAGCGAGCAGATCTCAGACAGACTGATCCTGATAAGCTCTTTCAATTACTTATGAGCCGATAGGAAGGATGAATGAGAAAGAAAAGAAAAAAAAAAAAAAAAAAGAAAGTTTGATCTAAACATCTAAACATCTAAACTAAGGAGGCTTGGTTGACGGAAAGGAAAAAGGTAGTTGCTGAATCATAAATACTGTTGGTAGGATTAAGTTCGTACTATAAGTAAAATAAAAAAAATCCAGCATCAGAGCTTCTCTCCCAGTTCAGCAAATAACATCTGTACTGCTGGACAATACTAGATGTCTGCTTAATATTTAATCCCAGCTAAATTTCAACTTCAGTCAAGGCAATAGGGTATTTCTTCAGTGCAAGATGAGTGTGCCATGCCCCAACCAAGGCAATAGCCTGAACCTGGCTACTAAAGATAAAATCTCGATACTAACAGTGACAATGGGGGATGTATGCTACTCGACTGGGAGAAACAATATTTTAAATTAAAAATGCAATACTCTGCTTCCACTTGGAGTATTTGTCAGAACAGGTATTGTATTTTGCAGGTCAAATGAGCTTTATATTGCTAGTATAAGCTTCTTAGCCTAGTATCTTCTTTAAACTAACCATACTTTCTATCAGCTAAAGGAGCAACAAACCATAAAAATAACAGATTCTAGAAATTTGGATTAGGATTGACTCTGTTACAGAGTTGTTTGGGCAATGGACAGGAGGGCTGTGGTGCAGAACGCTCCAGACAACATCCTCCACCCTGTTCATGACATCAGGGAGCACTGCCCTGAAGAACCATCACAGGTGCAAAAACCAGCAAGAGAATGGAAGGAAGCCCAGTATTTTTTCAGCTTGTCTAGCACTCTTGGAGAATGAAGCTCATTCACACAACACACTAGAATCAGGCAGTAAAAATTTTGCAAATACATGCACTAAGTAACCTCAGTCCTGGCCTGAGACAAGAGTAATTATTGGGAACCACTTGCTCCTTGTTTCTAATGTGCCCAGCCTGGCACCAAGTGCAGCAAATTTTGATGGAGTGTGCATGACAGTATGCTGCATTGAGAGCAAGGTTATTTCAATGGATCATCAAATACATTGCAAGTGGTAACAATTTCTACTCATTAACACAAGGCTAAGATCAAACAGGCAACAAAAGCCGACAGCAGAATGCCTCTGTTAGCATTTTGTCCCTGAGGTGTTTTTTATGAAGCTTTAATGAAAGCAAGGCATATAGTCCTACATTGTCCTCCCGAGCAAGACACAGCTTTGGCAAAGATCTCAGAATCTTACCCTCCTTCTTCTGAATACTTGTGTGCAAATGACAGAATATCTGATGCTCGTCCGCTGCCATCACATATCACAACAGGGAGAGGTGGTTCTTCTCGTAGACACTCTAAGACGATGGAGATCACATTGGGACCCCCTTCCACTATGAGCCCAACTACAGGAACGCCTTGTCCCAGCCCTGCAAAAAACAGAAGAACAGAAACAAAAAAAGACATGTCACTGAAACTTAGTTTAAGAGGTTGAATACTATGAGTGGATGTGATTTCTGTGTTACAGCATCACTTCATGGCCAACACCAGGAAAAATCTCCATATGCCGTTTCATAGCCCCAAAAGGAAGAGTGAGATGCCTCCTGGCCCCTGCTTTTGCACCAGCTCCGTGCTGATCACTTATTCACTCAGTGCTGGTGAACTGTTTGTAAACTCTTTCAACACACCCTGTACAGATGAAACAGCTAAGGTGAATCTCCTGTTACTCCACTAGCTTCACTGTTACTTGGATGGCTCCCAGCTATTGTCTTTCGTGTTTTAACTCTTCATCGGTCACCTACAAGAAGTCTTCAGTAAGGTGACCTATACCTATGCTTTCTCCTAAGATAAAAAATACAAAGTTAGTGTCTTTATCGTGAGGCTGAAATGGCTGGCCGATGCAAGAGACGACAGCTGAGCATCCCTTTGCTGTCCCTGCCTCACTGTGATCTCCAGGCATAGGATGACAAAGGGAAGCCCACAGGTCACATGGTCTCAGTATCCTTGGTCACAAGATACATGGGGAAATGAAGGACAAAACATTACCTGAAGGCTGACTAACCCCACTATTATAAGCATATGAATTCAGTTCTTAATCTGTAAAATGACCAGCGCTTTATAAATATGCACTTTTTTGTACGTCTGAGAACGCGTGAAAGAGTTCGTATTTTCACCCTTCATTCCTCTCTGAAGAAAGGGAACGCCACGCACAATAACAGCAGAAGCTTCCTGACATCCTCCTGTCAGTATACCCCAGCTCTGATAAGGAGTCACAGAGCATGGGCCAGCCTGTGTGTCCGTGAAATCCTTAGTGATTCCTGCTGAGATTTCCAGAAGAGGTGCCTGTGCTTGAAGTTTAAAAAGAAACAAAACAACTCCCTGTATGTTGTTACCAGTAGGTGTACTGCAGCTCTTCACAGAACTGTTGACTCCTATGTGTATTCCCAACTTTGTCCTCCTCATGACAAAAATCACCAAACACTACCGAAATGAGAACCAGTATCCCCAGCCCCAGCAGCATTAACAAAACGATACAGAACACCTTGCCTCTGGGCCCTAACTTCCTTATCTTCCAAGCCAGCACACCCTTTTACAGTGTTACAGCTCTCCTAGCCCTTCTGCAGAAGACAAAGATGACAAACTCATCAGTAACATTAGTTATTTCCAGTGTCTGCAGGCGACAGTGCACGACGCTGTCTCCACACTCAAAGGCAAGGGGCATCATTTTGGTGAGCTCAGATTCTTCAGCCTACTGTAGGCAAACAGCAGTACTTGGAAGACTTCCTAGAATGCTTAGATATCTTGTGGCTGATCTCCTGGCACACTATTTCATTTTTCTGCTTTACCCATAACAGCACTTAAACCCTATTGTTTGTAGAGTTCAATGCAATTGCCATTCTGAATGTTTGTTTTTTTCTTATTTATATGGGCCTACACAGGTTACAGTGGATCTGTAAGAAGTCAGAAAGGCAACCGGTAGCACTGATGTCTATTCTCCAGTAGCTCTTAATTGAAGTGTGGATTTAAAGACTATTAACTTTTTTTTTTGACCATTTTTAATTAGGTTGTTGTTGCGTTTTGGGGTTTTGGTTTGTTTTTTTTTTTAGTTGCTGGAAAACCATAGCTATTAATTCATTAAATTTCTTTATGCTTTAAAACCCCATTGTTTTCCTACAAAAATGTTACTAAAAAATGGGTTTGTTTTTTTTTTCAAAGTAATGACAAAAAGAATTCTAGAAAGTTGTTTTCAAAAGGCTGTAACTGCACAAAACTCTAAACATGAAAGCACTGATGTAAAATTATCTTGAAATGGATTAATTAAAAATCAAAACCCAGCTGAGTTTATCTGGAAGATCAAATAAATTTGAGGGTGACATTTCAAATGAAACAAATTCATATGAAAGAGAAAATAAAATGTTAGTACAAACATTTGGAATCAGAAAGCAATGAACTGCACAGGATTCCTGTAAACAGGAACTGTAAAAAATCACCCCATTCTGTGTATCTACTGATGCTTATGAATTCTAGCTAGAAGTGCAGAAATTCTTTACATTTCCCTTTCCTTAAATTCTTACTGCTTTGAAGCTTCTCCTCGCTATTATTTCTCCACTTTTCTTCCTCCCTTTGTGCAATCCTCACTTTTCTGGGTTTTCCGTGCTGTTAGATCTTTCACCACTTATCAGACAGCGTATGCTCTTAGTCACACAGTCCCGATCAAATTCCTGCTAGAAAGAAGCATTTCATTTCAATACCTTGATGTAATTCAGGCTTTCTTCCCTCCCCTTAAGATGTTTACTGTTTGCCCCGCTGTACTTACGTGTGTTAATTTTCTGGAGGGAAATGTGTTTTTCCAGCTGACGTCGTAACTTTACTTCAGCTCCATATTTACCTAGAGTACCGTTATCTGCCAGAATGAAGTGGGTATGAGAACTGTTGAGCACAGAGAGCTTACTGAGAGGGTTTGACATTGTTTGGTAAACCCGTGTTACCTGTATGTCAAAAGGACAGATGCACCCAGATTAGAACGAAGAACTATATGTGAAAATCCCGCACCACCGCACCACCCAACAGAAGCACATCTTATGAGAAAACCAATCAACCAGACACTTATAACCAAAAATACTGAAGAATTAGAAATGGAACTTAATTTTACATTTGAAATTTTAACTCTCCACAGTGGTGTTTTCTTTGGAGGATGACAGTCACATCTGTGCACTCTCCTGCGGGTTCCCCTAAGCTCGTTAATGTACTCTCCTTGATCACACACTGTGTTCCATAATCTTCTTACTGCATTAGAAACTACATTCTCATTTGGAGTTCCTAGTAATAAGTATGCCACTGCAGAGTGCCCATCTACAATAAATGACAGTCTTGTGCACATGAAGGCCCTTACATGATTTACAGAAATCTCAGTGTGCTACACTGAAGTTAGGACCCACAACTGCCACCACAGAGAGATCTCTACTACTGAAAGCAATGGAAACCTTGCTAGTGCCACATTTACTTTGAGGTCATGTATGACAACCTGACAAATGCATTGAACAACAGCTTTTCTTCAAGAAATTGCTCACTTTCAGCTCTTAGACATGCTTTAGAAACAGTTAAAATATTAATACTCCAAAAAGATGAACAGCATATTTTGTTACACAGCTGACATTGTTAATTACACAGGAATTTCTTTAGAGACTTACATCTTTTCCTATCAGATCTTCCTTGTTTTCTACAATGCCCCATGGTGCGATTCCTACGGCACATATTCGTCCTCTGGATTTGGAAGAATGATCTTTCAAGGCATCTCCCACATGACGAATGACACCTACAGGTACAATTGATTTAATTCATATTTGGCACTTTTTAGAGATTACTAAAAACAGAATTTTCTTCTTGCCTCTCACGGAGTTACCTGCTTTTCTGGATTGCTTTCACTACTGAACTGCTACCTCTGTCATAGAACACGAAATGCAGACAACCCCATGCTTTTATTTTGTTATAGTTGCATGTGAATCCTACTGGATTTTCACATCCTTCTTCTGAATTCAATGAAGTCTTTGCAAGACCCAGTTACTTAAATTGCCACAGCGTAAACTGTGCCATTGTCTGGAATTATATTATTGATTGTACACAATGCTAAACACATATGGAATGCTATCACAGGGGTCTGAGCAAGCAACCCCCTCCAACCCTGTATCTAGGAAAGAAATATTTTTTCACTTAAAAATTATTCTGAAGAGCAATTATCACTTTCCCTTAAAGATATTAGACCTTTGCTGTAAAACAAGTCAAAGGAATTAATTCTTAACTTACATAGTTTTCTGAGAAATAACTTGATATAAAGATTTATTTCAGCTAATTAAACATATTGTTATAGAAATATTACAATGAAAGTTTGAATCTGATTGTTTTTTGAAGATCTCAGAATTTATATCAACATAAATGAAATTAATCAGAAATCAACTGGTCTCAAAATGTAACAATATATAGGAAATCATCAAAACAGCTATTTTTCAACATGTCATTCAAGTTTTGGCCATTGTATCAGACACTTTTTTTGACAGAATTCAGGAATAGTGCCAAAAACTTCCTGGTGGAGTTGCCATACATATCATGTTTTAGATATGGTCAAAAAGGAAACAAACAGAACTGTTTCAGGTGGCCAGGAGATGAAAGGAAAATGCAAATAGGAGATTGCAATGTCTTTGAGTAGAGACATTTACAACTGACCTCAGCTTTGTGTTTCAAGATTGCTAATTTTAGAGTCATTCATTTAAGTACAAATACCTTATGTAATTGTAAGACAGAGGGTGTGCATGCGTGGTGGTGGGTGACACCATGGAGACAATGAGTCAGGGATGTGGCATTTAAGGTGGATTATCAATTGATCAGCACCTCTCAGAGAGATCGCACAGCCTAAAGCCAACTCAGTCCTTGGTTGTATGAACAGGGAAGTGCCAAACAGAAGAAGAAAGGGTGTTTAACTTCAGGGATTAAAAGATTCTTCAAATGCTGTTTCAAAAATTCAAGCAGGCTGTTAAAAAACTAGAGAGTTAAAAGCAGAGGTATGATAATGGCTGAAAGACTGAAAAACATGCTGAGTGCGAGTTTTATGGAACTCAGCCTGTGCAGTTTGACCAAAGTGCTGTGTATGAAATATACTCACAAAATATATTTTTAGTAACAGAAAGATCTATGTGTAAAAAAAAAAACCAGTAAGAAGGTTAGGCTAGGCAAATTTGGAGTGGGAGATTTATTAACTAGAAGGGTAACGAACCACTGAAAAAAAAATGTATTTTAACTAGTGGTAGATTCCTTGCTACTGAAATCACGGATTAATTTTTTTTCAGGGGAAACACTAAGTAATGCAAATTGATACTAACCCAGGAAAATCTTATGGTCTGGGATGGGTAGGAGATTAACACAAATGATTACAATGCTCCTTTTTTGGTCTAGTGGCTAATGACTCGTTCATGTAGACCTAAATCTTCTGCCTGTGGGAAAGATTAGTGAATGAACATCACTGAATGCTTAAGTAAACTAAAAGTGCTGGTAATTGCTTACCTGTACTAACACCTCCGGTGAAAATCCAAGCTCCTGTAGTCACGGCAGCCTTTATCAGGCCTTTTCCAAATACTTGCTTTAATTTAGGTTGCATTTCAAAATTCTGGAGGCCTCCATGGACAGAGATTAAGAGTTTGGGCAGTTCCAGTTGCCAGTCTTTCACCATGAGATGCAGCAGAGAATCTGGTTTAGTGTCATATGAGACACGGATATACTGTGAAGAGCAATGTGTAATATTAGCACTCCATTTGCCCTGTAAATTTTCTATTCATTGAGCAAAGAGTGGTTATATTAAGCCTTCCATCTGAAGAAAGATTTTTAAATTTTTTAAACTACACATTATTAAATGTCTCTGCTGTTTAGGATTAGAAAAATCAGGTTGAAACCTTTCACTTTGCTATTGAGAATTTACCACTCTCCTCATGAATTTTAAAAGGACCCACTTTTCCTCTCTTCACCTGCAAAACTGACTGTGATCAAGGGACCCTAAACTATTACTACAAATCTGCATCGCTGGAAGCCACCTATTTAAAATGACTGGAAGGTGTTTTGTATTGTTCCTAAAACCTCTGGTTTGACTGCCAAAGAGAAGGAACAACCTCAATAAGAAACAGGTGGCTTGTGTTACATTTTATCCCACTCACTGTTGATGTATGCATTTCTGCCTCTGAAGCAATGCTTTGCATTCTTCTCAGTTTAATTCCATCGTGATCTTTTTTCAAACTACTACTCTATCAAAGAAAGCTATGAAATAAACTCATGTTTATTTCTGCTTTAAAAACAAATAATCACTAACAAAACCACCAAGCTCACCCATACATTTTGGACAAATTTTTGCAGTGTGGTTGTCTCAAGTGACAGTTTCAGCAGAGAGATAAGAAAGCAAATGGGGAAAGAAACAAATGTAGGTTTGGATTTGTTCAGAAGAGGCAGAACAGAAATACATTCTTTGCAGAAGCTTGCCTTGCTGTTACTGCTAAGAAAACTCAGCAGTCAATTTTCCAGCTCTGTCAGGCCTCTGTCTTTCAAGAAATTAACATTAATTTATATTTTTACTAGACTTCTTAGAAAAAAAAATCCGTATCAAGCTGTGTTATTTGGCCCACAAATCTAATACAGATAGAATCTTGGGCATTAATACATGCAGCTGCCTCTTTCCCTGATATTTACTGACAGTAACTTCAATGAAACTGTTTTATCAAAACATTATAAGGTGCTTCCTAAGTAGGAATTATTTTTCTCCCCCTCCCAGCCCCATATCTTGTCCACACCTTTCTGAGACAGCAAAGGGACCTCCTTTGGTTCAATGGATTACGCACTGAGTGAGCTGGAATCCTGACATATCTAACGGATCAGATAAATACCTCAGAGCAGCCTACGCTCCTTACCATGGCCTTATTTGAGTGTCCTCCTCCCTGGAATTCAAGGTTTCCATAGGCATCAGTTGGGTATGTTTGGGTGTGCTTACTGACAGACCATTTCTCTGGCTGAGCTTCCACTTGTTTTGTTTCTTCTCCATTTTTATTAGCTGTTATACTTGGAGGAGGTGGAATATGTTGGTTAATGAGCTGGCCACAGCAGCACCTGTAAGTTAAAATTTGAAGTGACTTTGATTACAGTACCTTCAATATCGGATGGAGATTAAAAAAAAAAAAAACTAACAAAAAAGATAAACCAGAAATTAGATTGTTGGCTGACCATGCCTTGCTCTACACGAATCATAGAAACATTTCTTCTAGGTCATATCTGTTGTACTTGGATACACACATATGCCAGAATTGCCAGCTCACAGGTGTTTCTTAACAAGCAAAGATAAATTCACTTCTGTTGCACTGGAGAGCTATTCTAAGCTAAAGGACAGGAAAGCAGGAAGAAAGCAGAACAGGAGCAGTGCCATCTGTTTCTTGCTCTGAGGCGACAGCTAGCATGTGACAAACTGTTATGTTACCCAAGCAAGCTGGACCACAATTTAGCTAGCCCATGCAGTAGCAGCAATATAAATATTTGGACTAACAATTCCATTCCCCCTGTATAGTATTGCTAGTGGTAGTGTCACACCAGCTGTGAAAAATGGTACCACTTGCTTCACAGTGCACATCATTGCACCCTTGCTTTCACAGTTCGGTATGAGTTTATGCTCTTGTTTGCAAAGCTAAGAACTCGAAACTCACTGCCTCTCCTGCTGTCCAGCCTTATCATCTCTGTATGACATGTCCCGTGGCTCTGTACAGATTTGAGTGTAAGCATGTCCTGCACTTCTGTTCCCGTCATCTCCCTTTAAGGGCAGTGAGTAAACTGGGTCTCAGTTCACACGTCTAAATCCAAATCAAGTCCAGCTTCTTCAGTATTAACCTTTTCTGTTGGCCAAAACGAAAATTTCAAATGTTACCTGCTAACGTCTTTGTTGTTGGCAATTACATAGATGCATTCTCTTTTTGAGAAGGTCTTCTCTATCCAAGCCTTTTGACCCTTAGATGGGAGAAAAAATAAGAGGAAATGTACTGAAATATTTCTGTGTGGCAGATATAGTAACATTTGCCTTCTATTTTCAGCTACTCTTTTTAAAAACAAACACTGAAATCATTAAATCACTTTTAAATACCAGCTACGTCTACTCATGAAGCAAGCAGGTGATGTGAATTTCCCACAACTTTGATAAAATTAAAATCTCCAATGTGTGTAAAAACCTTTATGCACCAAGATGCTGGTCTTGGAATTACACTGTTTATCTGAAGGTCTACCAAAAAATGCAGTTGCTTCTTCCTGTTTTAGTAAACGGTAAATGGACTCAAAGCAGTACAGAAAAATAGTGTATATGGTGACATAAATAGATTAATAGTATTTACTCCAAATAATATTTCAGTATTGCTCTTTGTGTGTAGAAATTGCTTCCCAAAAACTTTCTGTGCTTGACTGACAATCATCAAAATAATTTCTTCCTGTTGGACATCAAGTTACAGTCCTTCCTAAGGCATCTTACTCTTAACAAGATGTGTCTCAGGAGGAGGCATTCCTTAAACTGAAAAAAACTTTTGACAGAAAAAGCACAAGCTCTTCAGGTATTGTGTATCTGTGAAACAGGAGGCAGAAAACAACTTTTGAGGACAAAATAAAACTGTGTTGGACTATTATACTGTGTCTGCAAACCAGAAACTAGACCAGGCTTACAGCCATTCTCAAAACAAGGATGTACAGGCAAGATAGAACAAAATCAGAGATCTGCACAATGCAGGCAGAGAGTGTTGCAGAGATGCAGCGTGGAGTTTGGGCACACTGAAGGGAGGGGGTGCAGAAATGGCTGCAGGCCATTGTTTCCCATAGTTTCTCACTTGCAGGCCTTCTGTCCCTGCAGGCATCATCACAGCAAAGTATCATCATGATTGCAATAATAAACCAATATTTAGCGGTGAACTTATAGAAGTGAACTCAAAAGCAGCCTTTCAATTTTTAAGGAATGAAAAATGTTGAAAAACACTCACGATTCGATGACACCGATAACTCTGTCTTGCTGATAAAAGCTGCTGCTTCTGCATTTGAATTGGGAACTGCGTCTTAACTCACTTTTCAAGTAGAAAGCAAATGCCATATGCTTTGCTTTAGTTTCCTCTGTGGAAGCGAAATGAAAATTTCGCAGCAACAAAAACTAAAAATGACACAAGACCGTTCAGGGTACTGTCAAAAAAAAAAAAAAGGGGGGGGGAGGGGGGGAGGGGGGAGCTTTGC
>JAVJGJ010000060.1:20728503-20803395 GCA_035590215.1 Microhierax caerulescens
CCCCAGCTTTGCTAGAGAAAGAACAAAAAACCTTGCTGATACCCTGAGTTGAGAGAGTCAGCTGCAGATCCCTGTCAGGTGAATGCTCTGCCAGCCTGCCAGGGAACAGCTTCGAGGCTGAACTAGCGCATAAGTGTGGCAGAGCCTACAGCGCGGCGAGTGGAGGCAGCGGGAGCTCGTCTTGCGTGTGCGAGGCAAGAGCTGTCTCTGGAGTTCCTTTGTTTGTTGGCTTGTTAGTTCCCGTCTTGCTTCTTCCTTTCCTCCATTATGTCCGAAATAATAGGAGCCTACTTGAAGTTCCTTCATTGCAAATAATTGCAAATAATTGCAAGCTCCTACTTCGTGGAAAAGCTGTCCATAACCTGGCCAGGTGTAAACGCTTGCCTTGGCTGCCCATTTCAGGTGCCTCCAAGCCGGAATGCCTTGCCCGTCAGTGGCCTGGGAGATCCTGCACTTCTGCTCCCGCTCCAACGTACTTATTGATCTACCAGGGCAGAACCAGCTCCTCTCAATTTAAAACGAGTTGCTTGGGAGCTCACAGCACCACAGGGCGAGGAAGTGTTAAGAACTCATTAGACAAAACTTCATGTAGCTTACAATGTTTCTTGCTGCCTGAATGACAAGGCATGTTTCAGGCTTTAGAGCTTGATTATGTAGCAAAATTTGAAGGAAGGGAGTATTCAATTTAATACCTAAAAGCCATGTAACTTGGTCAGCTTTCCTGTCTTGGCTCCTTAGGTTTCTTCTCCAAATGAACCTAAAAAGCCTTTGTTCCCAAAAACATTTACAGGTTTCTTTTTATACATTTTCTGGCAAGGCTTTTACAGGACAAATTTTAGCAATAGTATTACTGGAAATAGAGCTCAGAAAATGCATCAAATATAAATTATTAATATAAATATAAATAAATAATAATATATATATTTATAAATATATATATTTATAAATATAAATAATACAAATAATATAAAATTAGTTTTATAGCATCAGAGTGTAGTTACTGAAGTACAGTTCTAGAAAAGTACAGAAGAAAACACCCAAGGCAGGGAGATCCAAGAGGCTCTGTGGTACGTGGAGGTGAGAGGTTACATCAAACAAATGCTGTTCACCTGTTCAGAACCCAGTTTTACTAATTCACAGGTATTCAGGCTATTCAAAATATTCAGAGTGCCAAAAAAAGTTTATTTGATTGGAATTACACTATTTTCTCTAGTTATTTTTCTAATTAATCCAAAACCACAGTGTCCAAATTCACTGCTGTTTTACAGCTATGTCCAGTGTTGTTACTTGTGCTCACACACCATACTAGTTTATGAACTTTAATGTTGTAAAGTTAGCCTAACAGGAACCTGTTACAGAAGTAATGTATCTACTTTCTAAATTATTTTAATTAATTTAGGGTTTATTACTATTTTATATATTTTAAACATATTCACTTTTTTTCCCCAAATAGAATTTCAGGCTTCTGTGTGGTCTCTGATAACTTCTTGACTGAGTGACACAAATGCCCAAATCAATCCCACAGTGCAGGAAATACTCTTCAAAATATAAATGGTAACAGATGCTGCACATTTAACTGTTCTGTAGAGAATACTGGAAAATTCAAGCCAGAAATACCAAAACAACTTGGATTTTTATACCCTGTCATTGAGTACTGCTTTACTTTATTCCCCATAGGTCACCAAGGAACAGAATTTCTTCTGCTGTTTTGTGTGCTTCATGTGAGAACAGTTAATTAGCAGCTGGATTACATCACAGACTTAATATTTTTGTTTGGAAGCTTTTGCATTTGGTATCTAAAATCAGCTCTACAATACAGCCGAGCTCTCAGTTCTGCAAGTCATTCTTAAAACCCCTCTCACAGGAGGCCGGTTAATTATTGCTACATTGAAAAAAACCTTACGCACACCTAAAAACCCTGCTAGAAATCAGTCACTATAGGCACCACTGTTGGACAACACATATGCTTTACTGGCTCATTTTTCTGTGCTAACAAGAGGAAGGCAAAAGCACACTAGAGGCTGGGGAAATAAAACCTCAGCACATTTGGTCACCCTTTGAAGTTTCACTGCTTTTGTCTATTTAATCTGCTTAATCAAAGCTTCATTACAATCCAGTGCAAACACTTGAGCAGAAACATTCACTGCCAGAAAATGGGCGCTTTCCCTGCTTATTTGATATAGATCAGTACATGTCTCTCTCTGGGTTGAAATTTATTTGGTTTCCTGAGGAAAAATGTAAGTACGCATACTGTCTCCTGTGAGTTTGGGACAGGGGGGAGCGCACTTTTTTTAACAGCCTTGGAATGGATGAGTTAAATGTTAAAGGACTATGACAGATCGCCTACAGTGTTCAGACCAACAGTTAGTGGGAATATTAAGCTAACAGACAAATAGTTTCTGCCAGCAACATTATGGCACTAAAAAACACTACACGTTTTCCACTCATCTCTAAGAAACACCAAAAAAAGTGCGATCCCAACTTGTTGATGAAGTTCAAACGTGCTTATTACTGCAAATCGTGAATGTACTAATGAGAACCTAATTTTGAAAAAACACTTTTCAGGACCTGTGTTCAGTGGCATATCCATTCTGCTTTATGAAAACTGACAAAACAAAACAAAATAAACCCACTGCTAATACTTGGTCTTCAGCCTAGAAATCAGTATGTTGCTGAGAAACAGTATTAATTAATACTGGATTTATATTATTTCACTTTCTGCACTTGCTAGTTCTCTATAGCATTAGAAGAAGGCATCTACCTGCAGAGAGGAATGGAATCAGTGATGTTGGTTTGTAAATCAGGAGTTAACAAAATCAAGACCCTAGAGAAATAGTCAACCTTCTAATACAGTCATCAATAAACACAAGAACTCGTTCTACAAAGTTCAGTTGTTCTTTGACTATCACAAACAAACCACACTGTGCTCACAAATGTATATCTAGGGCTGCAGACACACAGCAACCGAAGAGAAAATTTTCTCTCACCAACACACACAGACAATTCTAGTTTGATGCTAAATTAACATTAAATTGTACATATTTCACTTCCTGTACAACCAAGGATTCAATGAACAAGTACTGGGCCTGAATTTCAGGCTGTACCAAAAAGAAAGCCCACAGCTCTGTTTCACTGCAGCTTTGTGCAAGAGCAGCAGATGGGCTCCGGACCAACACACCTCTGGTGAAACTCCAGGGTGGGAATGAACACAGAAGAGCAAAGCCACTGGAAACATCACGCTACAAACACTTACATGCCATTGTGCCACCAGAAGCTGTGAATTTCAGTTGTGACGTACCTCTGTGGGATAGCAGCAGTATTTGCTGTCTGGGAATAATCATAATGATAAAACCGCCACTAACATAAGTAAAAGAATTTGGTGGGTGAAAGGTGGGCAGGGATGAGAGTTGTAGTGTCGCTTGGAGCACATCCAAAGCCCAAACTCAACCAGAGCCAAAGCCAATGTAGTCAGTCCTCTCAAGTGCCACGATCCCCAAAGAGACATGCCCCACGAAACAGGAATATACGTCTTCGCGGGATGGCTTGGCATGCTTGACTTGGTCACAGGGTGGGATGTGGCTTTGGTCTTATTTTGCAACTAGAGAGCATCCACTGTAGGAGAGCTCTTTGGCATCTGGAGCCCTGCTAAAGAGCACAGGCTGCCCAGCTGCTGCACCCCCGTGAGGCTTTGCCTGCCCCAGGCACAGCCGGTCCGCAGACAGCAGGCATGGAGATGGAGCAGCCGTGCTGGGGGCACGGAGCCCTGCACAGCCCTCGGACACCGCAGACAGTGCCTGGCACACAGATGCAATGTGGGAGGAAGCGGGGGAACAAATGAACATATGTCATGCATAATACAGGGTTTGACAAAGCTGTTCAGGCTAAATCAAGCACAGAGTAATAGAAAAACGGAGTTGACTGGGCAGCAGAGCTCACATCTGGTGAAGAATACAAATTACCACATCTTGTTAAGATGTGGATTGATTATTGTAACTTATGGAAACGTTCAGCTCTAATACTGTTCACACCATCTTACCAACATTTCTTGGTAATCCTCCTTTAGCTTCCACTATGCTGCAAAAGGTAGTATCACCAGGGAAGTGAAATCTAAACTGTGTTGACCAATTATTTAATTAGAATGCTCTACACAATTAAACTGGGATATTTATGCCGGATTTGAGCAAAGAGATGTTTGCTTTGATGAGATGGTGAGAGAAAGAAGTAAGTTGGAGGTGGGACAAAGTTCATGCCATGAGCATGTGCATGGTGTGTGCACAAGTCCATTCACCACGTAAACAAGCCCACAGACTTTTGTAAATGCTACGTAAGTCACCACATTCAGCTGCTGTTACTCCAAGAAAACAAGTAAGAAATCTGCCCAATAAGAAATTGGGAGAAAGAAAGAAAATAAATCGTTACTTCAGCAGAATCCCTGATATCTGGAACTCAAAAACTGAGGCGAGGAAGATTTCTGTCTTGCACTGCCTTTAAATGCAACATCCCAATTATACTATCCATCATTCTTCTTCACTTTGAAGGAACAGTTTTTCCAAGTGCCTAACTAATCAACCTTTCAGGTGATTAGTTCTACACAGAACAACTGTCCTCCCAATAACAGTGTTCCTGCTTGGAGAAAAATACTCCAAATTATGTGATGAATGTTAATACCCAATTTTGTAGCTACTCATGAACTAGCAAGATTTTACTCAGAAGCTGTTCATTGCCAAGAAATACAGGGCAGAAAACCATAATGCTTTTTTAAATTTGTGTTACACCACAAGGGGCCAGAGCCACAAACAATGTCCTCAACTACAGAACACAGTGACAGCCTGTGAATCTAAACTGAACTTCCAAACCCCTAGTTTGCATGACATATAGAAATCAGTTATTTGTACAATTGATTATAGTTTTAGCAATTATTAGAATATGGAGTACCATACAATATCCACTAGAAAGAGGATCGCTTGTATTGTTTGCTAATAAGTACAGCAATAAGAATTAATTTAGGAGAGCTGTAAAATTCTTTCAAATAAAAGATGATTTTCTCAAGACAACTCTTATTCTCATCTCACTCAGTTTTTCATATGGTTCAGTTCAAACCCATACTCTTCTGGCAACCTTGACACGGAACCACTTGCTCTGTGGTTCAGACTAACACCCAACAGGCAGGATGGCAGTGTCAGTAAGCAACGTTATTTCAACTTGAGGCCAGATATCACTCCCACTGATGATGTGGAAACCAGTAAGTAGTACTACGCTGCACAGAGGGCTGTAAGGAGTTTTCATGCCTTCATTACGCTTTGTGTTCCTGGCCTGCTGGTAAGGCACGCAGCAAACAGCCGCTGAAACAGAAGAAGTAATTTTCTCTTCACATTCTTTAACTTAGGGACATAGTCTACAAAAGGAAGTTTCAAGCTCTCTTTTCAAAATTAACACAATTCTGCTGCATCTCAGAGGTATGCAGCTCTTCCTAAGCAGCTCAGAGATGTGAAAAACAGCCTCAACATGAGAGCAGACCTGGCTTGCTCCGACATGGCTGGATAAACCCAGTTCCAGCACAGAGCCATGGAGTAAAGCATGTTGGATGAGCTCAGACACCCTACTGAGAGGCAGGCACAGCTGCCTGGGTACAGTTCAGCATTAAATTAACTATACAGCTAATGCAACTGAAATAGAGCAACTAAAGAACCATCTGGAGAACACCACAGGACAGCTTGGCTTAGTGCTTGCCTCCGGAGAACATATCTTGTGTAGTTTTGCAGGGGAGAAATTTTTTCTTGCATGGAATGCAGAAAGAAACCAACCAGGTTACACACCCCGTTTACCACTTTTTAAGGTAGCAAAAGCCATTCCTGCAACAGCTTAGCCCCATCCCTTACTGTACCAAATTTTGGGGAAGCGATTTTCTAAGAAATGTTAACAATAATATATAATCTCAATTTGTTACCTAGTCCAGGTCTGTTATTAATTTGCCAAATCCTCTTCCTGCCTTTAGCCCTTCTGTTCTAGATGTTAGGGAAATGAGGAACACAAATATACCTCCGTACTTAGCCTCCTTTCTAGACCTGCTTTGAATTTCTTTCCCAAAACAAACCTTCCACCTGCAGACACTCCACATAGCCAGTTTTACTCCAAGATCTTAAAGAGTGACGGAGTTACAACAAAACACAAACCAAGATGTTGGGTTGGAAAGTGTTGAGCGACTTTATCAACATGGAGTAGTCATCCTTGCCTACAAGTAACCATTCTCAGGAGGCCAAATACAGCGAGTGTATGAGCAGGGAGAGACAGCAAACAGCCTCTAACATAGTAGAGCCAAAGTAGCCTGGCATCACTAGCTTCTTCTGTAAGATAATTTGTTAATAATTCTTATTTGAAGATGCAAGGTGACCCTGGTATCTAGCTCTGACATGGCTCAGGAAGGATTTTTGTACTGTAACGATTACCTGACCTGTCTAACATAAAGACTCTTCACTAGATACAGTTTTAAAGGAAGTCAGAACTCTCCCAGATTATATCCATGTGGGATATTGCTCTTAAACTGCTTACAACTATGAGCTTTCAATACAGGTTATTCTGACCTGAAATGGAAAAATGCTGTTACGAAAACCCACGTAATTCAACAACATCAACAGCAGATCTTCCTTTGTGAAATTCATCAATACTTATGAAATCATAACCAACATAACAAGGTGCTTCCCTCACTATAAAACTAAGCCCATGAATAGTTCTAACTAAAACTACCCACATGCTTAATTCTCCTGGTTATCTGTGGTTTAGCACACTGTGACTACAGGCATTAACGATGCATGCAAACGAAGACTAACCTGCCCTTAGCGACACAGATGCAAAAAACATTGAATTGGACTAGAATATTGCCTCTATCTAAGAGAAATTCAGGCCATTCAAGTCCATGTTACTAAGAAGAATAACTATTAAGACTAGAAATTATCAAAAATGTGCTGTTTGGAAAAGAGGTTAAAAATATAAGTACTTCTTTGATGTAAGGGTTACAAATTACTACTTCTGAGGTAACTTCTATAAAACTTCCAGTAAGCCAGTAAACATGCTAATTTTTCATACATGATGTAGTAGTATGTTTTGAGACCTTGTAATATTTATTCTTTAAGAAATAGGGCAAACCATGAATGAAAAACATTTTAAGAGAATTACTACATGTTGCATGAGATACTAGTTATCTGTGAGAGTTTGCTCTAAAAGTACAGTTCTAATTAGTACTATTTGAAGTGCAGAGCACACTGAAAAGGCAGGGATGGAGAATTTATTATACTGGTGTTTTCAATATGCAGTGAAAGAGAGCCACTATTTAAGGCATACTGCTAGGCATGTTAATAAAACACACTTTAAAATCACTACAAAGTAAAATTTCTATATTCACAATATAATACAATATCTGCATATCTCAGAAGTCTCTAAAATCTGGAGATGCTGAACAAATAAATATTTTGTGAAAAAATAACATAACTATTTACTCTTCTCTCCTGCTTCCTGTAGATACACACTCTTTTTATATATATACTCGAATATATGTGTAATACAACAGTTAGCCAATCTGTCCCTTAAGAAATTCACATTAGTTTGCAGTACATACAGTTTTCCTGAAAGCAAGATTCTCCAGGCAGAATTCTGTTAAATAGTTTGAGCTGTTGAAAATCTGCAACTTTCTGCAGCTCATTTTACACTCAGTAAAGCAATTCTTTTCCAGGCATTAGCTAATACCTAACCTTTAACAAAATATGCCACAATCAGCTGAATTTAATACCCTGCTGCTTTCTGTCATTTTCAAACAAGAAAGAATTTTCAGCTAATTTAACTCTTGGGCTGCAGGGTTTGCACAAAATTATTCCTTATAATCTTTTAGAAATAATTATTAAAGCATTGCAACTCAAGGGTTACATTATTTCCTGGAGACACTAAATATCTGTATTTAAAATACTGTGTTATATATACCTGAGAGTTGCCAACATACATTGGGAACTTTCTGAAAACTTCAGTACTTCAGGACTGAAATAATTACAAAGGGCAAGAGCAACAGGAAATTTCAAACCACTTTATAGATAACAACAGTTTTCGGAAAATTTGGTCTATCTTCTTTTTAGTCCTTATGCAACCTAAAACCTTTAGGTTCTGGCCTAAAAACGCCACATAGCCAGGAAACAGTATCTCCAGTGATGCTTCTGGATTCTTTTTTTTCATGGTGTGCAAGACATTGTTCTTCTCTAAAGAGAAAGAACATATCTAGCTTCAACAGGTCGTAACACAATTCACGAAACACAACAGGAAATACTCTGCCTGTACTGTTACACAGCATCAGCTACAGTTGGCAAATAATATGTATAACTTGTGAACATATCTGGCTTTAAAATGTTATAGCCGCAGACTACCATTTGAATTGGAATGATAATAGTGGGGAAAAATCATGATAAAGGTTTTAGTTCACTGGACTTTACCTGTTATCAAAAACGGAAAATAAATAAATAAATAAAACCAGAATTAGGGGACTTAAAGAAGACTCGAACAGGCCAGAAGCTGTGTTCACGGCTGTCTCTGCCTCGATAGAGGAACACAAGGATATGCCCTCTTGGAGCTACTGTTACCCTGAGACGTCCTTCCTTGAGACCCCAACTACACTGCAGCATCAGCAGCAGGAGTGACAGAGGAGCGGGTGGGAGCGTCATTCTTTGGAGCTGTGACTTGAAGAGCTAGGGGGTAAAAAGGGCCAACACTGAGACTCCTTGGCTCCTCTCTCATTTTAAGATTGGTACATGAATATTCAGGGATCACACGCAGTTTGGAACTTGGTGAGGGAGTTTTCACAGAGCCTTCTCATTTCAGAGACCAATATGCTTTTGGGGCAGAAATTAATTACTTCAAATGACAACAGCAGCACTGGTAATATCAACGTGATGAAACTGCTGCTGTTTGTTATAAGTCTTTCACTTGGAACCCCCGCTTTACTGGCAACCCTCACTGGGGTAAGGAAAACTACCATAAATTATGTCCTTTTCTGTCCTAAGACTTCCGTACACCTAACCCACCATTGGACCCTGATAAACTCAATTGGAGACAAGCACACACAGAAAGAAGCTTGCTTATCAGATGGTTTGGTGCCAAAAGTGAACTCCAGAAAGTATTACTGGCTAATTTTGAAAACTGAAAACAACCCCAACAAAGCAAAGTCTTAATTTATAAAACAAAACAAAAAATCACCCAGAACTCCATCCCCATTTGCTGCAGAGGTAGCTCAGTGGTAGCATTCAAAATACTAAAATATGTGAAGATGTGTTTTCACCTAATCTCTCTTTGCCAGCATTTCTACATCTTATTACACTCATGCCCAAGAAATTTTCTAATTTTGAAATGTTTTGAGACACCTTTTTTGGACTTGAAAACGCATTTTGTCTTCTTGCAATTAGTACTTGAAGTTTCATGTCTTCCAAAATAAATTGGAAATCTAGGAAGTAGTCTAATCAGAGTACTGTAATTTCAGCTGAATTTTCTTTTTCCAATCAATTGTAGGCCACAATACAGCTCTTCAGCAAAAATTTCAATTATGCATATCAATGCTAAAAAACGTACCAAAGCAGAAGATTATCAGGAATGAAACAAAAAAATAATTTAAAATCATGTCCTACCTGTTTGACACTGGAAGTGCTTCAGAGTTTGGAAAGACGAATTACATCTAGAATAAATAAATTGCATTTAACTCTGAGCTTCTGTCCCATCTTTCTGTTTACTGTTCAGACTTCTCATTCATCTTACTGTTAGGACTTCCAGTCTCTCTGAAGTTCATGAGAATTCCCAAGGAGATGGGTTTCCACCACTTTAAGAAGAGAATCTCATATGATAAGCATGTGAGCAGCTTCTTTGTTCAAACCAATCTCATGACTCCCTTTGAAGGTAATCCTTTAGAAGTCTCATGACCCATCTCCCTGCCCAGAGGGTATTTTCATCTCATGGTGGAACAAGGCACAACAAATCTACTTTGATAGTGCCCAAATCTCCAATTTGTTAAACCTCCTTTCCTCTCTTCAAACAGTGGATGTACTTGCTGTAAAAATGCCAGCACTGCAGAAAGGCTAAAGCAGGAGCTGAAACTTTTAATTTGAAGTATCCCCTCCCTTCTGTTAAAATATCAACGTTATTTGCATAATTGAGACAATTGGACATAACAGTCTTTTCAGGGGTCCTCATTAGATGTACAGCTCTACATTCTTTGAGAAGAAGAAAAAAGCAGGTCATACAGCATTAATTATATTTAATCCTTTTTTGAACAATCTGAAGTTGGGCAAAATGTTGTACTAAACCAGCTGAAGTCATAAATAAGCCATTCATTTTGTAATTTTACATATCACATGCATTTTCATACCCTGTTGTTTTTGTCAATTTAATTAATTCCTTTACTCTGAAGGGCTTCTTTTGCATCTTGTCATACGTTAAAACTACCAATAGCAAAGGACACAGTGCATTGCATGCAGTTCTTTTTTCTGCTCTAACTTTCAAATACCTACCTTGTCTTGCATTGCTGGGTGCCAGCATAAGGCAACAGATGACACCTAAGGATCGCACTACTTAGAGCTAAAGGCAGTCTAACTCCCCACTTCTGCTGCATTGCACTCTGCAGACAAGTAGTCTGCTAGACTCTAATCTTGTTCCACTGTTCCCGTATCCGATCCCCAGTGTACTGCACACATACCCGTTTGTGATGGGGAAAGAAATATTTTACAGACATCATTTCAACTTCTGTCCTGCCCTAAATGCCAAAGCATGCAGCTAAACCAGCTTTGTTTTAGAACCAGACCCTGCTCTTCCTAATGAGACAAAGTTCCTGCTGACTTCATGAGAAACAGCAATGGGGTATGGAAAAATTAGACACGACCCTGGAAAAGTACAATGCCAAACAAATCCTGGGCTTAATTTCTGTTGGAGGAAATAGTAAATTCTGAAGAAAGCAAGACACAAGTAAGAGAGTGCAAAGTCAAAGAAAGTAAGCAACTAAGTCCATTGTGAGGGCAGAGCGCTCTATTAATAACAGAAATACAGAGCATTTCTTTGTCTGGGGATTTTTTCATTTGAAGCTTTCATCCAAAGTTCACTAAATTTAATGAGAGACTTCTTATCAATGCATTCAACAGACACTGGAAAAGGGCGTATCACAGGTGTACTCCACAGCTGCATAGATTTGTTTACCTGTGCTTTCAAAACCATACTGATAGTTTTGACCTCTGAATCCCATCAAGCTTAAGTCCCAGTTCTTGCAGAAGTTGTCTGATACCCTTTTCAAGCAAAGGCATTGCCTCAAAGCCACTACCCACCATTCTAGAACGCTGAGCACAGAAATGGAGGACATACAAGAAAGTCAACATATGTTTCTTTTTCCAGTGAAAACCAGGTTTTAGACACAGTGGCCTTTATGGATGCATCTTCTATCTGGAACATGGTGTGCTCTGTGAACTAGAAAATGTTGACCTACTGGACAAACTGCAGGATACATTGTCAAAGATATGTAAGCCAGAAAATCCATACAAAAAAGTGATCTGGACACTTAACTTCCTTCTGAAAAATGCAACTTGGACATGCAGTGGTATATTTATTTGGCTAGGTTCTCTATAGCAACGTAAGTTAAAAAGGAATTAATTATTTTTTGCTCATGAGTTCTGCTTGGCCAGCCATCATGCCAGAATGTGGGTTGCATCTACAGTACCTGCGCTGGGAAGACAGGACACACTTTAGGAATCACTATTGGAAATATCATACCTGTGCGCTTTGTTCTTCCATTTGTTAGCTCAAACCTCAATGATAGAAACACACACCTGAGAAAGGATGTATTTTTTAAAATCAAATGCAAGTTTTGCTGACTCTTCCCTTAACAGAAATTTGATAGGCATACGAGCCCGCCAGCATAGCGCTTCTACAAGACTGTAAGTGCCCTGGCACCTCAGTTCAAGTAATGAGACTGATGAAAGGTAACCAAGCCATGTGCATCTACACAAAACAAAAAAAATGGTAGCTATTAAAGTGTGCAGTTTAAGGCGACTGAGATCAAGCCCCCCCTGACAAGCAACAAGAACATTTCCCTCACTTGTGACTGCAAATAAAGAACAAGTTTTGAAAAATCTGAAACCCAGAAATATCAAACTGGATGTTTTAAGCAAAGCCAAAGCCTACACTCTAACGGGAACATTCTGAATAGTAGTTCAAGTAACACAAGATGTCATTCTTTACATAGATAAATATAATGATAATATAATAATAATGATAAGATATAATAGGAATTAACCAGCATGTTGCAGGGGTGGGAACAGCTGTGTAAAAGCAAAGGGACTTGGACACAGTGTATGTAAAATAAACCTTAACCAAGTTGGCTAACATCCTGATAAACGTGCACTTTGTTGTGAAAGGCACCCAGCCTACTGTCTGCTGTGCTTACTGTCTGAAATGCCTACGACAAAATTCTGCATGGTAAGAGGAAGAAATCACTGGTAATTAATTCCAAATATATAATTCTGTCAAGTTCAGCCAAAGTGCTCATTCAAAGTTCAAAGGAATAACACACATGAGTGAAAAAAATTACATTCTCAGAGAAAATGCCACTACACAAAAGATAGTTTTCATGGATGTCTGCACTCATACTATGGGAAGGCTCACAGCACTTGGAGTTTGTTTTGTGACATGGCTTGATATAAATTCACTGTGAAGGAAAGGGATAAAGATATGCATCTCCCTGCTGCCCTCACTGTGACTGTCTCAGAATAAAATCCCCTTGGTTTCTGACGGTACTCGGTACCCGCATGCTTGCAGGCAGTAAGCAGGAACGAAGAACTGATGCATTTGATTTTATTGATTTGAACAATATCTTCACATACAATATAGAGGCATTAGTCCTTGCCAAAAAAACTATTTACAGCCTTCACTGTCAACATATGCCCTTATTATTCCCACTGCCAAAATAAAATATACTTGCTTCACTAATCACAGACAACTTATTTATCGTCAAAAAGTAACCAGATGTTATGGTTTTATTAAAACTGCTGCAAATCTAACCCGGGTAATCATTTATATTTATGTATGAATAATTGAAAACTCAGTAAACATAACTTTTTCCAAGTGATAAGTTTCAGCTGGCATGTTTGATAGCTCACTTACTGAATGAAGCCAATAACATTTTCTTAACAAAAAGATAAAATACATTTTAAAAAAAGATAAAATACACTCCTCTCTGATTTGATGCATTTGCTGGTCTCTTGCAAATGTCTCTGTACCAATGAAATCAATACAATTTCAGATACTTACTGGTCTTGAAACTACTCCACTTAATAAAACAAAGTAATTCACCTAGTATGAAGGATATTTTCCCCTCTTGTTTTCTTCTTCTGCACTGTTTTTGTAGCACTCCATAAGACCTAAGAAGCCATATTATTAGAGACTAATGCATTCATGTATAAAAATAAATTTATGGACAACAAATGTGGGAGCTGAACTTCAGAATGCCAAAATGCAGTGTAAGAAGATGCAGTGGTTTAGATGGTGGTTTCTGCAAAACTATATGTAATATCGTAGGATATTGTATATCAAATGGGTAGGAACTGAACTAGACTACATGCAAAATGCCTGGGGAATCTGTTGTAATCTTCCTCACTGTCATTATTAGACCAACTACAAATTTGAAATGACCCCGTAAACTATAAATGCAAAAGTCATAAAGGATTGAACAATAGTTACGTTGTGGCATAATTAAGAAAATGTTGAAGAAGTGAGTGGTGGGGGAACCACAAAAACCAGAGCCAAAATCCCCTTGGGACCTGAGTTCTGACATTTGAGAGGAACCGCATGCTCCTTACAAGCCAAGCTGTTTTTCATAACTGAGCCAAACTGCAGCTCAAAGAATCCTGTATTTTTTTATAGCTGAATTAAATTTTGAACCGATGACCAGGATTTCACAGAATGCAACACTATTGAACTACTGAAACTTGGGATGAGCATTAATACAATTGTCACAGATATGGATGTCAGAACAGATGAGAAATGATGCAACAGCAACCTGCCTGTGAGGAAAAACAAGCTTGTTCACTTGAAAATAGAAGAGGGTTAAATTGTCATAACCATCCTAATAATATTGGTTTATAGCAGCAAAATTCAGGACCATTTGCCACAATTCTTTGATTGGCCACAAAGAACTAGCGAAACAATAGCATGTATGGAAAGACAAAGGTGACCCTTGAACTACAGGTCCCTTAGTTATTAAAAAAAATTAATAATTTTTAAAAATGCATGTCCAAACAGATTCTGGTACAATACATATCACCTGATACCGCTATCAAATCTGTGACTAAATGGACTATTTTGAAAACTCAAAGACAAAACACCAGAAGAGAAAAGTATGTTAGCGTCTTGGGCTGTAATGACTGTGCATGACCGAATGGGTGAACTAGATTCCAAGAGCCTCTTCTTTGGATCTTGTTATTCTCCTTTATGCTTGGAGGCAGCAGTTAGCATTTGGTCCAGATATATGCTACCTGAACACAAGTGAAAGGCTTACACAGAATGTTCTGGTAAGCTCAAACAAAGCGCTGGAGACAGTGACAAAACACTCAAGGCAGAACAACATTCTCACCAGAAGCAACTATATTTTTTGCCTGGGAGTTATGACTTGAGTCCTTTCCCCTTCTGAGCCCGAGGTCTCACTGCACCATGGAATGTGCTGGCGAGGTGGCTGTGGTACGGAGGAGGTAGGGCTATCGCCTGCCTTGCTGCACTGTGGGCTAAAACAAGGCACTGACTGGAGCCTCTAGAGCTCCAATAAAACTTGAGTTCAAAAGAGCCAAAAAAGCAACCCCACAGAAGAAATATTTTGTTAACAAAATGATCATAAATCCTCTTAATAACAGTGAAGAATTACCCAGGCATTCTGAGTGTTGCCCAACTAATCCAAACAACTCAATAGCCTTAAAGTACAATCAATTAACAGTATAACCCATGAACAGAAGTGGTGGGAAAAGACTCATTTTCCAATCTGATACCTATAAAGCAAGCTACATTTACTGAAACGTGATAATTTCTGTACAAAACGTGTTTGGATGTGCAGTGGAATTATCTGCCTGGTTTGAAGTACAGGCTGTTATCCCCACCAAATTTATTATGAACTTAAGAGCATAGTAGCTGCACAGCGCAGCAGCGGTAAAACACACGTTCCCTCACTTCATGCTTTATATACATTCCCAATCTGCAATCCACTGGAAATACCGAGTGCCTGTAAAATAATATACTGCCTCTTATGCAGGGAATGGGTGCTCTCAGGTGGACTGAATTGCAAAATAAATCTGATAGTTTCTTTCAACTTCAGTATATTCTCACTGCAATTCTCTGAATGACATACATGTATAACTAAGCGAAAAACCTGCCTCTGCCTTCTTTACTGCCCAGGTTCATCTCTGAACTCATGACCAGCATTCTGCTAGTGTTTTGTCAAGTGGTATGAAAGAGTATTTTTAAAAGCAGAACAGAGGAAAATCAACACAGCTTTTTAAAATCTGCTGCTAATGCAAGAAAGGCTGTTCCATCCTGTGAGAAGTGTGAGGGAAATGATTTATTTTTTGCAAGATTTCACCCACTTAGAAGTGTTTTTGTAATTCAGTCAAGTGCTCTAAGTACTACTCCTTCCTCATGGAAAGCTTTTAAACTTCACATAGCAACAGTGGCAATTGTACACATTTCACAATTCTCCCTCCCTCCCGCTTTATGTGTTTGAAGAGGCTTTGTACAGAAAAAAATGGCAATGAACTGTGTGTTCTGCTTAAGCACAACTGACATCAAAGCTGAGCTGTAATAAACAAAAAAAAGTGCTGTCACTCAGGCCAGCAACATGCCGACACTACCCATGCCACCCCCTCCACAGGGGCCAAGCGCTCAAATTCCTCTCCTACCTGGACTGCTCACATCCAGGTTTTACACAAAGGCATGTGCTTAACTCGTGAGTCTGTAAGCGCTTTCACACTTGCTTAATTTTATAGCTATTAATAGCCCACCTGATTTCGACAAAACTGTGCCATACACAGCAAACTGTTCAAACAAAGTTGATGGGACAATTCAGGAGCTTAAAGCTAAGGCTCTGTCCAAGTACGCACAGCATCAAGAGCTTCAAAATGCCCTGAAACAGTGTCTTCTATGATAAAGAGAATATTCTGTGCTTTGCTAGCAGTGTTCATCTGAATAGTTTAATGCACAAACACAGATAGCCCCATTCAGCCACAGACAGTAAACAGCTATTTACCTGCTCATAATTTTTTTGTGAAGTTACTATTACTCGCAAGCCAAACAGCTCGTAGGTGTTCTGATAACATAGAACGTTTGAATAGAAATCTACTGCCATAAGTGCAGCTCCTGCTGATCAATACATGGGTTAAGATAAATTAAAACCACAGTAAGTTGCTGAAACAGTATGAGGCACTGCAGCTTTCAGCTTTGTCAAGCGCATTATGTTCCCCCCAGTAATTAAAACAGAAATGCCAGCAAGCAGTAAATACTCTTGTTAGAGAGATTCTGAAGTTAATAATTCTTCTAAGAATTACTCGGGGGTGGGGTAGGGTGTCGGAAATCTCTAAATCTTATTTAACTTCAGTAATCTTCAGCTGCCCAACTGCTAAAAAAGAACTTAGGAATTTTCTCCCTAGTGTATTTAGTTTTACATGTTCATTCAAATATTTTCTCTGCTAACAAGTATGGTAGTGGCTGAACAAATTCAAGTGTTTCTGAATAAATGCTCAATCTCATTATATGTCATCAGACATATGTGCATTATTCACCTTTTAAACTTGCATTTCCAGCCTTCTCCTCAGACTAGCTCTTAGATAAAAGAAACACATAGGTTACAATACCATTATTTCACCTTGAAAAGTCATAGAGTTTGCAAGTCAGTATGAAAATTGATATAGATGATCTTCTGCCTTTCCAGATATTCCTATCAAGTTCTCTTTGACAGAGGAAAGCATTTTGAGTATGGCAGCCCCAAGCTTTATTATTTTCTTCTAGAAAGATTGTGGCAACTTAATGTACTCTGTGATTCTGTACACCATCAAGAGGTACCTAGGCACAGTAACAACCTAAACGTAACCCTTACAGCCATTCTAAGCACATATTAATATGCTGAGCTTAAGCTTTACTACCAGTGTGCCACTGAGCTCTACAGGAGAACCATACAGTGTTGTACACCAACACAAAAATAGCTGGAGAGGAACCGTTGGTGATAGCAAACAGAGCAGCAGCATAAGCTCCAAGCTGCCTCAGCATACAGCTTTAACTGCAAAGTATTTACAAAGGACAGAGTCCAATCAACTGAAGTTTGAAAATAATCTGTGCTTCGCTAATGCTCTAAAATAGGAACTGTGGATTACTTTTTCATTTCTGATTCCAGTTATATAACATTACAGCACCTACTAACAGATTTACCTGCTATACAGGCACAGTACAATAGTTATTTTGCTGACGGGTGCTAATCTAAAAATCAGAACTGGAACACCACCAGCTGAGAGTGATACGGAAACTGAACTGCTTTGCAGCAAAGGAACAGATCCCATCTTGTAAAGCATATCCCTTTCTAACATCAGAAGTGACCTTTTAATACCAGGAAGTGTACTCACATGCTCCAGCCCTCCCAGCTCTATTTCATTAAAAACAAAATAACTTTCAGATTTCTCACATTTTCACTGGCTGCTTACCAAGCAGGTTTCTGAGGTTAGGAGAAACAGTGGCAGGAATGCATGGTATCTTTAAATAGGAAATAGAAGAGAGTGTTTTAGCCTTCAGAAACAATGCTTACTATAATCAAGGACACCTCTGCTGATGGCATGGATTGGCAGAGGGAAAAGGAGGGCAACATGCTTCCTCACAAGAAGAAAAAACCTGCACTAGTTGCTAATACATCCAGCTTCACTACGTACGTAGTACCTGTGCATTAGTACAGTGATGATCAAGAGCCAAAACATGGAAAAAGGAAAAAGGAAGCTGATGAAGTTGCATCCTTTGGTCGTGGCTTCTCAGTACCTCTTTACTCCCTCATCACCATCACCAGCAGCTCTCTTCCCACACAGCCATTTCTGCAGAACCATGCCTCTCACAAACATCACACTTCTCTGGCTACAGGGCTGCAGCCCAGCTCCATTTTAAGCCTCCTGTTGACTCAACTTTGAAAGGCAACTATGAGTACAGTAAGTACTTAATTTTTCATATCACTCATTAAAAAGTCATATTGAAACTGGCAATCACATTCCTCCATACTTATCTTCCTGAGTATCTCTGCAGTCCTTAATACACCTGAGAAGCAGAAATGCTTGTGGTGGTCCAGTAAGCCAAAGGACAAATGACTCGAAGTGTAGGTCAAAGGGAAACCCAGTCTTTACTCACAATTATGGAGAATGTTTAATGAAGCCATCGGGAAAGCTGAAAGAATACCAGAAATAAAAAAACAACCAGGCCTGGACAAAACACAGAGCCGGATGAAAAGCAGTTATCTAGAGAAAAGCTTACCCAAGACTAGCACTACAGAGGTTGCTCTATGGGGAATCGACCTTCCCAATAATACCCTGCAAACAGGGAAGGGATGCTTTTAATTACATGAGCCTTTTGCGCTCCTCAGGCTATCTTAACGTATTTCAGAGGAATTTTCTTGAATTAACTCTACCCCCTGTGCACTGAACACCCAGCAGCAACTGGTGTGCGCTAGGTTTGTTACAGGCTGCACCTTCTGGTTTCATTCCACCTACAAGGAATCCAGTTCATGCCTGTTCATCACCATCCCATGCTGTGAACAAAAGCAAAGGGAGGAGGAATGAGTGGGAGATTTGCTTCACAATCATCCTGCTGCTCAAAACTAAAATGAGCGTGATGTTCACACTCAGCTACCCACATTGCTCCCATAGTTGAAAGAAGAAAAAATAGAAGGAAAAAAAAGGGACAATTTTTTCTTTTAGAATGAAAGATGCTGTTAACGAATTTTAGTTTTCTTACACACACACACACAATACGCCTAAATACGTATTATTTAAATAACATGGATACCAGTAAAAGCAAATTAATATTACCCTCATGAAGCTTGAACTCTGTGCTGTAAAACTGATATGATAAACATGCCTTTAATAACATAGAAAAAAAAAATTGTTCACACTAAGGGGTGTTTGTTTGGATTCTGAGCTGGTTTTAGTCAAATCAGAACTTTTCCGAAGAGGAGAGATTTATCCAGTCACTGGGTTCCACTCAGGTAGTTCTTCAGGTAATATATCACTTTGCATGAAAACACACTCAGAGTTAAAAGGTATTTTTCTCTTATTGCCATAGAAGATACATCTTTAATTGCTTAGCATACTAATATAGCTCTAATTTTGTAATGGTCATTTACTAACTTAAATTGAATTGACAAATGCATAGTTTGCAATAAATTCAATTATTCTCCATTAAAGACTATCTAATTAGTTGTTTCTCTTAGTGAAAGCAAAAAAGAAGCAAGCTCAAAGAACAGATTTTTCTGTTCATTCTCCTTGTCCTTGCTACTGACATACCTATCATAAGACTGATCTTCTGACTTGTCTAGCATGTGAGGGAAGTTCATTAAACATAGAACGCAGTTTTAGAGTAAAGCAGAAGTTCTGAAATTTAAAAAAAAGTAAACGGAGTTTCTAATGAAACTCTCTAACAAGCATTATATAGGAAGACTTGGCCATATCTCTGTGCTTATTTCCATGCTGACTTTTATAATTTCATCTGAAGATATTATAACGGATCCAGATTCCCCACAAAAGGCCTGGTACCCTTCTGGATCGCATGTGAATTATGAACACGAAGATGTGGAAGCACAAAATACATACTCAAAACCATGGATCTGAGCTTCCAATCGTGCACTGCTATTGAGATCAAGAGCTTGCCAAGGCAGAGATATTTTTTTTTTTTTTTATTATTTGTAAAGTACAAAGCATAAATACGGACCTCATATCTATGAATTCAAGTACACATGCAATACATTATACAAACCTTTTAAAAACATTTGGAAATCCTCTGGTAATCTAGCTGTAACAATCTCATCTGTGCTGCTTTCATGTGGTAGACTGAAATCTGGGACATTATCTCCTTTTCAAGACCTGTTCTGTAATAATCCTACTGGAATGTACAGTGTGTATCAACCTTCTTAACCTGCCTTTTAAGAGTGAATGTTTCTCATATTTCATCAAAGCTACACCACAAGTTACACTTACAGAACTGCAGTGCTCTGGTTAATCAAGTTATTTGGATTTTGTTCCTCTCAGGTAACTATATTCTTTGGCTGGAAACCATGAGAACTCTTAGATGGCTTTCTTACTTGCTTCCCCTTTCATTTGGGAGCTTATGGGTGTGCTGTTTGGACCTTACACTTACCAGTTTTCATTAATGTATATTAATGAAATTAATGAAAGTTGTATTAACTCCCATTGTATTTGTTCATTCAGCAAAGGTTTGTAGCTGGTTTTTTTGTTAGCTGTTTTTACCTCCCTTCACTGAGGGAAAAGGTGAGGGGAAGGGGGAGAGAAAGCTGAATATTGATCTAAATGTTCTGCTACCTAAGCCTGTTTAGGATGGTTTTCTCCAGTATGATATTGGCTCTCTTTTAATGAAAGTTGTGTAAAAGTTTTGCTTCGCTTGATAAATGATACTGACTTCTTGCTATACTTGATAAATGCAGGTAGGCTTACACAAGAGCTCTCTTTGCTTACAGCTATGAAAAACAATATTTCAAAGTGTACTTCTATACATCCCACTGCATTTATCTCAATGTCTTCTGAAGTGCTTGCCACTGTTTTCCTGGCTTGTCTGGTTTGAAGACACAGGCTGGAGTCTCTTCTTATCTTGAATCCTCTTCTGTCCACAAATTGTAATAGTTCTGGAAAATCTTGAAATGATGCACTCCTTTTCTTCCTCAGTGTGTTCCTGACCAGGTCCAGAAGAATACTAGATCCTTGTGGAGGGGCATCTTAAACTGATGAGTTTAAGAAAGGTCAGTATAAATGAAGGCACAGAGATACTGTCAAGTCTTAGTAAATGTAGTAGAGCCACCATTAGCAAATCTACAGTTAGGCAGAATCTACGCTTTCCTTATCAACATTATTTGTAATAACTGAGTTTTTATTTATGTCAATATTTGACTTGACAAAGAAGACACTCAGGGACAAGTATTAAAAAAACCAGAAAACAAACCCTTGTTTTATAGATAGCGCAAGCACTGCGTTATAATCATTAACACATACTCTTCCCTCAATAATATCTTCTTATCTGCTCTACACAGGGTGGCTTGCCTATTGCTTTAATTCATAGAGGTACTGACCTCACTGTATAGATCAATTCAGATTCTTCCTTGGGTTGTGTATACCTCTCTTCACTACATTAATTTCTTTGTTCACATTTCTGATAGAGGAGGCATCTATATAAATTACATAGTTACACTCAAATTATGCCAAAAGATTAAAAAAACACCTTTTCAGGGAGCAGTAGAAAGCATCAGTGTGCTTATTTTATCGGTTTTGCAGGCTGGAAGTTCCCATGAAAGATTAGCTAAGATGATTTGTGCCTTTCAGCTGTAAAGCTCAAGCTAAGCTGGACGCTCTCAGGACGTGTTCTCACCACTGTTGAACTTTGCTGAATGTGCAGTTCTATGAAACTGATTACTACAGGATTGCAGCTCACTGCCATAAAGCATTAGCACGAGATTTTACTTTTTTTCCCCTGGCAGTCATTCAAGAAAGGTACAGGGGAAAGAAAACAGCATTCTAAACCAAGGGTCGCATAGGAAATAGACACATGGTATTGAAAATACTGCCAGCAATCTTGATTTTATTTTTTTGTAATTCTGTCTCAGGCCTATCGGTGACAAAACAGTGCACAACAGCATGGGTTTGTTTTGTCAGGGAAAAGACCAATGAAACATTCAAAACAATGAAAAAAGCACTTTGCTTTTTTTTTCTTTTTTTTTTTTTCAGGAAAACAACATACTTGATTTACACTTACAGGCTGCAGGTTAAATGAGTCCTTCAAAAAGGGAAGAATTATGATCAATGCTTTCAAGCCCTGAAATGCAAGACCAAATAAGAAATGAGCAGAATGCAAAGCTATGGAGGGGAGCTGATGACAGTGCATTATAATTCAACATGCTCTGCTGCACAGCTAAATTACAGAGACCAAACACCACCTTCGTTCTTCTGACAGAAAGGTGGGATTTCTAACATTGCTCTTCAGTCTTTTCCTGTGAATAACTTAAAAAGTCCAAGCCAATACGTGCTTCCCCAACAAAGAGCTGTTTTGTATCAGAAACAGCAATAGCGTAAAAATGTCACTTGAGAACTTCTTGAAAGTAAATGCATATTCTTTCTACTGTAAATGAATCCAAACAGGAGCCAAGATTCAGACAACTCACTTAAGCATCATACTGATATTTTCACTGAGCATACAGATAGATCTACACAGTGTACCAGGGTTAGATTACCTTGTAATATACTTACTAGATATTTTAGCAGTTACTTGCTAGTTATTAGCATTTTTCATCATCCATCCAATCTATTTATTGCTTTTAAATGCAAAAATGGTCCTTCCTACAAATACTCATCTTTGTCCTTCAGAGAACAGAGAATGCTGATGACAATTACTGCACCAGGAATTGCTAATGTTCTGATTGCTGCAGCTGTGGCTGCTTTTACATGCATAAAGCAATCATCATCTCAGTAACAGAAAGAGATCCCATTCTCAATTGCAGAGACTCCATATTAAAACTGACATTAGGTTTCCTTTAGTGTCACTAACAAGAGATCACAGCTGGCGGAGGAACTAGCCATGGAGCCTGACTCTGCCAGCACCAGCACTGAATGAATGGAATATATCTATGACCAGGGAATTCTAAAATGGATCTGTCCACACAGGTTGTTTCCAGAAGTTTCTACTATTACCTGTAACAACAGTACCATGACTGAAAAGTCTGCAAATAACGGTGATGAGTTGGCATGCTTTGATGGCTGAAGTGTGGTGCCTTGTTGATAAGCTGGGGTTCCTTTTATTCTTCAGTCATGTTTTTTACATGGGTAGCAAAATAATTAACATGATGCCTTAAGCACTGAAGAGTGCTGTGATGAAACTAGGCAAAACTAAAAGACAGAGAAGGCTGAAATAGAGGTTACTGTATTTAAAGACGTGCTATGAAATTGGGTATTTCCCTAAATTCATTGTTAGAAATTTCTGATTTGTAGGAAGACGCATCTTGAAATGACAGGAAATCAAACCATTTCTAAGAAGATGTAGGACATGCTTTTGGACAGAAAAAGTTTTAAGTGTCTGAATAAACATGCCTCGCTTTCCAGACCTGCAGAGCTTTTGAAACTACTATTCACTCCCCACCACTCAGCAGGAGAGATGAAGGGTTCACAGCTTCCAAACTCGAGGTTTTTAAAAAGGTTCCTCTACATGGATTTAAAAGCCTACACGCAAGCACCTATTTTGAAAAAAAACATTTGCTGTTAGAAGTTATAAATCATTAAAAGCACAACCTGGTTGTAGTTATATTCAACAAGGATAAGAAGAAATAATGTAACAGACAGTATCAGCAAGCATTGCTTTACATATAAAATGAGTTTGTATCTACCACAGATAGAAAAGTGACTAAACTGAATAGGATTTCTAAAGTTGCAAGGAAAAATAAAGCCATGAATATATATGACTGTTTTCATCTTCTGCCTTGAATGGTTTGTACTGCTAGGTGAAAAGGGATTTGGCATGTGCCAAACACTGCAGGGCTTGCTGGGTTAAGCTTTAATGACCAGGCCAGAGTACCATTTTTAGAGTTTACTCTAGTTGGTACAGTCTCTGACAGAGGGCAAGGCGGGTCATCTTGTGACTACGGGAGGTAGTAAAAAACAAAACAAACCCACACCAAAACCTTAAATACTTACAAGTTATATTACAAGATGCTCAGAAACACCGATAGTTCTCTACATGATGGTAGAAATATTGAATTTTCTGGTCTGCAGCTTTAAATGAAAGGTGGATATGAAACACAGGTACTGAACTGGAGTAAAAGTATTAGAGCTCTGGTCGGTACCAGAGTGTCACAGTAAAAGGATACAGCTTTATTAGCTGTAAAACTCATTAATTCTACATTTCAAGAACCCACTAGTGTATACCATCCTCATAGAAAGATCACTAGCATTTTAAGCTGGTCACTTAAAAACCTAGCTTCACTCACTACTGAGTTAGGGTCCACAACAAGAACAATTTTTACTTATTGAACTAAGAACATTTCTTTAAATTCTCTTTTTGGTAAAGCAAATTCTTTTGCAATGCCTGTTTGCTCAGTTTCATTAACATACAGTTTGGTGAAAGATGAAGTTTTCTACCAAACAGGAACAAATCCCCAGAAGAGGAGGAGAAAAAGAGGCAGGATTTATTTCGAGAAGGACATTACAGATGAAAAAAAAGTGTACATAAACCACTTGGCATGAGAAACATACCAGCTGTACTTCACTAATCCATAGCTGATCTTTGGAAAGAATCACAAATCCACTCAACCAGCAGGCTGAGTACCATTTTGTTGCCAAGAACCGAGAATAAAATGGAATCAAATACATACCCATAATACTGGCTATTAAAAATTTTACTTGGGTCTGATAAAGTAAGCATTAAAGACCCTTTGCTTAATTCAGCCACAAAAAAAGAAAAAGTGAAAATAGAGAAACTGAATGTACAAATTTTCTAGAAAATCATTTCACTGTTATAGCCTCATTGCTGCCAGACATATACCCACTGAACTGGCCCCAAGTCCTGTACTTTGGAACTGTTCCGGTGAGAGCCAAGAACTGAACATGTCGCTAAGAAATACCCAGATGTGTTTCTTTCTGTTCATGGCTGAAGCACACTGCCGGAATAAACATGGAATAACCTGTAATAGTCAATGTTTGTGCATGCCAGTACGTGCTGAAAAGAGATCACCATACCTCTTTTTGGCAGGTGTGGTGTGGTATTTTTTTGTGGATGGAGGTTGGTTTTGTCCTTTTCTTACCATAGTATTCACTGCCAGCAGAAGCTGTCAAATCCACACATTTTCAACTCCCCTACAACTTTTGCACATCTTTCAGTCTGAATGACACTGTATTCTGCAGCTTCACGCATTTAATGTAGCCTTGGTACCAGCACAGTACAACTTTGGCAAACAAAATCCTAACCACAGTCAAAAGAGTAACCGCATCATTAGTTGTTTTGCTAATGAGCTTTTATAATAAACACATCACAAAACTCAAAAGTACTTTTACTATCAATTACATAAATTAGAAAAAAATTACAGAAATAATTAAATAGAGCCATCTTGTGCTGCTTCAGAGTTATACTGGATAATATTGTAGGTAATTCTTTTTTCTCACGTTTATGACCTTTTGATCAGTATGTGAGCATTTCTCAGCACCAAGGAGGTGAGGGGGAGGGACGGAGACAGGGAACGCAGGGAGTGAAAAAAGAAAAGGTAATACAACCTTTGCTTTCAAGGTTCCTGTCCACAGTCATGATAAAATAGCTCTATGATGACTTCTTGATGAAAAATTAATTGCTGTGGTAATTTAAACATATGCCTTATTTAATAATTAATGTACAGGAATTAAATTGGACTACTCACTGAAGTCTTATTATAAGGTATACTCAGAAAAAGATCCATGATCTTCGTTGTATTTTTAAGGGGGGAGAGGAATTTTATTGTGTCTTGGAGAAGGAACTCTTCCTGTCATACCTGTCCCGTGCAACAACTGGTCCTTGTCTCGGCTCACTACAAGGGAAAGGATGAGTTTTAGCGTAAGACACGGTCGTGAAGGCCGTTCCATATGGGATAGCTCCATCTAGTGGTTGATTAGCGCAAGTGCATCTGACTTTGAGGAAGACTGAAACGAATTTCAGGAAGGGCAGGAAGGTCTCAGGAAGCTGACACTTTCCTATGCTCATCTACTGTCATCCAGCCTCGCCTAAGTCTGGAAATACTCCAGCAAGGCTGCACTACTAGCTACATCCTATCTTTACATACACTGATGAATGTGATTCCATGGAGAGTTCTCCTCGTAATGAACACTTTCCCCAATACAATTTGCAGGAACAAACCAGGGGCTCCAATACTTACTCAAGCAGGGTACTGAAATAATGTCCTGACAGAGAAACTCGGTAAAGTCAGCTGGACAGTTCCCGTGCCTAATTCTATACACATGCTTTTCCCCTAAATTGTGATTTAAAGTTGTCAGAATTATTGTGGGTCTGTTTGAACAACAGGGAAAGAGGTGGCTGGGAAACTTGCATTGAACCAGTTTCATGCCACTGTGGGAGCCAGGATGGCTTGCAGCCGTTCCCCAGTCTCAGTGCCAGGCTGGTAAGGGTGGTGCCCTGAACACTAAGAGCATAAGCACTGCCTTGTTCACCTTGGAAACTGGACAAGCCGCGTGCAGTGGCTGCAGCACACCGGGGTAACACAGTCGTCACGGGACTAAGCTGGGTACGTCTCCATACCCATACTTCCATATATACGTGTGCTCTGCAGCAGCCACGCCATGGGAGAAATGGCTTGGTCCTGAACACCTGTCGGATCGATGTGGCACACTGAACCCAACAACCTATGAAGCCTGATTCAGAAAATGCAAATGGCTCTTAATGTTTTGTCCCAACCTCATCATCCATCTAGGGGATATACTGGACACTAATCTCTGTCAGCTTCTAACAGAACATAGCAGGGGCAGACCTGCGAAGTTCTGTCCTGTTTAACTGAGTAATGGATTTCATCAGCACAGGGGAAAGGTCACTACATTTTACTGGTAATTACAAAACCCCCATAAAAGTATACCTACAGTTTTCTCAAGCATATTGGGCCATCTATCCAATGGAGGCTTGAGGCTTAGGGGAATAATCGGCATTCAGATAGCAATTACTTGATTAATGCTGTAATGATAATTTTAACAACCGTACAAATAACTATATTGTAATTTAAACTATAACAATCCTGCTACACATCCCAGTGTAGCAAAATTAAAACAGCAATGTAAAAGCACTGCAGCTGGTGAAAAAAGTCACATCTGCTGCATATAGCCAACACCAAAATATAAGGTTAAGCCCACAAAATAGTCCTGTGAAATCACCATTGAGTGTTGTTTAACAACACTTTCTTCTACAAAAAAGCCTGGAAATCACCTTTCCTTTAGAATGATTAGGACACGTGAACTGGGGGCCTGTCAGTACTCCTGGCACTGGGATTAGGTAATTCTGATCACTAAAAACCTCAACTGCAAACAGTCTCTCTCACTCAAGCTGCATCTGTTTCTCTTCATCTGTTTCTCTACATATTGTTCCAGAAAGAAATGTCAACACAGCATCATTATTTTGTGCACAGGAATTAAATATGTTTACAGTCCAGTTTTCATGTCCTTCTCAACACATGTTTTACCTAGCATTTCTGCAACGATGATGCAAGCAACACAGAAAAGTTTTACTAGCTATATTATCATTATGAATCACTCAAATCTGACCGAAATTAACTTGTTCTCTAGCAAAACATTAAAATGCCTTCGATGCTTTGTGTGCCTGTGCACAGAAAACAAAAGCACTTATCCATTTCAACACTTTGAAGTGCAGTAAAGTTTCATATTGATGCAGATAAACTACTGAAAATGTAGTATTAGTATTTTACCTTACTAACACGACAATTATTTGAAAATCAAAGCAGTGATTTGACCAAGCTAAATACATCTCCCAGTCTTCATTCCATGAAAACTTCATAGCTTCTCTTCTCCTTTCAAAGAAAAAATTCAAGATGACAGCCAGATTTACTGACTTGCCCTTGTTCTTGATTCAAGCATAGTTTGCTAATGAACTAGACCCATAAGATTAATAGAGATTAGTGTGGATCATTTCACATTATTTTCTACCAAATAAAGTATGAAACTGCTCAGTTTTCTAAATGCTCAGTCAGATGCCTGAACACAAGTACCTGGCACCAACTCAGTTGCATAGATCCCCCAGATCTAATGAAGACCTTCTCAGAAGCTAGAGGCCAGAGAGGACGGGAAATGTTGCTAACTGCCTAAGTTCAAGTACCTCAGTTGTGCCTCTCCTTATAGTAATGGTCAGTTAGAGCAAATGAAGACAACATGGCTCTCCAACAGTGCTAGGAAAAATAACTTCAGAACATTGTAACTTAAATTAAAAAAATACTTTAAAATCCTACTGAGCAACACAGGGAGATGAATACCAGAATGACCAGGGATTGCATCAGTGGTTTTATGTATTCCAACTACTAAAGATTTATCAACAGCGAAATGGGAGAGGCAAGTAATGATTAAAATTAACTAGGCCATAGACTGGAGTTGGACACAATGATGAATGCATTGGACTAGTCATTTTGAACAAGCCAGTCATCTCCCATCCCATCGTTTGTTGAGTATGATACGCAACTGGAACACTAATCCAGAACTCCTCAAAGACAGCTCCCCCCCAGCTCTGTTGCTCAGGCTGGCTCTCAGCGGGGTTTCATATTTATAAGGATCCAAACAGATCAGGACCCACATACACCTAAGGCTAAACCTCCGTTCAGAACTGCCTCAGCTGCTCACATCCCTCAGCAGCCAAGCAGATAACAAGAGGCAAGAACGAAGTGCTGAGAAAAGAGCCAAGGCATTGTGGGGATCATTGCTGTGGTTGTGTGCATGTGGGGGGAGACCAAAACCAAAAATACTTCCAGGTGAGAGCGGTGTGGGACAGAGCCTGGCTGCCCTTGGATCCTACAAAGATCCTCCTTCCCCCAGCCTTTTGGTTTACCAGCAGGAGATCTACATGCAGCAACTAGTAAACAGCAGAGCTACCATTAAAACAGAATAAAAAGTAGTGTTATTTGATGCCAAGATCCTTCTGAGAAGGTGGAGGTATTTCTCTAGTAAATTAACTATTCTGAAGACAGAAGGCTGACACAAAAGTTTGGGATTTGCCTGGATGAAAGACACTGCTAAACAGCCAGACACATCAGCATCTGGTGAAGGCACGTCATGTAATTTTGGTGTTTCAAAACTCAGAGCTAGTAAGTTAGGAAAACACACTGACTTTTTACCTTTTAAGCTCTCTGGTTCAAACCTAGGCCTGAGAAATAAAAAAATATGTCTGATACACTTCTGGGAATGAGAAGAATAAGGATTTTGTAAGGAAGGCTCAACAAAATTGTGAAGTGAAATTAGAAACAGATACCAAAACAGCTATAAAATTCAACAGCAAAAAATAAAAGATTCTCAACATGGGATACTATCAGGTTAAAGGTTAAAGAAATCTTACCCAAGCATAAAAGACTGTTTTCCAAAACCAATATGCTCAAGCTGGCTTCCATGCTTTCATACAACCTGCAGGTACACTACAGAACTCCTTAGCAAGGGATGCTGTGGAGACTAAAAGGCACTATCGTGTCACGTGAAGCTCCTGCAATGTTACCTCTGGTCCAGACAATCCCTACCTGGATTTCTGGCCTGACCCAGCACAGCTCACAGCTGCTCTTACATTCTCACACCTTACCTCTGAATTTAATAGGACATAAAACGGAAAAAGTTTGTCAGATCATGAGCAGTACACAGCCGATGCTCACCTAGATTTTCAAACTTCAGTTTTATGAGCAAATTAATCTCTATAATTGAAAATATTTAGGGGAATCAAACTTCAATAAGACCTAGGTAAATTGTTAAGTGATGAAGATGTAATTTCAAAACAGGCTGTGAGCACTGATCCAGCTAATCACATGGTGATTTAATATTTTTAAAAGCTTTGGAATTTACCCTTTGCTCTTCAAACTGACAAAGATTTTGATTTTGTAAAAATATAAAAATCACAACCAACAATGTAGAACTGAACAAAGTTACATACTACTTAATGTGAACATCAAGACAAAAACCTAAGGCATTCCCCTTCACCTGTCAATCTTCGTAAAACACATTAATAAATAAACAAACATAGAAGTTAATGATTTACTGCTGAATTGAATTCAGAATAGTCTTGGTTACTGTGTACCAGAAATGAGACAGGATGAACCACTGAACAACTCATTTCTCCCCTTTTTTTTGTCAAAAAAAGATTTGTAATACATGACCTGTGACAGAAAAATTGGGAAGGAAGGAAATTAAAGTCAACTAGGAACTTTGGAATTAAAAAGGAAAACCATTTAAATGCCTATTATGTTTAAAAAAAACACAAACAGTACATTTAGTAGAGTTTAGTAACCACTGTTTGCTTTCCACTGGTAGAGGCTTAAGCTATTCAGCTATTAATCACATGAAAGTAGATATTAAGGAATATTAATCCATACCAGCTGTTACATCTTTTACTGTGCTATTATTAGAGATTAATCTTTATAGAACAAGGCTGCCTTTTCATGTCATTTGCAAGAGGACATCATGCAAGCTCATAATGTTTTACAACACACCTTCATAAAGGGGTTGGAGAAAGCAGGGGGAGATAACTACATGGTGAAATGACACTCAACTTCATCCTTCAAACCTAAGGCACTTACATTTAGAAGAGATGCTGCCACTGCAATCAGTTTATTAGTTAATTTTTATTGTGACTGTAAAAGATTGCTTTTATAGCTTGCTATTTACATCAAAAGAAGAAGAATTTTCTCTTAGTGATACTGAATGTTCTCTTACAGAAAGTTCAAGGCCATGTAATTTCCTCTCTTCAGTAGCAGGGAATGAATCCCATTAAAAACATGTAATATAATCTAGTTAATGGAAGCTTCATAAGGAATATTAAGGACTGTAACAGATTTCTAACAAAATAGAATCAACACTGTGAGCACCTTATTTTCTAATGAAGTATAAAAACCCTGTTAGGTAAGCCAGGATTTTAGAGAAGCAATTGCTTTTACCATTGGATGCACTTCATAGGTGACTGCATCTGCAGACTCTAGAGGAACTCCAATCAGATCACATGTTGGTGGAATGCTATTTAAAAATCACAAAAATTATCACACTGTTCTGAAAAAGTAACATTACTGGCAGTAGATGCCAGCATTATCCATTACAGATTATGAGATTACCATTAAAAATAAGCTTCTAATCAGTTTCTTGAGTTTTCGATGAGAATGTACCGGCTGTACTAGGGAAATCAGTTGTCATAGTTACAGAAAATCTACATTCTCTATACCTGCAGTCTCCTTGTTTTGTTAAATGCAAGATTCTTCTCTAATTATACTGCAATTACTCATCAGGGCACCTTTGTTTTTTACTTATTTGGACTTCAGACTGATTTTACAGATTACATGCATATTAGTTTTACAGCACAGTCTTAATGGTGAGGAAGAATCTCTTTAGTCTCGGGTTGCATGATTCACTGTCCTCCCACTCTTCCTTGCATTCTGCACAGTCTCTCCTCAGCAGCCACTGCCCTTCCGCTCTCCCCCAGCCTGCAAAGCCCTTCAGTGGCTCCCCTTTCCCAGCCTGCCCACATGCTCTGTGGGCAACCTGTCCTGCTTCAGCTGGCCGCTCTCCCTCCTGCAGCACTGCCTCAACCTGCCTCTGCCTGACAATCTGGCATGTACCACCGCCTTTACAGTCTCTGCTACTTGTCTTTAATCCTCTCCATCCTCATCTTCATCTGCTGATGAACCAGCTGTTATCTATATGACATTGGTTTTGCTGCCTTTTCTTCTCCTCTCCTCCCAAACAAGTACCTTAAAATTCTAATATTTCACTCTCCTCTTCATGCCGCTTCCTAGGACAGACGGGCTTTCCATCCCACCCTGATAATGCCTGTCTGCAGGACTCCCATCTCCAAACCAGACACGCAGCCAGCCCTACAATGACACTTCCTCTGCTTAATGTCAATAATTTGCATGCTAACAACTGGCAAAACTACAGGACAGACAGAGGTACTCACAACACAAAAGTTAATGTACATATTAGCAGGTAAAACTGGGGTCCAAATGTGAGCCTTTAAGTGGTTTATCTCATTGCTTACTTTTTATTTAAATCAACAGTGGTTGGGTTCTTTTTTCCTTGTTTCTTTCCTTCTATTCCCCTCCACCCCCCTTACCTAGCCTCAAAATCATAAGGGATAAAATAAGAGAACAATCATCAATTTTTACAGTTAACCAGAAATCAGACAGCCAGTTTTATAACAGATACAAATTCTATGTAAAATCCTTTCATTCAGTGTTCATACACTTCTGCCACTCAGCTGTGAAAGGCTGTTGCAGTGAATCCTTAAGCTATATACATCATGAATGTACTTTAGTGATCCTCAATTACATTGATCTTTATTTTATGAATTAGTGAATGACTTTAAAAACATCAGTTCATCTCTTCTTGCATAATTCAAATCTATTTAGAAACTTAGACAGTATTTACCCAATTTTCCTGAAAACTTGGAAAAGCTACAAAAACAGGAGTAAAATGTGTCCTTGCACATTCTCAGCACATGGGAGTTTGATGTTTTGCGAGCTGGATTTTAGGAACGAATGGCTTTCTTCTCCTTGCTCTTTACAGGTTCATCCATTTTCCCTTGCAGTGCTTGTCTGCCTCTCATGAGTTTTGACTCTCCATTTCCAGTCCTTTGTATCACCAAGCTTTGGCTTATTTTGCATTTTTCAAAGTGAGTATATTTATTGTAGATATCTACACCAAGAGAAAACTGAAGTCTGGCAACCCTGTGAAGAGTTTACATGAGCAATTCCTACATCAGAGATTAGTTAATTGGAGGTTTGAAGGGGGCATATGTGATCAGGGGAACACTAAATCAGTCTTTTGGTGGGGGTGGGGGAACTAGTTAATTTTAATGAGCTCGAACTTTTCTAATTTTTCCATTAGTGTAGACTATAGAAGTTGCACTGGAGATTGCGGCCCACATACAACAGGAATCTATTTCTGTGAAGCAGACAAGACATGTAACAGCAAGGGAAACAGAGAAAATGAGTCGTCCAAATTCACCAAGTAGGATGGATGGCACAGCTAGTAATAAAACTCTGACATTAAACCACTGATCTAATCCACCACGTTGCCTATGGAACGGCTCTTTTTCAGTGCCAGATTTCTGACTCTTCCTTTACTCGAACACCTGTGTTTTCCATCTCATTTTAAAGGACTGACTAATTAAAAGAATCTTCGTCACTTAAAAAGCACCAGAAAGGTTCTGTTCATTCAGGTGATGGTTGATTCTTCAGACTTAGGAGTGCAGAGCAGTAAATATTCCAATCTATATCCTTCATTGCAAGATCAACTAACCTGCTAGCACCACACAAGACGTTACACAAGACTGCTTTCCAGCAAAATTATTTTTCCTTTGTTTATCCACACTTGTGATTTCTAGGCAAAATGAAGAGGCAACCATCTGGAGCATGGTACCACTAACAGTAATGTTCTGTATATCTCCTGCTACTGTAAAATCCTCACCTGCCTCAGAAGCACTCCTATACAACTACTTGGTTGCTCTCTGTGTTTGAAAGTCAGAGAGAGTTTTGCAGTATCCACAAGCATTTGCTTAACTTTTTAACAGGTAGTCACTCTTGACAAATTCCTTATATAAATCTACATTCAAAGTGAAAACTGCTCAAGGCTTTCTGCTCTAGTTTCCCTTGCTCAGGACTACATAAGGCTTGTTTTCAGACTTTCACTGGGGAGATGCTGGTAAGCAAGAACTGGCAAGAGGTGCAGCATGAACCAAGCATCTATGGCCGTTTTTTTCGAATGAGACCAGGAGTAATTTGTGTTGAGAAACTGGCAGTGAAGCACAGTAATGAAAGACATAGGTGCATGCAAACCCTGCAGTTGCCAGGAGTGAGTATGAACAGCTGGACAGAATAGCATCAAATTGCTGGAAAATAAAACACATTATTCTGTAATTCACAAGGGGATTCTGACATTCAGTACATGATGTGAGTTGGGGGAAGCATTTTGTTCCTGCTATGTTCCAGTGCCACTCATGGTTTCATCATTATCACAGGCCCAAGTCAAGCATTAGGGAACATTTCAAATATAGCATCCCTTAAAACTGAAGGCTCTGCTCCTGTGCGATATGAAAAAGGACAGTTCTCTTGCTGTTCCCTTTGTCAGCTTCATCTTTTTCTAACACTACAGAATCTTGGTACTGAATCCATGCTTTCATCACGGATATGGCTAGCACAAGAGTCCAGAAATGCTTCCTATTACCCCTTCAATCACAAGCTGCGAACATGCATCTCTCTCCTTCTGGCCCTAGAACTCCTGTAACAGGTTATTAAGATGCTGCATTTCAGAGTAGCACCTCTGTATACATAATTTGTATGCTGTTCAAATTTATAAAGGGGATGAAAAGTGTTCTGTATGTACATGATTGTTACATGCTGGAGACCAGGCCTAGTCTACCATGACACTTGCAACTCATAATACATGTACTTACCCTGCTGGACAGCCTGCATTTGCTGTAAATTGTGGGGTTATGCAGTATTTGCCCAGATATACAGATACTCTATGAGATATATGCATGTTCCTTGTAAGTAACAGCTATCATCAGTTCTAAAAATTTGCCAAACATTTGGGCTCAAACACACTAAGAATGTCAAAAAGCTCACGCAAAACTCATTATATTCTCATTGCTGGAAGCCATCAGGATGTAACAGTGGCACGCAGGCAGCATTTTGGTTAGAGGTACATGAGGCTTTAACAGCTGTACAGCACGAGAAAGTCTTGTCTCCGATTCCATGCTTACACCCTACCTTGAACGGTACGCTTGCATGACTTTGTTGTAAGCTTTCCTTCATGCTACAGATGACATATTACTAGCCGTATGCACACACCATCTGCTCCTGCTGGATGTCTGCAGCATACTGCCTGGTAGAGAGGGGACTCAGCGCGGTGCCACATGCCTGGCTATGCTGGGTGACTCATACCTGCAGAATACAGACTCAACTCCTTATGAACAATTCCCAACAACAAAGAGATTCCTAAAAGCTGTTCCTCACACTGTCTGTCTTGAGAAGAAACTTACAGGGTGTCAAGAAAAATGTCATGGACATGCCAAGGAGAAGTGTTTAGTTCTACATTTCAAATTGCATAAATCCTTCACTACACTGATATTCTTTGGATGGTGTGTCACAGCAAAACAAAAGCCTTATAATTCACTTGGGCAGTTGTGCATCCTGCTTAGGGGGTTAAAGGATTTATTTCTAATTCCTATTCAGATCAGCATAAGGTGCTGGCAGGAAGAAAGTCAGAGTCAGTTGGGTGCGTACCGTCTAACACATATTCTATTATGGACTGTTTTTCACACTGCTCTTATGCAGTTTATTGAAGGACATTAAGATACCAAATGAACACTAAACTGATTCAGTGTTGATTCAGCAAGGCAGTTCAGTAAGACAACCAGTAGAACGCTGTTTGTAGAACAGCATACACAAATGGAAAAGATTCATTAAAATTGGTCAAACTTATATACCCAACGATAACATTTTTCAGTGTCTTTTAAGAACGCAGCTACAGTACTGATTCTGCTGTGACAGCCATTGATTATTCTGATTTGACATTCCCTTCTTTCATTAAACAGAAGAGTACAGGCTATGCTGCTGTCTCTAAGTATAAAAATCTGTACCAGAGATCACATGCTGCCAAAGTATGGGGTTTGGTTGTTTGAAAAGGGGGAACTGACAACCTGTTGGCCTGTTCTCCAGACACAATTCTGCCTCGATTTTTCTTTAGGGCTACCTGTGATGACGGTTTGATTATTGCCCTGATATTTTCTGAGCATTAAGAACCTGCTGTGCCGTACTTAGAAATAAATGAATTATTATACCTAAGCTACTTTCTCACTGTCATTACTCAACTGACTTCCCAAACTGGAAAAAAAACCAAAACAGTGTTATCTCTTGAGCCACTGAGACAATGGACAAAATGTTTGCACAAAGATGGTTTCTTAATCATCACAGAAATTTTTTACAAAAGAGATCTGGAACTCTCAAAAGGAATGTGCGTGACAATTATTTCACTGTTACCAAGTGCTTTATCTAATCATAGCTGTAATATTAACCAGATAACTTCTAAATAAATCCATGAGCTAATCTTTTACAAACCATTGAAAGGTAAGGTAATTTGAGGGAAATCAAAGCTCTTGACAAATAGTTTAGAAGCAGAAAGTAAGTTTATCCCGTTAAATCTCTTTTTTCTTGCTTGAAGTTTAACATAACCGCTAGCAAGCACACAAAGCATACAATTTACAATTAACAACTGCAACTAACTTCAAGGGATTTTATACTAATTTTCAAGCTTCATTAACAAATGGTAAGACAGATCAAAACAGTGACTTAAAGGGGAGACAAAACTGGTTTTCTGTCTAAAAGATAAAGTCTGGTCTAAGAGAATGTATTCATCCTTCCATGTCTTTTCCCTGGTTTGTCTGGTCATTTACAAAACACACAACAACTTATTTGCTTTAGTCTGAAGATCTACTAGTCTTTCCACCTTAGTAATCCATGAAAACTTTTCTATTGAACCACTGGTAATACTGTACTACCTTACATATTTTTTTTTTAAAAAAAAGATCCATTATACTTTCTATAGTAGGACTGCCTAGATTTTCAAATTTGTCTGATATATTTAGATTAAAATAATCTTTAAAACATTTTTTTTTAAATATTCTAAAAAATAAATTCTTTTTAGACATTCCAGTTATTTCTTGCACCATGTTTGATAGCCAGAAAGAAGACAGTGATGTGAGCAATAAAGCAATTTAAAATATATATTAGTATCTCTATAAAAGCTTAAATCTAAGCATCTGAAAGATTTGTACCGAGTATATCCTTATACAGATAACTGCAGAGAATTTACAAGCATGGAATAATTGTAGGCAAACAGAAATAACATGTAGAGAAAAGCTGTTTCAATAAAATGGTTTTCAAAGGAACAGAAAATGAGTCATAGTAGGTACATCTTAAAGACATTTAGATCAAGTCAATGGAGATAGTAAGCAGACATGAAAGCACTGTTTAGTACTACAGAAGTAATTTGAAGTAATTCCCATTAGTGGGAATGACAGACCAGTGATGTACATCCCGATAAGCTGCTTCCTTTTATAATAAACTGAGATGTTTACAACAAACAAAATGAAAACACAGACGTAAGCATGCACACACACAAGCATACTCCTTTTCTTAAACACTGGGTTTCACATTTCATTTACAGATTCTCTGTTGAGGTAGAGAATAATGCCTTTAATTGCAGAGCAGGTAGCAACAGGTGCTTTTGTAAAATTGCTCAAGAAGTAAAATGTCATCTTTCTTCAGAGCACTGCTGTCAAAATCAGGGCAACAGACAGGAAAGCTAAGCAGAGCAGAGAGCCGAGTAGAGACACTTGGCCATTTTAGTTACTCTTGCTATTCAGCACTACTGCGGTAAAAGGCATGGACCGGGACTGCACAATTACACATTCCTCAGAAAAAGGACTGTGAGAGTGGTGAAAGTGTAAAAGATTATTAGAGTGGTAAGTGAAATTTTCATTATAAATCTCTATACTTAGCTATATCACATGGCTTTAACCATTTTCTGCCTAGGTTTTCCAGCTGTACCCCAAAGCACAACACCCCTAAAAACACACACCATTCAAGACTAGTTTCAATCCCTGTTTTCAGCTGTATCATCAGCCACAGTTCACATTCAATACACAGCATTCTCAAGCATAACAGTGCTTGGATTTCCTGCCTTGAGATGTCAGGATGTCCAGAGATGACTACTTCCATTTGCCTGTATGCTGACAGTGTGCTATTAACCTCAAAGAGCCAATCAACATTTTTCAATGCATTTTTCAATGCATTTCAATGCATTTTCAATGCATAATTTCTCAGCATAAGTAACTCCCTGCCTACTACATAAGCCTAAAAATCTGTTTTTTTAATCAACCCTAGAAATAATATTTTTCTCACAAAAGGTAAAGTTTTTGTTCCCAAAATGAACATTAAGGCAAATAAACACCAAAAGAATTAGGAAGACCAAAACAAACAAAACACGAAGGGAAAAGGAACTTACAGCTTTTAAAAGACTTTTTTTTTTTTTTTATAATCAGAAGTCAAACCTTGTTACAAAAGACAAAATCCATACTGTGTTCACTGTACCTTCACTAGTCTTTCCTATGGGATTAGTGGGATAAGATTAAACTATTTTTATCTGGGTATTTTACTCTATTCCATTAAGGAAGTAAAATTCTGCATGCTTTGCAGTATCAAGATAGGCTTGGGGACATGAAAAAAAAAAAAAAAGAAAAAAACCCGCCAGCTGCACCTGGGGCACTATGCCTGCATTATGGATTTACTATTCAGATTTCTCACCTTTAGGTAACCCTAGATATATAAAACAACATTTTAAATGGGAAATCCTTCTCGCTAATTTCCTTTATCATTGTTTATTATTCAATAATTAAAGTTAATACTACTAGCCTGTGAAACTACTGCTTATTTTTGAAAGGTCATTTAGTTGACAAAGCAAGCCACATAGGGAAGTGTCTTGGAGGACAGTCTGGTTTTCATACTATTGGGACACAGTCGTGAGGCACCTGAGAAGTAACTGGACAAATAACAGGAAAAGTTACACAAAGTGACACTGCTGCTAAGTATTAGCTGACATTTCAATATGCCATTTTGCTTTATATCTATCAGAGAAGAAAAAACTGAACCCACTGCTGTCCTGGTTTTGGCTGGGATAGAGTTATTTTCTTCTCAGTAGCTGGTACAACGCTGTGTTTTGGATTTAGCAAGAATAATGTTGATAACACACGGATAGTTTTAGTTGTTGCTAAGTATGCTAAGTGAAGGACATTTCAGCTTCTCAGGCCCTGCCAGCCAGAGGGCTGGAAGGGACAAGACACTGGGAGAGGGCACAGCCAGGGCAGCTGACCCGAACTGGCCAAAGGGCTGTTCCATACCATGGAACGTCACCTCAGTATATAAACTGGGGGGGCTGGCTGGGGGCTGCCGCTCACTGCTGGGGGACCGGCTGGGCATTGGTCAGCACAGGTGAGCAACTGCACTGTGCGTCACAGGGTTTTTTCTTTAGTTTTATTTCTCTTTCTCTTATCCCTCTTTTCTTTATTAATTTTACTTTTTATTTCAATTATTAAACTGTTCTTATCTCGACCTATGGGTTTTACCTTTTTCCAGTTCCCATTCCCATCTCACTGGGGAGGCAGGGAGTGAGTGGGCAGCTGTGTGGTACTTAGTTGCTGGTTACAGTTAAACCACGACAGGAATTAATGTCATGCACAGTAGATGGCCTGAGGCCTGTAGGCATTATTGTGACACGATAATAGTTACAAAGGTAAAGCGAGAGCTAGCTTAAGTACAAAGAATGGGTTTGTAACTACTGGTAGGAGAAATACAGTAAAATAGCGAGGGGAAATGGCAAAAGGCAAAAAAATATTGAATCCAGCCATCTTTGTTAACATCACTACTTTTTGTTTGTGGCAGTAAGAATGAAACACAAGATGACCAAATACTCCATGCTTAAGGACATTATCTTTTTCTATCTGCTCCCAGCCGCCCACCAAACTTCTTACTGTTGCCAGCGTAGTTGGGAGCTTCCTATGCCTAGCACCCCAGCTTTTAATAGTGAAGATCTGATTATGTGACTTTTGTGATCAGCTTGTCAGGTGCTTGCCTAGGTGTTGAAGACTGAATGGCAGGAGAGCTCAGCCTGCTGCTCTGGAGTAGCTGTGAACAGCTGGAATTATTCCGGGGTGAGCTCGGTCTCACTGAGGTCTAAAGATCAAGGGTGTCTTTGATTCCTAGAGGGGCACATTGCAGGAAAGAAAAGTTCCCTTTCATGGGCTGCTCAGTTATCATGGATCAAAACTTATGTATTAGCTTGATGCCTGAATACCTGTTACTTTACGAAAAAATGCAAGTTTGCAAAGTGTCAGAGTACAGATTTTGAACCAGTACTGTTCTACTCTGGTTTAGGTGAAGTAGAAAATGGGATTAAATTATGCTGTACAGGATAGTTTTATTACCCAATAGATAATCTTCCTTATCTTTCAATAAAGCAGTAATAAAGGGCCGCTGTGACTTACTTATTAAGTCAAAAGGTTGAAAATTTCCCAGCAAATTAATGTTTTAAGAAAAAATGTCTCATATTCAATAATTCTAGTGCTTTTCTTAATGTGCTTCAGTTTTTGATAAACTCAAAACTGTCTTCAAAATGCACAAGTGTCTCAGCTGCAGAACACCAATGCCAAATTCCTGTCATGATGGTCGGCAAAGTTGTGCAATTTCCAATCTCTTACACGGGGTGGCACAGTATAGCTGGAAATCTAGCAAGTGTTCAAATGTAACCCAGAAAACAAGCAAACAAGAGGTCAGAGCCAACTACTAGGGAATGTTGAATAATTCTATTTTTAAACATCAGACAATTGCAAATATAAGCAGTTTCTCACATGAAAGCTTTACCAAGGAGAACAGGCTTGAAGGAATGTTCATTCTGTTGCATGAATTTTGTCCTGTGCATGGGAAAAATCAACTGTTACACAATTTCAGGTTGACGTAATTCACAATTAACCTTTAAATAGAAAGTAATCACCAAAAGCAACAGAATACAAAACATACACCTTTTTCGTGGTCTTTTCCCATTTTACATATTAGAAAAATATTTTCTAGTAATTTTTTTTTAAAAAAGGAAAGCAACAACTAGATTAAAAATGCTCCCCTTTATAGAAATAGCTCAGAAATGTTGGAATTTTAAAACATTCACTTGAAAGACTTTCTCTGTGGGGTTAGATGTAGAGACTGCATTTGTATAGAATTCCTCCTTGCTGTTTTCTCTATACAGAAAGTAGGAGTACTGTTTTTTTCCAACTTTATTTTTCCAGGTTTTGATTGTAAGGGCTTTGGGCTGTAGTTTACCTCTGCTTTTGTGGTCCATGCACATAGTTTGGCTCCTCTCTTAGACACCTGTGATACAAATGACAAGAACACCACATTATAGAGTAGTAGCATTCAGGTATGTGGACAGGGAATAGGGAAGTAGGCAGTGCCTGATTCTTTGTCTCTCTTCTGATATTCCTGTTGGGTGCATCATCACCTCTTTAAAGCTATTCCCTTGTGCTCTGTTGTCATGCTACTGTAGCTAGCTGAGTTGCGTAGTTTCATCCTCTTTGCATATCATGGGGCAAATTATGGATCAGAAGGTGACCCTCAACACAGTCCTTCTATGACCTTGTGTACTTTCTTCCAAACCTCCCTGAGCTACTAACGATACAACCCATGATGCTGTAGTGAACTAGTTCTTCTTAAGTGGATTTGTACTTCCTGTCTCCTAACCCTTCTCCCTGACATTTTGTCTTTTAATAACTGTGAACAAATACCTCACCACTGAAAAGAATTCAAGGTCCAAGTCAGATATAAGTGAAAATCTTGTGTTTGGAATTCAGGTAGAGAAGTACAAAAATATAAAGGATGTGCATCTTTCGTAACAGTCAAACCAAACTGGACCTTTGCCATTTCAAGAACATAGCTATTACCTACCTAAAAAAGGGAATCAATTCATCCTGTGTGTGCATTATTTTTACGTTTTTTTAATATATATATTTTATATATTTTTAATATATATTTTATAATATATATTATTAAAAAAATATTTTAATATATTTTTCCTGTCAGAGAGCATCATAGTTTGTTGGTTACAAACAACCATAACAGTATGAAAGAAAGCAAGAGTCAACTTGCTAGCCATGAGAATCTTCATAGCTGGGGGTGGAGAGAGGTGGGGTGATATGATGATTGTTTACAGAAGTTATTGATGTTCTTCATTAGTATTTAAATAAGATTTAAATAAGGAAGGTACTAAATATATTGCTATTAGTACCATATTTGCTAACTGCTCTGCCCTCAAGAAAAATAGATATTAATCCTAAATTTTGCTTTGGTTGAAAACTGAGGGACCCGTTAACCGTGGGAATAATGTGGAAAAATAAAAGCAATAAGAGATCTCTTGCATCTGCCTCTTCCAGATAATCAGCATTAGACCATTCCAGTGCACCAGCAGAATAACACGTGTTTGTGTACTGTTAATTGACATTCCTTAATTTGTACTAGAAATTCTGCCTATCTCAGAAAAAGGAGATAGTTACACATAGGTATAGATGACTTGTTTTCTGAGGTTATGTTCTGAATAGGTGTTTTTGAGACTAAACATTCTTACCTTACTGTGCCTCATAAAAAACATCTGATCTTTGCCATTTGCAGTGTCAGCTTAATGTCTACCATAAGATTGTGTTAATAATATCATTTTTATCATATTGTGGTCTGAATCTAATATCAAGTGTGGATGAATCTCACCAGGAAAATGTTTATGATAATCAAAAAATCTGCACCTTCCTTCATATGAGGCTGTTGAGTTCTCAGTTTGCGTTTCTGTGTGTTCTGATGGTCAGGCTGTTATTCATACTTGCATGCAGTATGAATTCAGTGATACTTGGTTCAGCTCACTTCTTACAGTTTCTGAAAAAAACATGAAGTACCCTGTTACATGGACAGAAGATATCTTTGCTGGTTGAGCTTGAGGGGAAAACTGGGTACAATTATATATTCTTTTAATTATTCATGACTTGGGTCTGAAGTGAATGTGTATACGTTTTTCACTTATTCACTTTATAAAATTCAAAACTAAGCCCAGAAGCAGTTTTATGCTTGGCAGCGTGACAAGTTTCCTTTCCTCAACGAACCAGTCAAAGGAATTGTTCCTCAGAGAGTTTGTCATCCTCACGTATCCCAGAGAGTCAGGAGGGGAGCTGGCATTCATTACACCCCCATCACACATATGCATGTGCACTTTCTCCCTCTCCCCCCGCCCCTCTCCCTCCCTCCCTGGCTGTGACAACAAGCCCATCTCAGTGGACTGTGTATGTATCTAGCATGTGGTTTCATTTGTGTAACTGATTTGCAGTTCATTAGTCTAGAAAGCATTGCCCAGTTCTGGTAAGGACAACGTATCCATCCGTATTATGCTTATTCCGCCTCCTATCCCCAGTGCAACACACAGTTTAGAGAGGTGGAACAACTTTTTTTTTTTTTTTTTTTGGGGGGGGGTGTAGGAGGGAACAACTAGAGCAAAAGCAGCTGGAGGAGCCAAAGCTGATGTAAACATACATTAGGAAATTGTTTTGATCTGGCCTATCAGGCTCCTGGCAATGCACTGTGCTTCCTTGGGAGACATGCAAATTTATGGGACACAACTTGACATGATTAAGGCAATGCATACAGAATAGATAATTGCCCTTCGGCAAGAGAATGATGTCAAGAATCAATGATTCTTTATGTTCTTGGCAGTGCAGGTAGAATCATGAAATTAGGGACCTCTTGCAGATTCATTATTGTTTAGGTGTTGGGTTGGGTATTTTTTAAACTATGTTTTTCCAGCTTTTATGGTTGTATTACTATTAGTTGTTTGCCTTGCAGGGGAACCTAAGGACAACAGTCAATTTGTAGTCTTCAAAACCTAAATCTGTATGTGCTGATACTGTGACAGCTTGTTGAGTCTGGAGACAACAACAACAAAACAACAAAAAAAGAGTGAAAACAATGCTACAGGGAGGCACCAACTTCAGCTGTTCACTCACAGCAGTGGGGTTCTTCACTTTGAAATTTAATTATCAGAGGCACTGACACTCGTTGACAGACGTGCTCAGAACTCATCCACATGCCTGAGTGGAGTCAGATTCATCTTGTGCCAGGGTTAATGAAAAATAACTGATCACTACCTGGGAATTTGGGGGTAAGAATGGCTGAACTTAAGGTGAAAGACTCCATATCCTATTACTACTCCCCTGGGGCAGCCTAGCAAATAGCTAACTGTAATATCTTAATTAACCATGTGTTAGAATCAACCTTATTCTCCCTTGCAAGCTGTACACATTGCTAATTGCATTAGGTGAGCACCCAAGAGCACAAGGGAAGCAGCCATTAGTGCCGTGGTGGGGCAGTTAGGTTTCCCACTGTACTGCGTAGCAAGGCAAGTCTGGTGGCACTGGGGTGGTGCTGAAACAGCACCCTTTAATGCAAACATAAGGATAAGGGAAACTATACTCTGCATGTCAGGGAACATTATCCCTTCCAACCTCCCAGACAAAACAGGCACAGCAGACAAAGGCTGCCTTTACGTTCCTTTCTCCTGTTAAGTTTGGTAGAGGCAGAAACCAGTAGGAAGAGCCCAAGTGTGTCACTCTGGAAGCTGTCATCTTTCATACACCCACTATACCGAGGGTCTCTGACGCTCATGTTCTGCTGCTGTGAATGCTCAGGAGCCCAGGTGTCTATACAGCCTTGCTGTGCTGCTGGGGGCACAGGGAGAGGGAAGGGGAAGTGTCTTGTATTCTGGCTGTGCACAGCTGGCATGTGATTCATCGGGGACTTGTACCATCTGGTACAGATGAGAGTCTGATCATGTTACACAGTGTCATTATCAGAAATAGAGTCTTGGAAGAACATGGCAAAGATAGGATTAGTTTGCTGGTGCAAATTTAACTTTTAAACTACAAACCTCACATGGAGAGGCTGACCGCTTCCAAAAATGCTGTTCTCCAGCTTGTCCAATGCACAGTTGATAATACTTGATTTTCTAGGTTCTGCTAGCTGGATAAAACTTCAAAAAGTGTGTAATTTCTTGTGGATTTTTAGGTCTAAAAATATAGTCCCAAAGTCCTTTCTGAAGAAGCTAAAATGCTTTAAATTATTTTTTTTCCATACCTGTCTATCAGTACACCATTTCTTTGACATTTCCTCCACTGGTGCCTGTCATGTTCTTTAAATTAATTTTTGGTTCTCTGTTGCTTTATGTATTAAATGCAGGTTTTTGAAGAAATTCCCATCTAAGCTTTCTCTCCCTGGCCCTTCATCTCTGAGCTTTTATTCAGTCAGAATACTTAGATTTTATCCTAGCCATTAATTTTAATTTTCCAACAGTATTTTTTGAAGATTAGCTAAATTAAATCATTTTTGCAATTAGTGTCAAATTAATTCATAATGGAAGGTAGATAACAGCAGAGATGGAGTCTCTCAGATTTTGACGGATACCCTCATCGAGTTTAATGTTTTGTATAATATCTCCTTAAGCGAGCAAACAACTCTCCTTGATGACTTCCTTCCCTCACACCTAGGCTGCTGGCCACACAGAAATAATATCTTTGGTTATGGGGAAAACTAACTCTCTTTTTACATTTCTGAGTTCTGAGAGGGAGTGTTGTTAGCCCTGATGGTATTAAAAAACATTTTTTGCCATTTTTGGGCCTTATCTCTGGCACTTGATAGCTGATGGTTGCTGAACCTCCATGGAATGTAACATATGAAGTCTACCACAAAAAAAAAAAAAATTTAAACTTGTTGTCATAGAGATAGGTGAAAAAGAAGCCAAATTATCAGTTTAACCAGTGGAAATCAAGGAATGTCCAGCAGGCACACTAGTGGAGAGGAGGCTGGAAATGGGATAGCAAGACCAGTCAGCTCAGGATCAGTTCCTGGATCAGCAACAAGAATTGGGTCTGAACTTACCTCAAAATCTTAGGACTCTGTCATTTAGCCTGATGTAAGGAAGCAAACACACTGGTACTTGTATTCGGCTCATTTGAATGTTTAGCTATAGACACATCTGTGCCTGAAGTGCTTTAATTTGAGGTACCAGATTCTGAGCAGACCTTCAGCTCAGACCTGCAATTAAGCTCAGCTTGATTTTCTCTGATGATTAAATGCTTACTCTTGTCTGTTCGGGGTCCTCAGTTTCATTTTCTAAGACAATTTATTATTTTTTTTTTTAAGTAAGCAGAGATATGCATGTAATGGTTCATTTATTCTGTCATCATATGGCATCACTTAAAATTAAGTGATCAGTTTAAGCCAAAACTTCATTTTGTGCCTGATCTGGCCTACCTGCCTTCAGTGACAGTTTTTTTTAAAGAAGTAGCATGTTAAGAATTACTGTGATTCAAGAATAGATGATGAGTTTCTAAAAATTATCTCTGAAGTTTGAGAAGACAAGTAGGCAGTTCTGCTGGGGTAAGATTGTTCATTATTTTTTACTGGGTTTGGATGAGCTTTCCTTGCATACTCCATAAACATACTTTGGGCTTGGTCACATCCTACTAGTCTGGCAAAATTCTCACAGACTACTAGTAGAGCTAGTAAACAAAACCAACCAAAAAACCCCAAGATACCAAACACCAAAAAACCTCCCAAACATTAGCCACTTTCATTACAAGTAAAGACATAAACTTTGAGATCCTAGGATTAAACACAGAGAATATGCATGGGTAAAATTAAATAACTTAAGTCCTTAAACCAGGGGTAGTGACACTTTCAGCAAGAAAGCAATATTTTACCTTTCTGCATGCATAAGGGCTCCAAATGATGACGCATTTTGGCTGTTGCTGCACCAGGGGCTCAACTTAAAAAGCCTAGCTGCACCTTTCTGGCAGAGGATGCTGTACTGCCACAGTCTGCAGAACAAAAAGTTGTCTGTTTCCTTTCTGCTACAGTTTACAGCCTGTTTTACCAGCACAGGTCAAAAGCTGTGGTAATTTTAACTAAGTTATTACATTATTAGGTTAACGAGTAAGAGCTGCCTTTGCTGGCTCTACCATGGACGCAGTAACAGAACAAGTGGTCCTGATAGCCACTCCTGAATTGGAGATAATGAATGGAACCCCTTTGGATGCCTTTGGAATGAAGATGGACATATAGAAAGTCTGTGCATAATTTTCAGTTCTGCTCTTATTATGACCTTAGCCAAGGACAGTCACAATCTAAGGTGTGGGTCTTTAGTACCCCAATTCATAAACAAACAGAAGACTATAAATTCTTCTGAGCAAGAAGGATGTTAAGCTGTTAGTTTTGCACAGTGTGGCCTTGGCTTTGTCTGGAGCTACTTAATGTTACTGTAGTAGAAATCAACAATATTGATTTAGGGATCATTTAAATTCAGTGTTAATGATATTTGTTCAGCTATAGTCCATGTATGAACCTCACAAATGAGAAATACTCTGAAGTCATTGAAAATCCTCCTATGAATATCCTCTATAATGTTTAAGCCTTTCAATTTACTTAATGCTGAGCTGAATGTGTGAGCTCTGCAATGATTAATGAGATCTTTGAGAAAGGGGATTCACCCTCAAATACCGTTGCCTTGTAAAGTTTGTACCTAAATGCTTCCGGAGACCTAATTTATCATTTGTGGGTGTCAGTCTGCTCTCTCGCAGACATACTGTGGATATCAAGTTCTATAGAGATAGGGGAGATAAGAAATGGAGATACAAGCGCAGCATTTTACAGCCAAGTGGACACATATGAAATTAAACCAGTCCTATTTTTGGCTAGAATGTTGGGAAGGAGGAAATTTTTCCTGAAAACAGAACTGAAAATCCTTTGCATCACTGCTATTCACTCTAGGTAAGCAAAAATCCATACAGATTTGGCTAAATTTTGTTCGATTCACAGCCAAATAAAATGTGAAAAGCACTGTCACACATGACAATGTTGGGGCACCATAGGCACCATAGATAATAAAAAGGCAGTAAGAGATGTCTGTTGTGTCTCACAGTCTTCAGTGTATCCCCCAAACATGCAAAAGAATTGAGCAAACCAGAAAGACCCTTCTGCAATGGAGCAATCTAGAATATTACCCTTAATTTCCAGCATATTTACAAACTGCTATTACTAAATATGACTCATCAAGGTTAAAAAAGAAAAATAATTCAGTCAGAACTGTTGGCAAGTCACTATTTAATGTTACTTTTTGTATTTGCTGTGATAAGCACTAAAATTTACACACTCCTTGATAAATCATTGTTTAGCAATGTCTAGAGGGTCTAGTAAATGGTTTAAAATTGCCACAATGTAATAAATGGTTATTTGATAATGAATGAAATTGTTTGAAAATACTGTTAAAATGTCAAGTTTTAACATATAGAACATTAGTCAAAAGGAGTGCAAACATGGAAACCATAGTGACACTATAAATATACTGCAACAAATGCATTTATTTGTACAGGGCAAATAGCAGGTGCTGTATACAAACCAGTATAAATTGATATATGAAGTTAATTTCAATCTGTAAAAGTAATTGCATTGGTTTAACTTATTTAACTCTCCTTACAGTAATATTTATAGCAGAGCAAGAAAGTAAAGAAATAAATTATGATAAATAGATAAAATACATAGGAAATGGGAATTGTTTTCCAGTTTAATTACGCTGTCACATAAAATTATCACAGAAATACACTATGCCGACAAGAAGAATACATTAAAATCCCATTATGCTGTGCAGAGTTGGCTAGCTTTTGTGGCTAGCTTTTCATCTTTTCAACTATCATGAGAAGTTAAACTTTGTAAAAAAAATATAGTGGTGCAAAAAGGACAATATAGGCTGTGCCAGTTGATGGTTAGCCTGTAGCACAAAGCTGGAATGCAAAAATATCATACCTTCATCTTCAAGAATAAATCTGACCATGTAGTAAAATCTGAATGAAAAAAAGATGCCCACTTAGAGTAATTTTTTTTTTTCTTGGACATGACTCTTAGCTGCAGAATTTTTGTGTGGCTGTAGTCTCTATATAATGTGCTCACATACTGTATTGATGGGACACTATTATAACTACAGTAAAAGCAGGACCAACAAGCAGGCAAAACATTAAAAAAGCATATCTGTTTTCTTCTTCCAAGCCAGATATTTGTGGTTTCAACCTGAAGTTCATCTTACCGTTTCTTTTTGTGATGAACAGATTTAATTTGTGTGGCATTTTTTTATCCTTCTGCTTTCTATGTCTTGGTCTGAACACAAAATGACAGCCTTACTAGAGGCAGAAAGATGCGTGTAATTCTCTGAAAGGGACTTGATTTTTCTTCTTCTCAAATTTTTTTTCAGGACAGTTGAAGCTTAGTTTGCTTGCTTAGAATATAGGTAAAGAACACTGTAACGCAGCAATTAGTGCTAATAATATGGCTGCATTAATTTGACTTTTCAGTTATATCGTAAATCTTGCTGTATTTTTAAATCTGCAACTCCCAAAGCTGTGTGATTAAGTAGAAGCTGGTGCTTTACTTAATAATAATAATAATTAAAAACATATTACTCTTTAGGGTTGCAGTAAAAGGGTGGAAAATACGATTCTTTAGAGACTTCAAATTCAGAGAAAAAAAAATAATATAGACTTCATTCATTTAAAAAAAGACATATTATTTTTAAACCTACTTTATAAATCTTTAGCATCTGATTGATGAGGTTTGATCAATGAAGGTAAGCAATACTCTGGGTAGAAAGGAAATCTCTATGAAATATCTATGAACAGAATACTATGTGCAAACTGAAACCCTAAAAGATAAGGCTTCCTGTGTAAGATGAGATTTAGGTAATCAGAAGATATTCCTAGTACTTGTCATACTTGTATAAATTAAATGAATGGACTTGCTCCAAAACTTTATTCCAGCTCTTTAGAATTATGTATATGCTGCAGGAATGATTTTTTAAAGCTGTCTATTGCTATAAAAGAATGGCTTTAACTAAAGTAAGCTATCATTAGACTTTGGAAGGGATCGTTTATTATACTCCAAAATGGTCCATTATTTACGGTTCTTATTAAAAAAAATTGAATGTGGAATGCATTCAAATTTCAGCAAAGTTTAGTTCTGTTAACTTGCCTTCTAACAGTAGAAATATTTTTTCTCACAATAATAATTTATAGTCTTTATACTACCACATGAGCATTTCAAAAGGACAACAATTGAAATCATCATTGGAATGTTTATGGAAATCAGAGATAAGCACTTTGATTCTCATTGTTAGTTTCTGATGCTAACCCATAGTGCCTTTGGTGATTCTCTTCTTGTTATTTTCTCACGTTAACCCATTTGTACCTTTGGTGACACATGTACAGTTACAATTTTTGTGGCTTTTTTTTAGAGGGGCTTCTGATTTTAGCAGTCAAAAGATTAGATAAAAGCCTAAATTATTTTTATATATATATGTATAATCTTATCTAAACTACACTGAAAACTAGTGCTCATCTTCAGTAGCCCCAGATATCCACCTCAAAGTATTTTCAGAACTGACGACTCAAAACATGGCAGCCATAACTATCTCTCATTAAAGATCTTGAAAATCAACTGCTGTAATTGTTGGAGTTTAGACACTGTCATTATGAAGACATATAAAGACATATTTTAAATTAATACACCTAATCCTAAGGAAAATTTTATCTAGGTTTTGCCCTTTATAAATTGCGCCACTATAATTTTTGCTTGGAGAGCTGGGTTTAAAAAAATGCAAAATTAAACTTTACCAGAATCAAATCTCTTTTTAGCAAGAACCATGAACTTGGCTTCGACAGCTTTAATTTGGAAGTTCACTGTAAGATTTGCATTGTTGTAAACATTTCATGCAACAATATTCATTTAAGGAGATTATATATATATATAATATATATAAATATATATATATATAATATATATATATAAAGCTAAGTGATATTGAATTATGAAAGGACAGCCCAGAACCGAGCACTGTCATGAATTGCTGTACAGCTTCATCCTATTAAAATCATTTAAAATCTTTGAAATTTTATCTTTCTATGAAAGAAGGAGGAAACTCAGAATCTTTGCATCAATGCTTTGCTTTAAGGCTTAAGATTGGTGCACACTTTTACACACCTTTTTGGGGTGAAGTACTGTTCAAACTAATAATAATAATAATTAGCATTAGAAATATCACAGTAATAAACAAGTAACAGTGTTTGTTACAAACACACATACATACACCCCAGATAAAAATAGAACTAATTATATCCATCAGGGTGAGTTAGTACTGTTTTGCTTCATGCAGGACAATGTTTAACATCAAAACTGTGCAGAAATGCTCCACAATAACATCCTAAATTCAGAGTTGTCCTGTAGAGTCATTTACACTTTCTTAATTATGGCTTCATGGACTCCAGTCTGTTCTCAGTGTAGTCAGTAGAACCACAACAAGAGCAGAGTTCAGGCCATTTGGCCACAGATGGGACTCTGGAAATCACTAACTTCTAGGAGTAAATTGAGGTTTCACTTGAAATTCCAGTAGTGGTGCTTTTGTGCCTCTTCCATTGAGCAAGAGTCTTGGCATAACAGAAATTGTGCTTATCTTTAAAGCGTTTGCTAAGGTCTCCATTTGTCATCCTTGTATGGCTCCTTTCTGTTGTATTTTACATGTTCATACCTTCAGCAAGAGTGTAGAGACCCTCTTATCTGTGAACATACTCCTCAAAACACAGAGAACTGAGCAGAAGTAAAACCATCTATTTCTCTTGTTAGGTTTTTTCATTTTCTAGAAAATCAAACTACGTATGTTCAGAATCAATAATTCCTTAAAAGAAAGAAAAGGCATTGTGGGGGTTGGGGATTTTTTGTTTTGAAAAATCAGATAATTCTTAAATGACATATATCACTATAATGACCAAGAAAAAGGTCTTCAGAAGTCAGATACAGCACTGAGTCCCTAAAATTGAGGAAGGCATTGCTAAAATAATCCCTTCACACTGTCACTGAAGCAGAATATGGAATCCCTGTATGTTTTTCCAGCATGTACCAAAAGTTGTACTCAAATCTCCAGAGCTGTCTGTCCAAGACTTGAAGTGTTTTTACCAAACCTAGGAGAAAGTAGAAGAGCCAGGTGAGTCAGAACGTCCACCAGTTAGCGTTTATTAACCACTGTTGCCTACTAAGAATTTTATGCATCTGTTTGGTAAATGGGACTCAACGTAGTTCTGTATAAAGGCCCCAACTCAGTGTAACGTTTGAGCAACCCAGTCAGAAGGGCCGTTGCTGTGCTTTACCCTCCCTGGCTGCGTGTACCTTGCTGAATCAGGGGCAGCGCAGGGCAGGAACATACAGGCGATGCTGTGGAGCGCGGGCAAGTTACACGTCAGTGGCGCTGTGGCTGAGCATGGCCAGTCTTCCTTGCCCGTGAAGTCTACGGGACACAGGCGTGGTGTGCTGGCAAGGCATATTGTGCCTATAATAGTGTCTGCTGGTTTGTCAGCTGTGCATTGATTAAGATAACAGATGAGCCCTGTGCTAGTGAACTAAGCTCTTAAATGCAGTTTTGGGGAGGTTCATCTGTGAGGAGTTTTGCAAGTGCCAGCTCAGATTTTCCTTGGAACTGCATTAGCCATAAATATGGATTATTCCTGTAGGTCCTAGCAAAATGTGAACATAATAATTTCCCAGCCAGATAAATGAGTTACTTTAGTGGAGATGTTTTGATCATGTGACTTAGTCAAAGTGCAGAAAAAATGAAACATTTCCATCCCTGTCTGCCTGAAACTGTTACCGTTACATAAATACATACAAACACGTACGTTTACATAATATACACATACAAAATATTGCAAATTTTGACAGCTTTGTTAGATCATTTTGTTTGAATAGCAAAGCAGCAAACAAGTTCCTAAGCAAAAGGATAATCCCATTCCATTGCTAAAATCTAAAGTGAATTTAGTATTTCCTACTATTTGTGAATAACTGCTATCTGAAAATATTAATTTATGAATATTATTGAGCACCTGACTACTCAGTGCTAATAGGAACTAGCAATTAGTGTATGTAAATCAACTGAGACAGCAGCATCTCAATTGCTGTTCTGCGTAGAGAAATAGCTAATTTGTAGGAATAAGTTTCCAGCCCAGATTTTAAAAAGTCACGTTTTCCACTGCTGAAAACCTCAATACCTATAATATTTGTTGTGCATTTTATGATTATTCTTAATGCCCTTGCAAACATGTGTAATAAAATGCTAACAAACCATCATCCATTGTTAATTATGTTTATCTAGACAGATAAAGTTGGGGTGGGGGGAGCCTGTGGTAAAAAATATTGTTTCCTATTCGGCAAACATAGACTAAATTTACAGCTTAATTATTCCTTGTAGTGCTGTAGAGGGATTTTCCGGTTAATCATACTTAGGTCCAGAGTTGATTTAAAAGAAAAAAAAAAATTGTGGATTTTTTTTTTTTCGGTGAGGTTTAAAAAGTATATTGACTCCCAATTAAATCAACTTCCCCTCTGGTAGGGGATTTAAATGTTTGTGAGCCTTCACTGGGAACTACACAGGGAGCTTTTCTGACAGTGATGAAACACCTTCTATAAGGCAAGACAAATATCTCGGAAAGTAATGTTATAGTTGCCTTCAGAAACTTTGCTTATGGAAAATATCAGAATAATTCATCTTAATTAACAAAAATACCTCTGTGTTTCAGCAACTAAGTGCAAGAAAAATAGAGGTCAGTTCAGGAAACCTTTATTCATGAGAGTATCCCACTAAATTCCGAAAGATCGCTTGTGTGCACTGTGATGCGCATGTGATTAAAGACTGCAGTTTATCATTAAGTGTGTTTTTCAATGCTCCATGAGATCTTTTTAATTTGAAATTTTTAAACGTTTTTTCAAAGCCAGATCTCTGCCAATCACCACAGGACCACTAGACACTGAAAGCAAAATCAGAAATTGCATTTTGTAACATACTTGACTCTTCTTGCAAAATAGCCTAGGAAGTGCTTACTAAGAAGAATCATCAACAAATCCTCATAAGTATAATCTTCAGCAGAAACTGGGCAGAAGTATTCACTGTAGTGAATACTTCACATTAAAACCAGTCACATTGAACTTGTACAGTAACCCATGAAAATATCTCCTTTTAATGCTGAAGCTTACCATCCTCATAGTTACCAGATAAATTTGTACATCAGTTAGCTGCATTTGAAAGGAACAGGTTGGCAAAAAAAATGGTGTATCTGTCTCGGCTCTAACTAGCTGTGATTTCCTCTATAGTAGCTAGTAAATTGCTTTCTGCTAAGTATTTAGAAGTACATACCATGAAGAGTTACTAAGTTCCATTTCTCCCAGAGTACCTTCCTAACTTGGCACAAAACCTGCCTTTGTTGCACAAACACAAAAAAACACATCAGCATTTTACACTTGTCTGAATTCTGGATACGCATTAATGAAGTACTTTCCCCATTTTTTTTTTCCCTGATATTTTCATATTTTTTCCTGGTGTAGGAATAAGTTGTAGGTTGTTAAGCATTGGCAAGAAAAGTGAGAAGAACATACTTTAGTTACAAGGGTTGAAAATCTATTCAGTGAAATTATAAGTAGAAAAACCTTAATCCAAAACCCCATACACAGATATTGCTAAGGTCTCATTTATCAGCCTCAGTAAAATCCTGAATTAATAATTTTCCATAGATCTGAACCTATGCTACCAGATAAGTTATGTAAACTTAGAAATTTACTACTTAACTATTTGCCTTCTATTTTCTGGACATCAGTGTAGTTCTTGGGTAAACTATTATGAAATGTTGAACAATTACCTATGTTAGTAGCTCTTGAACACATCTTTGCATTAGAACAGATTATACTTTAAGAAGAACAGCTAGAAAAGGTGGGGGTTTTTTCTTAAAAATAATATATAAGAAACAAAGCAAATATTTATTTCCATGGTGTTCCACAGATCATCATGTTGCAATGAAGAATATGTAACAGCACAAAAGTAATAATCAATACTGAACAGTCACACCAGTGTAGTTACAGAAAAGGGTGTGACTTGGGGTTTTTCTGGTGTCGTCATGCCAGCAAAAATTTTGGCAGGCACAAAGGTACACAGCTTTAAAAGGTGCTTTTAAAGACTGTAAAAGACTTGTGTTTCTTTCATGGAATTAGCTATATCAGTGTGAAAGATTTACTACTGATCCCTGTCCACACTAAGGGAACTTTTTTTTTTACTTTTCATTAAATGATTATAAAGCAGCAGGAGCTGTTTTAAATTTTTTTTTTTAGCTAGAGACATGCCCTAAATAAGACCTGCTTTTTACGTCAGAATTGTTTTAGAGCATGTTCTTCAAATCAGAAGAAAAAAATAGGAAAAACAAATTAAGTCTCAAAAGTGAGCTTTTAGAACTGCTTATAATACTGGATGATAGCACACATGTAGTTAAGAAAAGGTAAAAAGGAAAAGATAAGGAAACATTGACATTAGGGATGCCATGTATGGACTTAAAGCTTTTGAAACTCAATACGAGGTACCCCACTGCAAAACACCGAAGCAAATTCACAGCCTTAAAAGCATTGCTAAAAGGTACGCAACTTGCAGCAAGACAAAAAATATCAAAGTCATTACTGATCATATGTTCCCTTCAGACGAAAGCCTTTCCAGACACTGATCAAATATTAAACAGAAGAACAGTCAGAATTGGCCAACAGTAAAATCTGTAATAGAAAATTCAGAGACCTATAACTTAATGCTTTTTTAAACCTGACCAGGAGGGGAAGAGGAGTTAAAAAACAGCAGTCCCTCACAAACTGTTAAAAAATAGTTAAAAATGTTTCTCCTTCTTTGAAGGAAGGAACTTAATATATTAAATGAGGAAAATACGAACCTTTAGTATGTTAATTCAAAAAGCTGAATCTTTGTTTCCCAAGTTAAGTAGGCGTGCAGACATAGCCAACCTTATTTAAGTCATAAGAATGATAATTAGGGTCGCTCTTCAGGAAAGCTCTTAATCATATGCTTACAGAAGTCGATAGCTTGAAATACCTGTCTAAGCACTTCCCTGAAACAGGCCTTACTAGGTGAAAGAACATATGATCATATGGGAAGTATCTGAATAATTTCATGCCTATTTATAGTCCAGACAAACACGAACCCTCATTTCTTACTCAGTTTTCACATGTAAAGGATTTCATGTAACTGTGGGGTTCCTGGTAATAGTTGGAATTTTTCAGCTGATGAAGTCTGCATCAAAAAGCTTATGAGACATCATTCACTCCCTGTGACGTCTTAGAAAACCTGTTTACAAAGTGCTATACAAGCCCAGAATATTAGAGCATCTTCTTGGAATGAAAATTAGCTATTGAGAAAAAAAAATAAAATTATCTTGTAGAGAATGTAGACTATTTAGTACCATCTAAGATGAAAAAAAAAGCTTCTTCAACATTTCAGAGTCTCATAAAAATTCTCCTGGCAGATATAAAAGGTAGAATCTGTTGCACTTATATTGATGATATAATAATTTTCTCTTAGGACGTGGATCAGCATTTAGCAAATATAACAGCTGTACTATGAATATTACAGTCTCTGAGCTTAACTCTAAACCTGAAAAATGAAAATGCTATAAGTATCTATATCTGTAGCATATTTAAAAAAAAAAAAAAAAAAATTGGCTGTAGACCAGGTAAGTTGGTTTTGTCACGTTTCTTGTGCCCTGAAATATGAAGCAAATCCAGCAGTCTTGGTTTTACAAATTGGTGTCATCTGTAGACTACAGTTGCCTATCTTTGAATAGCCTCTTAATAACATTATGGGCCAGGGGGAGAAAAAATAGCAGATAGATAGATGAGCATAGAATATTTCTAAAAACTCTTTAAAACTGTCCGATTAATAAACCTGTGAATAAGGCCTGCTTGCTAAACACCTACTTGTATAAATGTTACCTAAAGACAAATTTATCAGACCAGTGAGAGTTTTCTTTTGATATCCTGGTATCTATGAGAAAACATTTGTTCCCCATGCTGATCTGGTAACACTACAGAGTACAGTAACACCATAAATAAAATCCATCAAGAAATTTCTGGGGGAAAAGCCCATTTATAGAATCAAACCCACTGTTACAGCAATTATTTTAATCACTGGTAAATAAACCCCCAAGCAAATAAAGAAATTTCCTTTAATAAAAATATCAGAACCCATAATTATACAATTCATTTGGGGTTTCCAGAACTGTTAGTGGTGGCCTGACTTCTCTCCTATTGAAGTCAATAACTGGCTCAAGGGAGAGAAAGGTGCCGGGCTGGGTGCTAATACGGAGTTTGAAACAGTTTTTAGAAAGGGCATTATACTATTTTGAGCCATCAGCTTAGTGAAACCACAGCATCACATGCAGGGGCAGCCCAGACTCTCAGAGCGCAACTGCGAACCCCAGATCCTCCAACAGGCTATTTCAAATGCCAGTGGTCCAGATGCAGAAGCCGAGGTGCAACCAGGGAGCAAGGGTACCAGATGACAGTTCATGACCAGTGAGCCCACAAAATTTGAAAGTACGAAGCACATTTAAAAATACTGTCCAACTGTTCAGTTTGTTCTCAATGGAAGTTTAAAAGGGCACCAGCCAGGAGCAGTAATCAGTAATATCATCTGCAGCCACGTAATAGTCTCTCTTCTGACCCACAGGTCGAGACTGGCATGAAGCTTCCATTTGGATTGGGATGTTCACAAGAATCCAAGCTACTGAGGAAGGTAGGTGTTTGATGTCCTGCATCTGGTGCTGGAGGCGTATGGTTTTGGTATGATTTAGGTTAAGACTATCTGCATAGACCCAGAGGGTCATATCAAGTGCTCTAGGTATCATTAGGTTTATTGGGTAACTCTACCTGAGTAAACCTGTACTCCAGGATTGTCTTCCCGCAAGATACTCCAGTGCGGTAGCAAAAGCCAGATTCATTGGTAGTGCAGTGTAAGTCTCTTGTAGGAAATTATTGTGTGAGTGCCTTTCAGTAAATATGAAAATATTAATTGTACTCAGTTCCTGAAGAAATCCAGGATTCCTGAAGACATTTCTACAAGGATTGAAGGCTTCCACACTCCAAGTTACAATCTTGCTATTTTAAGGAGCTGTGCTGAAAGAGAGAGCAGCCTGTAAGTGGAAAGTGGCATCTCCTCTACTCCCTGTTTTGTCTGGTTAAGGTAAGGGATGATGAAAGCAGATTAAAAAAAAAAAAAACCACAAAGAAGAAGCCAAACCACACCACAATCCCAGGGTGGTGCCAGGAATGGAAACTCAGCAGCAGCAGCAGCATGAATCACTGCTTCTCCTTTCTCCCACCAGCAGTCAGCCAGGTAACAGATTCACGATTCAAAGCCAATAAATCCAGCTCCAGCCATCATAGGAAATAAAATCAAAAGAACATTTTCTTGCCTAATCACTGTCCCTACTGGACTCCCTCTGAGAAAAAGGCAGGCTACAGTCCCCCCCAGCTGGTGGCAACGGTGCCAAGGAACCAGTGATTCCTGTAATCTATTAATAACTGCCCTTCCACCCCCAGACCAAGGTTAGGTGATAAATTCTGCAGATTTAGAATGAGGAAGCTGAAATAAAACTGAGCAGTGGATGTAGGCACTTCCAAATTTTGTCCTTAGTAAGATTTGAAGTTAGGAAGGAGTGGAGAGATACAGGTATCAAGACCACTTTTAGTGTGACTGTTTTTAAACATATAGGATACAAGATCCAGGAACTACAGTATATGTTTCACGATGTAGCTGGAGTCAGACTGAAGTCAAGTTATTTAATCTGTTCAATTTGTATGCTAACACAACACAACAGGAATACCTGTTTTACAGCCATATTGCCAGTTATCAAAAAACCCTATTTGTAAATAAAATGGAGGACACAATAACAAAACATTATACACCAACTTGAAACCAATTTGTAATAAAAAAATCATTAGGGAAGAAATATGTCTTTTCATACTCTTCTGAATTAATTTCTGGCCCTCTTCCATAAAGGTCAGGATTTCAAATGGGGAAAAAATTGCAAAACTGCTTTGTGCTACTAATATGAATGTTTTGGAAAAAATGGCGTCTCTACCAGTTGAGAACCATGACGTAGTATGCATCATAGCTTAATATCTATTTACTGTATCTACAAATTAGATCACAAATAAAAATTTATCTTCATATGTCCAATAAAGAATATTACCTTTCAAGCATGACTAATAAAATGGAAAACTTCTTTCTTAAAGGTTGAGGCAAGGTACAACCTTTCTTCATCTTTCAGCAGTGCTGCATGTGATAAAATACAAGTAGTATGTTTCATGGACCGTTGGAAAGCTGAATTTTTGTGAAAGATGTATATGCATTGCCTTTAAAAAATAGTTTAAAAATCTTACTATGATCCAGAATTTTTTATAAATCGTATTATTTGGTATTTGAAACTTCGACACTAGACATGGAGGGAGACTTGCCTTTAGAAAAGCAACATACTTGGCCACGTAAATTTCAAATACAACTGGATAATCACAATAGCTTTTGTTTTAATGGCTATTTTCAAAGATGTTCAAAGGTAGTAAGAAGTAATTTAAGGAGCAGCAAATACACCAAAAAATCACAAGCTGCAGATGTTCATAAACACATGAATAGGTTAGTGTCTGTTACAAAATCACAGTTATAATTTCCTTAAATTTTTGATTCACTATATTTTCTCATGGAAATCAAGTGAACATAGGTCTTCCCAAAACACAGTAATACTTCTGCTACTGCATATTTTATAATCAAAGACCAGGATATTTTAATTTAATTGAAATTATGAGAAAATAGCAAACATTGTGGAGTGGGTAATAGCATCTGTTTTAACTTTAGTTTGATGTTCCTCATATCATTTCACCTGATCTATCACAGAGCTGGCTGTGTTAGTCCATTTAAGGCAGTCTGAAGCTATTGGAATAAAACACTTTTAACTCAACCTGTATGACATAAAAGGAAGGCAACAAAGAAAAGGTCAGTTAACTACTCTTCATGAAATCCTGTAGCCTGCTTTCATTTTACGTTACTGTTTCCACTGGAATTATAGTTATGCTTGAAGACACACTTAGCCATGTACATCTTTCAATCAGGCCAGAACCACTCTTCTTCACTGGTGTTGTCATCATCTTGTCATTCCTTTTCAGTTGCAGGACATCTGAAAGATCCAAGTTCTTGGTGGTAGGAAATGTGGATAGGTTACTAGCAGAGTTGTTTGATGCAGTTTCAAAGAATTCTGCATTCTGCTTTGAAGGCAAATAATCCAAGATATTTTTGTGCACACAGAACCTGAACTTCTTAATGGAATTTTAGGCCACATTTCAATGGACCCCACTGGAAGTGCTTGTGTAAGGACATGATAGAACTCAGAGTGCAATGTCTTCTGCACCATCTGCTTAGGGGCTTAAAGCAGAAAGCTTTCAGTGTTACAATGCATGAGATAGAATGTGTAAGGAAAAGAGCACTGTGAAAACTATGGCTTTGTCTCGATCTTATTAAAAAATCATTCTTTTGGAAGATAATAGCATTAGGCAAATTATGTACCCTTTAGGTAGTAAATCTTTCAGTGAAATCAGCTGGACCATAGATCCCAGGCTGGGCTCTCAGGGAATTAATCCAGAATTTAAGTCATAGAAAGCTAAACATTTTAACACTTACTTACTTAAACATTGTGACCAGTATATGTATGCTTGTAATTAGACATCCAGAAATATTACAAAGACTAAATTCAGCATCACATACAAATTGAATTCACACCCACTTCCTAAATTTCCATCAGTTTAAACATGTAAACAATGCTTGTGCTGTCACTGGTAATGAACACAGGCTTACCTGGATCTCTAGAGGAGTCTGGGTTTTTTCATTGTCGAAGGACTCTTCATTGACTACCATAACCCTAAAAACCCCAGCAAAACAACATCAACAAACCTTAACATTAGAAGCCTGATATACAATCAACTTATAAACAATTTCTGCCTGAAGTCCTGGACGTTACCTGTTGTTTTTCCACTCTTGGTCTTTATCCAGACAAATTCTCCATGAATTTGATGGATATTTGACAATTAAACCACAAAATATAACTTCAGGATTAATCCATTGCTCTGATAAATCCTACTAAATTAAACTAAAACAGTTTTGTTATTCTAGATCTGGATTAAAAGTTGCTATGCCATAGGGCAGCTTGGTGCTTTAGTTTAACCCTGGACTTACAGCCACATTTCTGCTCAATTAAGAATGAACACTACATTATACACTAAGACCCAAAGCACGTTCTACTTATGGAATAAATAGCACATATGGCTTTATCAAATGCTATTCTAATTGTATTGGTGGTATATGGAATGCGTGTAGGCTCTATTTCTACATTTTTTACTCTGCAGAATGGTAATACTGGACACCAGTAAGGGTGGAGGCTGGCATAATGGGACCTTCTGCTTTTTATAACAACCCCATGTATGTTATTAAAAGGTTCAGTGATGCATCTTAACTCTCAAATGCTATTGAGAGACTTAGTAGAATTTAATGACTAATGTCAATCTACAGTAATGGAAGGCATGATCCAGTATTTGCAAATAGATATCAAATTCCTTAGTAGTAAGCTTCAGTAGAAACTTAAATATTATTATCAGAAAAAATATGGTAAAAATATTTGCCTAATTCTACAGTAAGATTTTCAAGTAAGATTTTAATTAATATTGCAGTAAGTCTAGAATGTCAGTTTGGGTGTGGTCTTATCTCAGTCCTTTGCTCCTGAGACAGAGTTCACTCTGTCACTCATGAAATAAATGACATTTGGATTTTCTGGTACTTGGCAGAACTTGGAATTCTGAGCTCTTCTTGCCTTCAAATTTGATTCATATGTTCTTGTGAACAGGGCAGGTGAACGGAATATAGCTCACAGTGGTGTTTATTATAAGCTGGAATTTTGAATTGTGAACTTGCCCAGGCCCTACACTAAAAATTGAATGTAATTGATCACTTCAGGTAGCGATAAATTTAGAATCAAGGCAGGGGGAAAAAAATAATCATCTGCATTTGATTGATTTGCACAAAACCTAACAGAGAAAAAATGCCCCATCACTGTCGACAGAATGCATATTCTATCAAAACTGCAGTCACATTCTGTTCTATTGAGATTAACTTTACCTGCTGAATGTTGTGAAATTTATTTCAGTGGCCTATGACCACCATATATCAGCATCCGACCCCTATCTATATAAAACAATAAGCATGATCTTAAGGCTGTCTTAAAGGCTGTCTGAGAGATGTATATTTACTGACATATAACCTGACTAAAGCCAAACATCATTACCCCCGTGACTGATTGGAGGGCAGCCATAACTTAGCAGTTTTATTTCCCTTCTACAGCTGAGCTCCTTGACCATGCTAGCTGAGCTGATACAGCATTTCAAGTCTTGTTATCAGCTCAATGGTTCTCTTATTTAAAAAAAAAAAAAAAAAAAAAAAAACGAGGGGGGCCGGCAGCACTGGAGAAGAAAAAGGAAAGGCGCTTCTTCGTTTAGTCTCTATCTTGGTCATTGCTGATGGACTATCAATAATTTCCACTCGGTTAAGCAGCTGGCTGAAGGTTAAATAAATTCTCCCTGGTTGTTCGCATGATCATACCTGAATTCAAGAATTTCAATTTGAAGCAGATTTCTATTTGGCTGCTCATTAGGAAGTTCTTACAGAGTCAAAGATAGGCTAGAAAAGAAGTTATTTTTGTGGAGAAGCATGAGAACAAAATTAAAGTTGATGGGGCAAAGCAACCACACTTTGAAATTTCTGAAAGGAAATCTAAAGGGATAGAGTAAAGGCTTCATATGTGTATATACACACACATACACTGACTTAGATGAGGACAACAGGAACAGAGGTCATGAGTAATCCTCCAGTCAGAAGGATTCTGCCCAACTGCTTTAATAGATTGTTAAAATCCAAGAACAGCTATCCACTGATTCATGAATGAATCATTATTTTTAAAGAAAACAAAATGGGTCATGCCATTTTGCCTGCAATGTGTTCAATTATCTTGCGCACTACTATTTTGACACCCAGAGAATTATTTACTGCGCACACAACTACCTATGCATCTCAGCCAGTGTGTGTACTAATACGCTGTTAATAATGCATTCTGTGGACTCAGCCTTCCTCTTACTTGCATCAGCTTTATTGTTTACTTAAGTATTTAATTCTTCAGAGTATTCCTGGTTTATTTCAGTTCAAGAAACTCCAAGCTCAATATGAATCAAATACACATGCTTTCACATTTAGCCATAGCAGGGTGATTTTGGAACAAACACACTCCTCGTTACTGAGACACAAGGAAAATGCACACTGAAATTTGTCTAAAATAATCAGAATAGTTAGGGACTTAAATAGCAGGTGCTGTCCTGTTAAAGAAGGAAAAGAATTATGGTTATGTTTTGAAGACTCATACAGCTGCTTTGCCTCACACAGGTTTAAGTGTATAGTCTACTTTTACACAGCAGTTGATTTTTCTTAATCAGATTACCTGCATTTTCAGTAGTTTGCTACTGAGAGGCAGAGACTAGTTTAGAGAGAGAAGTCAGATTCAGGTCACAAATCTTGAGTGCAAGAGTATGCACATCTGTACTCTTGACCCACATAGCAAGTGCCTTGACTTGCTTTCCTTCTGCTTTCGCTGTTCAATATACAGAATTCCTAATACCTACAAATAAAATACCTGAACTTTGAGGGGGGAACAATTGAGCAGTAATACAAACATGTGAAAGGGTGGGAAAAGAAGATTCAGGAAATTCCTTACAGGTTTTTAAGATAAAGCTGGATAAAGCCCCAAGTAACCTGGTCTGATCTCACAGCTGACCCTCCTTCGGTTAGGAGACTGGGCTACGGACCTCCAGAGTCATTCCGGCCTGAGTTATCCCACAACTGTATCACTCCAAATCACTGAGCAGACAGAACCGTCAGCCTGTTAAGGCTTCTAGTGAAAGCCCTGGACATGAGGACCCATCCACACCCTGCAGCACTGCTGTTCAGTGTTCCAAGGAAATGAACAGTCCCTTGTGGCACAGACATTGAGGCCCAGCCCTCCTTTGTTCTCTATACATCAGACATTTTGGCTGTATTTTAACAATACAGAAGAAACTATGTGTTTCACTGTAGTATGGTGCACAGTGTAATTATGGTGCACGGTGTAATTACTAAGAACATACAATTCAGTCCTTTACCTAGTATCCTCGAGCAGGTTATTCAGTTTCATACATTCAAACATGATCAAAGGTGAAAATACTTCCTCTCCTCTGAAGCACTATTTCTAACTGTACAAGTAGCAGCATACATGGAACTGTGTATCTTTTCCAGCCTACATATGCAGATGTATGTGCTTACTCACCGAAATTACAAAAATTATCTCATTTCTGCAATTTGATTTTCCTTACAGCAAGAGAACAAAGATGAGATTTGGCCTTCTCTGTAAGCTTTCTTCAAGGCTTCTCAGACCACAGCCTAGATTGTTTATCCCCCTTTTTGCTCCGAACGGCAGCACCCACCTGTCATACCAGAGGAGCCTGGAGTTACTTGCTTCTATAAGGCGACCTCTGACCTTAAAGCGAGGGACTTGCAGACATAATAGCATGATCTCCAGATTGCTACCAGTTAATACCAGAGGAGCCTGGAGTTACTTGCTTCTATAAGGCGACCTCTGACCTTAAAGCGAGGGACTTGCAGACATAATAGCATGATCTCCAGATTGCTACCAGTTAATTTTTTTCCCCAATCACTGCTCTGTGCTGCATGGTATTGTCCACAGACACTGCATCTTACTCAAAAGCCTTGTTGACAGAGTGTCTTGTTCATGCCTTTGCCCCCTCCGTATTATAGAAATTAGAGCAGACAGAACCTGGCACTGGGCTGCGGAAAGGCATGCAAACGGCCACCAGAATTCAGATACAGATTGCCTCCACAACAGCATTTCATAGCATAGCTTCCCACCCAGCTGAACAGTTTGTAGACCCGTTTTCCAACCCCAATCCTACACAATGAAACCTCTTGGAGCCTGCCGACTGCACAGCTTGAGTATGTTTCAGCAGGTTTAAGGCAAGGACACTTCTTTGGCTTGGTGCTTTAAGAAAGCAAAGGAGGATGCCCCTTCTCAGAGAGCTGTGCCAGTTAAACAGAAGTCCCCAAGTATTTATCTTATTCCTCCCTCATTCACAAAAAGCTTGACATGGATATCTTAATTCAAATTAATTACAATGAGTTAGAATCATAGAATATTTAAGTTGGAAGGGACCTTTAAAGGTCATCTAGTCCAACCCCCTTCAATAAGCAAGGACATCTTCAATTAGATCAGGTTGCTCAGAGCCCCAGTCCTACCCAACCTTGAATGTTTCTAGGGATGGGGCATCTACCACCTCTCTGGGCAACCTGTTCCCATGTTTCATCACTCTCATTGTGAAAAATTCCTTTCTTATATCTAGCCTGAATCTACCCTCTTTTAGTTTAAAACCAGGGGGGCTAATAAACTTTTTACTGTGGAAAAAAAAATTGATTTCCTCTACAAAAATAATTCCTAAATTCAGTCTAAAACCACTAGTTTATTCATCAGACTGTGTGATTAATGTATCTGTCAATAACTTAGAAAATACTATCCTAATAAAACAGTAGGCTGTGATCAGCTATTAATATAACTCAGTAACTTGGCAAAGGCCATGCAAGTTGCTCATCAACTTACATATTTTCACAAGTTACAGACCCACGGCAGCAATCTCTGCACAAGAATACTAACTGGAATAAAGTGGTCATTTCATGAAACATTTTATGGAAGCAGAAGGTACACACAATTTGTGTTTTATTAACAATCTCTTGACCTTATAGATTTCAGTGCCTGTATTCAAAATACTACTTTTCAGCTAACCCCCGAGCTGGCCTCATTCCTTCTCTAAGTCCAATGGACTTGTGCCAGGAATTATTAAAGCAGAAGGATACTTAAAACAATTGAAAATTTGGAATTTAAGTGGATAAACTACCAATTGGCTCTGTTGTTAGCCATTAAGAGAGAAAAATAAAATAAAATAAGTGTTGTCACAGTCCTCAAAGTTTCTTAAAAACAGAGCTTTGAGTTCTCAGTTCTTTGCAGAGCTTCTGCAGAAGCATCAGGTATATTTTTTTAAAAGCCTTTGAAGAATTAAAAGCCAAGTATTAGAGTATCATATGTCAGTTCCATACTGACTAAGCATAAATTCATTGTACATGTTGTAGGGATATTGGAATTTCTGCCAGTTTAGGACATTATGTGTGTGTAAGTATATATACACCATATATACACACACAGATTGGCAATATCAGTATTGCCATGTGTAAGCTGTGGAAATAGCGCGTGACTGGAAAAACTACCACTTCCAAAAGAAACCAATACTGAGCAGCAGGACATGAAGGGGACACCTCACTGCAACTGCATGGCTTATTTGGGGTTTGGGTTTTTTTCTTTGAACACTTTTGGGAAGACTGATATGGAGCATTCATGGGTTTCCAACACAACCAACAGCTATCTTGAACTTTCTTACACTATATTACATGACAAGATCTTGTTGATCTTCTGGAGGCATTCAGAGAAACTTGATTAAATTAGAAAAATATATCCCTTTAATAGGTTTCCTACTTTGAAATTAAATTCTGTAACATGATAGTTTTCAAAATTCCTAATTTATTAGAGTTGACAGATGTGACCCACAATTTTCATTTTAGCTTTTTACTTTTTTTTTCTTTAAATATAAAGCTTAAAAGCTTTTTAGTGAGACAATCTATTAATATATCTATAGGCAGTTTCTCTTTTCTGACTGAATGCTGTCTCTCTGGGTGTTGACACCAGATGAAAAGATGTACAGGTTATTAGCAAGAAAAAGGAAAGTACATGAAATACTTTTTCTTCCCCTGCCCAGAGGCCCTTTGCCAGGGAAGATGCTCTAACTCTCACATATCTCAAAATTAGCAATGCATCCTGCAAAATTTCTACATGTAAAGAAAACTATTAACCCAGGAGGCATAAATCCAATTTACTGCAAAAAAGAAGAAAGACTGTTTCTTCACCAAACTCCATTTCTCTTTAACAGTCTCTCAGCTGTCAATTTGATAATGGCTGCTTTATTCTGCACTCACATAACTGGGGACAATTCTTATTCCAGTCCACATTATGTTCATCTGTTAATCTGATGACAGAATCTGTCTCCTCAGGTAACAAATTTTGGGACCAGAATTTATCCACCAGTAGGTTTCATTCCCCTGAAGGGTAAATTAAGGTGGATTTGTAACATCTTTGTTTATCCGAAAAATTTAAATATATTGAAAGAACTTGAAAGCAGATTTAATTTAAGAGAAAAGTAAGGCTATTATATAAGCAGATCTCATCCAGAATGTGTCACATAAATACCATACTATCAAACAAGAAATGTAAATTATCATACATACTCTATAATTGAAAAGTGTATTATACATTAGTGAAGTCACCCATTTATCTAATCATAATCAGTTCCAATAAAATCTCATTTAGGAAAGTTGAATGTAGTTCAGGGTGGATGGTTATGAGGATATCAGTCATGTGAGTACACACTGAAACAGTTTTAGTTCTTATACATAGAAATCCAATTATTGCATATCTCGTATGAAAGAAACTTACACTGATATGGGCTAAAATGGTGGCATTCAGAACTAGAAAAAAAGCAACTATACTGAGTAACTCTATTTAAAATAATGTTTTAAGGAAATTTTTACTCAAGATTTTATGTTTGCAAGAAGTCATTACAAGAATAACACATTGTCTAATGCTAGTAAGAGATGGTTCAAAAGCAGAGGAAAAATCCTGATACATCATTTGAAGGTTCTGATGATGTACAGCTTGGGATCCAAACCTCCCATCCTTGGTTTTATAAATCCAGCCTTTCAGTAGGTGAAAGTCTGACTGACCAAACATACGCAAGTCTGTTACAAAAGGAGGTAAAGTATAACCATTTTCTATTACTACTGCCCTTCTACTGCAGCATTTTAGATAAAACAGCCTCCAGACATGAACAATAAGTGGTTTTTTTGAGCTTGTTGACATTAAATGACATGAAACAGGCTAATTTTGCTATTCACACAATACATCATTCCACATGAATTGCAGGAACTTGCTATCTTGGTTTTGACAAAAATGCCAGACAGTAAGGTAATCTGAATAAAATGTGCATCATGACTACAGCTGAAGAAGCAGTTCATGATGAATACTTAATTTGGTACCATTAGCCTCTTCCGAAATTATCATTAATGATTTTTTCTTCTGTTCCTCCATTTATTGTGCACAGCTGCTCACCTAATCACTTGCATAAACTTATCTTAACCTATAGATTATTTATTATACATCCATCACTTTTCCAACAATAGTAATCTAAGATATACTGATTTTATCTCTTTTACATGTTCTGAAATTTAAACTCTCTATATGGCTAGTCCCCATTCCATTGTGAATACTCATGTACATACATACTGATGGCAATATTTACATGCAGATACATTCAGAACACTTTGTAATCCATCACTAGCCTGGAGAATAACAACACAAACATCTAAATGTTCTTCATTAAAATTGGGTACAAGAAGTGAGAAAACATAAGCTTGACAAAAAGAATACCCATATATATTTTTTTAACATTTTTATTTTTCATTTTTATTTATTTATTAAACTTCAGGTATAATCCTCCGTCAATTCCACCTTCACTGCAATTCCACCTTATTACTTACATTGTGGTATGTTTGCTTCTTCACAAAATTTGTTGGATTCTGAACAAAGGGGTTTATTTGGAAACTTTTGTTACAAGAGAAAAATTAACCATTTTGACTATCCTGTTCTTGCAGCTGTAGCTAGCCCTGATTTGCTCTGCTTTGCCTGGGTAGAGGTACAACCACATATACATGCAATTTATCCAATTGTAATAACATAAGTAGACTAGGACACTTTATATAATAAATACTATAAAGCCATGATGATCCACAGGAATGATCAGGATACCTTATTCCCACTTTTATGTTCTATTATGTTCTATGCAATATTTGAAAGTAGGAGAGTGCTAATTTACAAGCATATAGGCAGTTTTTAAGAGGAAATTACAAACAGGAGAGGAGAGGTTGTCAATCACATGTAGATGGAAACAGGCTGGCCAGACTGACTTGCAAGTGCATCATGTTAGAAGTGACTCTTGGCCAGACATAGGCCCTTCTTCCCACCTCACTTGCTTCTAAGCCTTTCAGGGCTTAGAAGATGTCTTGAAGAAGAAGGGCATGATAAGATGTCATGCGCATGAAGTTAAATAGCATTCCTGTATTCTGGAAAACATATCCTATGGATGACATGCAGAGAAGCCACCAGATCTAGACCACAAAGGACACACAAGAAGCCTACTGGCTAGAAAAGCATCTTTAGGTAGTGAGGAGAGACATAAAGGAGCCAAACAATTCCCATGCACCAGCACAGATGCACTGAACTGAACATTCCTTACTTCATGAGGAGGGCCAGCCTGTTTCTCAGTTGTTTTCCTTTCTAGTACCTGTGAAGTTAGATGAGATTTTGACAGTTCCAAGGCTCCATATGCAGCTCTGTAAGAAGCCACTGTGCAGTCATTCATTTCCATTTCTAAGTAGGCTTGTATGCAACTGAATTGCCCTGGTCAAAATTACCTGCTATTCTCACACTCCAGCCTTGAGAACAGCTACATTGTCTGGCACGTCTGGGAGCTGTCCTTCACACTACTGCCTTTGCAATCAAACCAAAGTAAAGCTAAGAAACGCTATATGCCTTCATATCTCTGACTCTGGAGATCCCTCTTCTACTTCTCTTCTGATATGCTTGCTGTTCTGCTTGCTATTTTTCTTTCCAGACTATGGAAAGACAGATGACGGGTGGACGATTGACATGCTCGGCATTTACTAATACTGTCTATAAAACTGCTGAATTAACATGAACCACAGGGTGTTACTTTCTAAGCCAACAGCGGACCATGCTGCTGGAGTTAGCTCAGTGAGGCAAGATGCACTTAGAAGATACATACACCTAGGAAAAACTAGTTTTCATAAGTTCCACTGCACAGGAACTGCATTTAAATATCTCAACCACAATCACATGATTCTAATCACAACAGTACAAGAAGGAGATCTAACTGCCCTCTGTAGAAGGTGATGCACTACTGTTACAGAAAGGCCAAATGGCATAAAGAGCTGGATGGGCTCACGGCAAGAATTTAAGAGAAGATCAAACACTGCAAGGGCAAAGACAACCGCATCTAAAGATATCAAGAGGTGACAAGGTGCAGGAGGAATGCTACATCCAATATTCTGTACCTAGAAATTAATTCCATTCTCTGACTGTCCCAACAGCTTCAAGAGATTTTCTTCTTCTTCATCTCAGCCTGTAAAAACAGTATTGCTGATATACTGGCGTGAGGATCAACTCCTGTAACAATATTCTGAAAACCCACTGTTTAATATTTTGGTCTTGGTTCTGGAAGATTGAGCTTGACAACTGCTATGAGATCTCACTTAAAATCTGTGGATGTGGTTCACTAGGAGAACTCCAATACCCTCAGTGCTCCCTAGAGAACATTTCTTTGCAATCCCACCAGAATGTGTGAACTTTAAAGTGTTTAATTTAAGAAAAATAACTCTACAGTAGCAAAACTTTCTGTGAAGTTATGTAGAAAGCTAAAACCTGCGTACTGTTCTCCTTCCCTGTTCATACCATCTAGCTTAAACCAGCAGTGAACAATTTTGAAATATGCTGGGCTTCAGCCAGCAGTTTAAATGAGTATATGTGATTTAGTTCATATTTTCAGGCCTCTTTATTAAATATCTCCCAGTTCCATCTTGCCTAATATTTGATCCAGCAAGTTTAATGACCATCCCTTCATTAAACATTACAAGCTTTTTAAGACCTTGGCAGTGCTGCATTTCATTCAATAACCTAGCGCTGCGACAAAGTCAACACTGAGTGCCAAGTTAATCCCTCGTGTCCACTAATTATGTCCAGCGCTGCAGCTTCTTGGGTGAGCCTGAATCGCTGGGGAAGTGCAGGATTTCCAGGCCGATGGGTTCAGGCTCCGGCTGTATCTCATGTCTTGACACTAGATGTCAGCGAAGGGTAATTGTTGTCTCAATTTAGAGGCCAGCCCAGGTAGCTCCTAGCAACCCCTGTTAATGTTTTATAGCAAAGGTGAAGTATAGCTTAATACAAGCATCTGACATATATTACAATAAAAAAGGATATAGTTGTCTAGTGTTTTTAAAGTCAGTCGTAAAAGATGAATAATGATGCAGTTTTAAAGCTAAAAGACAGCTGCCAAGCTGAATGGCCATGATAGATGTCTAAACACCCAGTGTAGAGAAAACCTGTTCCCTAGAGATCACCATCCAAAAAATTAATTACTACGATTCAGCATCTTTAAATGTGCCACTTAATATACTGCCACCATAATTAAATTTCCAGCCCTGTGACCTTGAGACCATTTCCTGAGATAATAAATGAGATCAAGGTTTAATCGATGCAGATGCAAGTAGAAACTGTCCGAGGAAGCACAAAACCATCACCATGTAGTGAAGGTCAGGAAACAAAAACCAAGTGAAGATGCGAATCAACATTAATTGCTTTCTTATGATAAAAGATGTCTATTTTAATTTGCTGTATTTGCAAACAACAGTTCCATTGTATACTCTCTGACAGCAGCTTTTAAACTCTACCCACAGATGAAGTCAGTAGAGGGCATATTTGCCTCCTCGTAGATCCCACTTTTTGCAGCAAATGAAGCCATGCTCAGTAGTACACTGAGACCTGATAACCAAGCTCATCACACATCAAACAATACAAAGACAAGAAACAACTGACTGCTTCAGATACACTCCCCTCTAATGCAAGAAGCCAAACAAAAAGGAGAGACTTTGGGTAGAAACACAGAGACGTGAAGGTTATTTTACCTCCTTTTGAGTGGCACAAAGGGTACAGTCTGACTTCCACTGTTGGACTTTACTACGTGCTCAATTGGATACCACAGTGTCTGATAAATATCTAAGTATATAACACCACCTAGTAGACAGCCTGTTATTTTAACAGAAGTAAATCTTACTGGGGTTGTCGTGCACTTAATGAGTTGAAGTGAAAGAGTCTCAGCAGCTAAGTCAAGTCTCCTTAATTGTATGCTGTTAGAGAAATTAGAACTAGGTGATGGTAGGGGGAGCCTATGTTTAAAAAAACAGGATTTTCTAACTTTTTGAGAACAACATTGTGTAGAGGTAGGCTTCCTTTCATTCCAAGAAGCCTGGAAGGAAAAAAAAGTATGTGTTCTGACACCTGAAACCTCAGAACCTTAAAAAGCATAGAAGCCATCAGTAAGAGGACAGAAGGATGAAACTGCAAAACAGCGTAGATGACTTATCTTTAAATAATAGTACTTGGACATATTGTTTTGTAAAATAGGTATTAAACAACAATCTCCATCAATTCTGCCAACATCAAATAGATTAAATTATGAACCACTATAAATTCCAAGGTTAAAATGCAGTTGATACAATACAAGTCGCATCTCTAAATAACTCAGGCAAATCAAGGGGGCTGGGGTGATACACAGAACCCCAGTAGAGTCAGCAGCAAACACTGTAGGGAGCTCTGGTATCACTCCATGTCAGTAAGGCCAACGTACAAAAATTTGTACCAAACCCGGAAGAGGACAAAACAGAACAGTCCACTAACCAGCAGGGATTAGAGACTTCCAGTTACAGCAGAGCTCAGAAGGCATTGTGGGGTGGGGGTGGGGTGGCGGAAAATAACATACAGACTGCTGCAACATCACACTAACTTCACTGGAAGTCTCCAGAAATACCATGAGGCTATGTTTTCTGAGCATACGAGTCACAGAACTGTGCCATATACATATTTAATGTTCACATTAATCCTACGACTGAGGATGTGCACATGTAAAACCTGAAGACACACTGAGGGTGATTAAGACAATTATTTCCTAGTCAAAAACTGCCAACTACCCTTGAGAATGGGAAAGTATTGGTTAAATAACTATCATGTCTACAAAATGATGCAACAAAATCACCTTGAAGACTCAATTCAGCTGCAGCTCTGAAAGATAGGAAATACCACCAAGGTTTACTGACCTAGAACAAAGTCCTCTGGGCATGGAGGTAACCACTAGAATTTGACTGGATTTAATCTGAGACAATACTGTACTGGAAACTGAAACCAACATTTTTTGAAACTTGTAGTTGATCTGCATTCAGTGTAATGCAGTTAAAATCTGATTAAAAAAAAATCTACTGAAGTTAACGCTTCTAAAATTTCCACGGACTTTTGGCTATATTCTTGTGTTTGTAGGTAGGCTGGGAAATCCACTCTACCTGACGGGAAACTTTTCCTCTTGTCATCCTGTAAGTACCAGTAAGACCTTTATAGAGACTGAAAGTATGGGAAATCAAAGTCTCTAGCTCATCTGACAGGCCGGCTGTAAATAACTCACTGTTCTAACAGCATGCTCAAATAGTCTCCTTGCATGACAAACACCAGACTGCCATACCGGTAGTTCCCATCTTTTCTTATTCAAAGATCCATTCAGATGCATTGGGACAACCTGAAGGCTACTTCTGATAAGAACAATGGGCAGTTTTAAAGAACAGGCATTTCAATTACAAATTTTTATTTTACATTTTTAGCCTAATTTGGTCTCTTTGTGATAAACAAGATGTTTTACATATGCCTAGTAGTAATAATTGATAGTTCATGCTTCTGTATGTTATACTTGTTAAAATATTTGCATTTAAAAGCAAAGTTGGACTTCTAGCTCTAGGCTACGTATGTGTCTTTCCTAAGGAGTCTCAACTAGAAGAAGCATTTTGAATTATAATTGTCTTCCAAATCTCAAATTAAGAGAGACAGAACACTGTTAACCCTTCACTTAGATCATTTATCCGTGTGAAAACAAATTGTGGTTTAGTAAAGTTGAGCAGAGACCTGGCAGATAGGCTGGACTTGACTCCTCCTATATTCAGTCAGTAAGATTAGACGGAGAAGTAAAGATTACCTACTCTGTCAAGGGTTGGAAGATCAGGCCTCAGGTAATTACAACATTAAAACACATCTTTATGAGGAGATCAGTTTTACAGTTAAAAGCTTTATAGCTCGATTCAGAAAAGCAAATTAGTTGAAACTTTGCAGAAAATAGTAATATATTATGAAAGATGAGGTGCTGTGTTCAAAACACTTGCTGAACTCCTCACATAAGAGTTTCTTACCTTAAAAAAAAGATGTGTTGTATAGGATGCTTCCTGCATTGGTCTTCTGGAACTTTACAACATATACGCTACAGAAATGCAGAACTTGGAGATACAAATGGAGTGTTTTTAACTGAGGCAGGTGTGAAAGAATGTAATGTTTGAAGGCTAAGGCTTTCAAAAGTGGCTTGTCTCTCTCTGGTGGTATGCATGTGGAAACATCAAGAATGATTCTTCTCAAGAGGCTGAGGAGACAAAAACAATCAGAGTTTTCCTACTCACAGACTCTTCTAAAATATGTGGTGCTCGGCACCACAAAACTATAGTGTAAAACTATTAATTGCTATTCACCACACAACCAACTGTTTTTTTCATTTGAGCTTTTTGATAGTAATGAATCCACAGGCAAAGTATCAGAATAAATGCACAGCTTAACTCATAATTTACACAGATTTTACAATCTGAGTATTTTAATGGCTATGCTCATTGTACATAAGGTCACATCTTACGGTATCAACCTTCATTTTAAACACATGTCTGGGCACGTAGGACAGAGAGCGATTCTCTCTCTGTGCAAGAGGTTACGAACTACTGAGAAAGCCATGTGGTGCAAAGCTGACTCGCCGTCCCCAGCTCGACAGCAGCCAGCTCCACTCCAACACAGCAGCATTTACTTGTGGTGGGCTGACCCTGGCTGGATGCCGGGTGCCCATCAAAGCTGCCCTGTGACTCCCCTCAGCTGGACAGGGGAGAGAAAATGAAACAAAAAGGCTCGTGGGTCGAGATAAGGATGGGGAGTGATCGCTCCCCAATTACTGTTGCAGGCAAAACAGACTCAACTCGGGAAAAAAAAAAAAATAATATTACCAATCAAATCAGAGCAGGATAATAAGCAATAAAACCCAAACCTTACCCCCACCCTCCATTCTTCCCAGGCATAACTTCACTCCTGATTTTCTCTACCTCCTCCCCGCCAGCGGCAGGGGGATGGGGAATGGGGGCTGCACTCAGTTAT
>JAVJGJ010000060.1:20805218-20838042 GCA_035590215.1 Microhierax caerulescens
GGGTAATTTTAGACTTACCTTTTGTGATCCAGATGCTGAGCCCTTAAATGAAGTGCGTTTGAATGAGCCACTCATCCTCTGTAAGGAACCTGTGAACTTTCCTCCTTTTCCTTTCTTAGCCCCCTGGCCCTTACCCTCCATAAGGGACCCAGTACACCAGCACCAAAGAAAATTCTGATTTTAGTCATGTAGTCTGAACAGTTTTCTTCCTTAAGCCAACAATCATTAAGTTACAGCTTAAATAAAAAGATATGCAGATGCCTAAAACAAAATCAAAGCCAAACAAAGAGACTCCTGTTCTGATATGCAACCTGTCACAGATGTTACCAGCCAGCTAGACAAGTAGAAAAACAAGGTAACACAGATACAAACTGCTGTCCTCCTCCCTCTTCTCTACTGACTCTATAATCAGGCTTAATGCACACAGCTTCTGCAAGCTATGGTTTTTAATGGACGGAGATTTAATAAATGGTGATTGAAGGTAAATCTACTTTAGAAACAGCAGCCCAAAAGGTTTTTATTTGTGCAAAGCACAGGGCAGTCAGATGGAAATTATTTTGGTATCAGTAGAAAGGCACATGAAAGAGCAGATGGTCCTCAGCAGACTATGGGTTAGAGGCCTGGTGGAATTCTAAAGGATAACTGCTGACAGTGAGTGTGCCTACCGCACATCGCGGGATGAGAGGGATCAGGTTTTAAAAGCAAACAACCCAGAAGATCACGACTTACAATCTAAGTAATTAGGGAACATGGGTTGTGGCAAATAAGGTGCGGTGTGTATTAGTAAGAATTCATGAAGATAATATCTCAATTCATCTATTTTGTACTATTCTGCCTAAATATGCAGAGTGAAAGCAAAAGGAGGCAGTTAGGAGAGAATACACAAGAAATGCAGAAAAGACAAGGTACTTTAAAAGAACAACAAAATTATTATTGATTAGGAAACATCTAGTTAGCTCCAGAAGATTTGCCTTCTCAGACGTGATCCAGGAATCTGTTAAGGAAGCCTGTTTAGAAAAGATAGACAAGAAGCACAAAGAAAAAGAGACACATTTCAGAAATGTACACAGGGACTGCTGATTTTCAATTGTGAAGTAAGTCAGAAACACGCCTGATTTACAGGAGTTAGTAATACAGTCATATTTTTTTTTTTAAAAAAAACTTAATTACTTTTTTTTAGGTTCACCCCTTTGTCCCTCAGTAAAGATGGGGTGGGCGCCTGCTTGCAGCTGGTTAGAGGAGGCGCCAAAAATCATGCTGAAAACCTAAAACAAAACAGAAGAGAAGTGGAAGGGGCTGATGGATGGAGATGCACCAATTCTGTTGTTCCAGTCAGCACAGCTATAACCAAGAAAATGAAATTTCCCAGGCTGGCAAGGATAAGTAGCTGACAATTTATGACATACTTATGACATAGGAAATTTTACTCTCCTATTTCCCAACACAACTTTAATTTCCTATGCGCTGCAGGAGAGTCACTTCTATTATATTAGTGAAAACACTTTGTGGGATCAGGTTAACAGAATGTAGAAAGGAGGGCATGGGCATTAAAGGGTCACAAAAGAGGTCTTCTTTTCAAATCATTCACTTAACTTATTTTAAGACATGGCTTGGCTTAAGTGAACAAGGCTGAGGTAGAAGCTGGCAAATGGAATATAAAAATTGGGCAAGGACAGTAAGCTGATAGAGCATGCACAGAATAATCTCAAAGGCAGTTGCAATCAGACAAGCTGCTTGACAAAGTAATGCCTCACAAATTCCATGTATGCCTGCTCTCCAAAAGGGTCTCTCCATTACATCTGGTCAGTTAGCAGCAAAACACTGCAATTACTTCCTGGTCTCCTGTACCCTATCATTGAGTTAGCTGCAGAAGACAAAATATCTGGGTCAAAACCCACCCTGTTGTGAATTTAAATTGTTGTGAACTTTGAAACAAAACAAATTCCTTCTATTTATACCAGAACTTGAAGTTGCTCAACCCTGCCTTTTTCATCTATAATAGTCATTGCTGCATTCTAGGACATATTTTCAAACGGTGGTAGCTATTACAGCAGTCACTTACCTCAACACCAGGATTTAATGAGCTGAGAATATGTCCTCCTGATCTAGCACCTTATTTGATAATAATGAACAAAGCTGAAAGACATTCAGATAATAGCATATGTTGAACATTTTTGGTTTATATTGTAGTTTAAACAAATCCAGCATGAATGCCATCAGGAACAACAACAAAAGTATTCAAGGCTCCTTTGCACAGTTCCTCTTCCTCAGCTACAACATGCAGCTGAATGCAATGAATGAAAGAGAGGTGCATTCTAGTCACTTTTGTGACTTCACCTCACAAAGAGGCATTGTGTTACAACAGCACAACTCCCTGAAGTAATATTGGGCTGCCTTACTCAGAAGGGGTGACTAATGGTATTTTGGTAAAGGACAAAAATGGGGACATGCTTTTCACAAAGCAGAAATTCAGAATACAAATCTGTTCTCCAAGACACAATGTAGAATGTGAATAAGGAATTAACCTGATCCTTTTGGATCTGTGATTCTTAGACTTTTGTCTGATCTCCCTGTAACTGTTTTGGTACACTTTAAGGATGACACTGGCTTTTCACAAGTCATCAGTGCCCAGGAGATGGTCACATCCAAGAGCCAGATGAAAGCCTTCCAGCAATCAATGCAACAGAAGCTGCTGAATATGTTAGTAGTTGAAAAAACAGACAACTACATTCTGCTGTGTTCTTGTCCCCACTATGTTTATATAACGCTTCATGGGCTACTTCCACAATACTGAGGGAACAGCAACGTGCACAGCACTGGCACTTTCAACAGCTCTGTGATTTAGAAGCACAAGTTTAACTGATTTTCTAGAAGAACTTGTGGTTTTAGGAGTGCAGTCTCACATTAGGAAACCTTTTAAACAAACATTGTTACTGAAGGTTCCTGTCTCATTTTGGAGTTTTCTACTTCACCATTTGAGCTGATTCAATAGTTTACGTGGTCTCAATTAGATCTGTGTAACCATCTCGTTTAAATCAGCACTGGGGGAAGAAAGGGTAGTAAGCTCTTGCAACAGAATACGGTTGACAACAAATGAGTATCGGGCATAGTATGGAGGTCAAAGACCCTTAAACTGCTTCTGAAACTGAACAAATCATGACGTGCAAAGACACGTTTGTCCATCGCTCTCTGTATTTTGCAATAACATCAAATTGGTCAAGTGGATTATGAAAAACCCAAGACCACATGTCCCCAGAAAAGAGCAAGTGGAGTGCAGGCACATTCCATTTCCAGTATCACCTTCAAGGTCCCTGACAGCCTGCTCCCTGGGAAGAGTGGTGTGCATCCATTTCAAAGGACATAAAAGTAACATATTACATAAGATATTAAGTACCTGTATACCTAGAGATACCACACCATGGAAATTTAACATCTGCAGTCATGTAAAAGTCCATGGCTCAAATGCCCTATTACAATGTGTTTTTAAAAAAGTTAGTATTATGGTTAAAGATAGCTGTAGTTTTCTTAGCCTATAGAAAATCTAAAACAGACTAAATTGCTCTTGCTGGTCATGGTCAGAGCTATTTTATGACATCACATCACAGATGTCTGATACCAGTTTAAAAAAAAAACAAATATTGATTTAAAGCTTTGGTCCACCATGTCATCTGTAATGTTTCCACTCACTTTGGTAGTCAAGCTAAATACAGAACGCATTAGTGTATAATCCAATGAACTTCATTTACATGGACAGACTGGGATATGATAGACTTATACCTGTATAAAGACTTATATGTAAAAGGCATGTAGAATTAGGCCTTCCTTCATTTTGCATTTAAGGTATTAATCTAACGTGAATTTCTTTCACAGACAATGGATTATAAGACAAAAACTAAAAGCACTTTCTTTTTTTTACTGCGATGTCTTAAAAGAATATTTTTTTGTAAAAAAAAAAAAAATATGTCAGTGTCCTTGGACATTTCTGATACAAGAAAATTTAAATACTCATGTGTTTAACTGAAAAAAAACCAACCCTACATTCCATTAACAGCATTCATTAATTAAGGTAACAGGAGCTGCTGGTATTGTGCTCAGTGCTGCACAAATGCTTTTCAAAAAAGGCTTATTCCAAGATAGTCACAATTAGTTATGTTGTGCTTGCTACCAAAACATCTAGACAAGTGTCCACACAAGCAAATCCATCTTCCACTTCAACAGGAATTTTCCTGCATAAGGATATGACCATAGGCCAGGATTGTCTGAAATCATTCTGGTGCTGCAAAATATTATCATTTTGAAGTCTTTCAACTCTTCAGAACCTCCCCGTTACTCTGTTATTGATAGGATAAACCTGCTACTCTCCCAAACTGAAAGTAAATGGAAATGTCAAAATTACTCTTCAAAAGGATTTAATCCTGTTAATCCATTAATGTACTCTTTACAAGTTGGCTAGCTTCAGAGAGACAGTTCAGTTAAATGTATTTTTAACTTTAAAAACCCCAGCCTCTTCCAAACTGTTTTTCTCTTACTGTAGTACATATAAAAAGCTGCAGGAGATCAGACTAATATCTCACAGGTGTGCACAATAACCTCCAAAGCAGATGGCCTATCTGAAATGAGCTGCAGCAGAATGAAACTGCACAGCATTTTATAGTCAAGGTAAAGGAAAGGAGCAATAAGTTCCCTGACTACAAACAAAGTGCTTTGCCCTCCAAATCAGAGAGTTTTGCAGCAGTAGACTTACTTTTGAAGGAGCAACTTGAAACCAAAACTGTAAGTAGAAATGCTCCTCATTCTGGACTGTTGCATGCTTCAAACTATAAAGCCAAAAATGTTTAACATTTGAAAACTACTACTGTTACTGACTTCTCAGTGGTCTAGTAACAGCATTGCACTTGCCTTTTCTCATTTCCTCACACTGAACATTTTCCAGTCTTCTCCACCTCCCCCATCTACACATTCAGATGCAGTGGTCATGAACTATGCAGTTCACAGAATTAATATATTACTTTGATATCATTAATAGAAAGCTATGGAACAACTGCTAGGTCTCATTATTAGCCAAAACAACAAAAAAACAAACAACACTCCACTACAATAACACATTTTTAAGTTGACTGCTTTTAGAAGAAAACCACTTTCTTCCCATAAGATTTTTATAGCTTTCTTCCCTCTCTTCACAAAGAACTAAAGAATTATGTTTAAAATTTTTCCTTCTTCTTGAGTGCTTTGCCATTTGTGCTACAAGTACTTTTATATTTGTAAAACTTAAAAATAGATAGGAAGGGATGGAGGAAGGAAGGAAGGAAGGGAGAGCCTAATGGCAATAAATATAGTGTTCAACATAAATGCAGAAGAGGTAGTGATAGTGCTCCACAGTGGGGTACAATAACTTGTTACCAAACTAGAGGGAAAGGCATTGAGATCCAGAAGATCAGACAGACACTGGGGGATCAAAAATTACACAAACATTGAATTACTGGTTTTATCACAAACTCCACTACAAGTAGTGCCATTCAGCCTCCAAATAGCTTTATCTTTGTTTTCTTCAGAACAGCTAATGACATAAGGCACAGATTAAAGCTTTGCTTTTACACATTATATTCAGGGCTGTAATTTATGGCCTTACTGTTAACATGAATGAGACCTAAATGGTGGGCATGTTTAAAGAGTTATAAGGAGGAACAGAAATCAAACCAGTCAAACAAAAAATTCCAAAGCTCCATGTCCCTAAAGACAAGAGAAAAACCACAGAAATTACATTTTCAAGTTCTGAAGGAGCTTGAACACATCATGAAATCACAATGTTCTTCCTTGGCAGTATGGTAATTTTCCAGGTAAAGTGTATTTCTTATTTGCGAAAAAATCCTTATAATTTTTCAATACAGAGATTGACATCTTTCTTAGGTCTGAGTAGCTGCAACTTAAATAATGAGGAGCATTTGGAAAATTTTATACCATTTTTACAGAACTCTCCTTAAAACTTCCTTTGCACAACAGAACTGACAGTGGAAGCACCATGTCTTCAATTCCCTTTGACAGTTCACACTTCAGTTATACACTGCAGTACATTATCATTTTAGCTCAGTTATAGGTCTTAGCCATCACGTGCTTCAACAGTTCTCGATTCTTTAGTTTCTACCCCTGAAATGAAGCACTGAATATTGTTCAGTGCTGATTACCTACCATGAGAATATGCACGCTGCAGGCTGCTGGGGACTGCTGTCTGCTGGGCAAAGAAAGTTGACTTCTTTTTCTGTAAACTACATATCCTCAAAGTGATGCTGTAGTAACCTAGGCAAAAACATATTTGGGATTAAAAATGTAACAATTTCCACAGCAAAACTCACACAGCATGTAACTGGCAGGTGATACCTCTAGAAAAGAAGTTCCATTTAGTCAGTTCTACACTTAAACTCAGAGGAAGACTGTGGGCCACTTTCTGGTACTTTTATTCAGCATTGTCTGTTTATCCATTCCAAGAGTCTGTGTTATTTAGCCAGTGTCTGTTCCCTCTCTCATTCTCTTGCAATAAAAATAACAGGTTTAAAATAAAATTAAGCAGATCATGAGATACGGACCAAAGAAAAAAAATAAAGAGTAACCTCTGTGCGTGTCAGTAGGCCTGTAAATCGGTGCCTGCATTACCTACCACCTTCACATATTAGAAATAATGTGTCCTGCTCATATAAATAACAAAATGCATGCCAGTAATCTTATTTCCATAACCTGCCTAAGGAGTAGAACCTGCAGAGACCCACCAGATCTTTTAGTCACCTCACCCTTGGGGATAGACTCAGCTTCCCTGCATTTGTAGAATCACAGAAGAAATGAAGTTGGGATGGCTTTTGAAGCTCACCCAGTCTGAATCTCTCCTGTTCAAGGGAGAGCCAACTGAGAGCCTGGATCAAGTGGTTCAGGGCTTTGTCCAGCTGAATAGTGAAAACCTCCAAGGACGGTGATTCCAGTCCTCTGGCCAGCCTGTTCCACTAATCAACTATTGTCCACTGTAAGGTATTTTTTTCATATGTCCCTCTGGAATTTCTCTTGCTGCAACTTATAGCCATTGTTTCTTCCTCCTCCACCTCTGTGAAGAATTTGACTCCATCTTCTCTGTAACACTCCTCTACTTTGTGGAAGACTGCAACTAGATACCCCCTCAGCCTTCTCCTCTCCAGGCTGGACAAACCCAGCTCTTCTAGCCTATCCTTATATCAGGTGCTTCCATACCATAATCATCCTGACGGCCCCCCCCGAGATATTTTTCAATCCCTCTCCTGTGATAACAGGCTCTCAAAATGAAGACAGTACTCCAGATGCAATCTCATGAATGCCAAGCAAAGGAAACAAACATTCCCCTCTTCCTCCTACAGACAATACATAGCCTTCATCACCACTGCTCGCTCATCTTCAATTTGCTGTTCACTGGGATTCCAGGTCCCACTAATGTGTGGGCCTTAGTAAAATTTTAAGTTAGTGTTGGTCCATTCCTCAAGCTTGGTGGAGAAACACACACAGTCACACGTATCCCTCCTTGGTATTGATGCCAATTTCCTACATGTGCATTCTATCCCATTTTTCAGGACACTGAAGGTGTTACACTGTATCAGCCCCCATCATTACACCTACAGACACATTCAAACTGAAAATTAAAAATGAAAAAAAAAAAGGGGGTTCATCTCAGCAGTTTAGAAATACTGTATTGAATTGAAGTGCAGCAGGATAACTTCGAGTCTGAGTTTGTGATGGGGTGGTGTCTTAGATCTTGCAATCTTAACACAGCATCCTTACAGACATCAAAGAATTGGTTTACAACAGGCAAAACTCCATATAACTGCAGACTGAGCCAGTGAAGACTTCTTGCATAGACAGGGCTAGCTGTCGGCTGTTTAACAATTTTCCATGTGGCTACACAATCAGTAGTACTAACAGTAGAGCATCCTGTGGTTGGATGAGCTTAATTTGATCACAGAACACCATGAGCTTCTCTCTTACAGCTCTGTGGCTCCTTTTCCCTGGGTAGCCTCCAAAGTACATTAAAGGCTGCTCATACAGGCAGAGAGCTAGTTTTCAGAGGGATTTGGAAGCATGCTGTGACACACAGCAGTTTAGAGCACAATCACCTTCCATCTAAAGTGAGTAGGTGTGGTACACTGGAAGTGGAAAAGAATACCTTATGTCACAGAAATAGTGTCAGGAGAGCATTTACAGGCAAATTTGTTCATCACTGCACCTTTGACATTCATATGCTTTCAAACAACACCACAAGAAGCTCTAGTTACTACTAGCAGTGACTTCATATCTGATTAATAAAACTAAATTAGTTACTAGTTTTCCTTCCCTGGTTTGAAATTGCCTGGGAAGGAAGAAATAGCAATACAAGAAAACGATGGCTGAGAACAGCACAAAATACTATCTGTGTTCATCTGTTCTTGCCCCATATACAGTAGTATTATGCTTAGATTGCATTGCCTAGAACTTAATAGCTATTGCTATATCACTTTCCATCTTAAGACTGAATAGAATTGAACATTAAAAACCTAAACTTCAATACACTTGAGAAGCAAGAAAGCATTGTCATCTCTAACAAAGGACGGGGCAGCTGAGGCACGGGGCAGCTGAATTACTTGTTTACATCTGTGTGATGTAAAAAATAAGAAGGACCTCCAGCTGTGACACATCACCTTTTTTGTTGTTGTGGGGTTTCAGTTTTTTCCCCCCACATGTACCACTGATGGCAGTGTTGATTACCGAAAGAAAAATGGTCACAGCTCCCAGCTTGGCTGGACTGCACATTTCCTGATCCTTTTATCACACATGTACTGGTCGTAGTGGATATGCACCACATGTCAGGCAGGCATTAGATAATGCTTCCCATGAAAAAGATAACACACCTATACGTTCATTACACATCAATCTAATTTTCTGCTTGAGCTCTCTTTTTCCCCCTGTATTACCCATATAACTAACAGAAATCCAACTCATCATTTCACAGATAAGGAACGATATAATTGGTTAAAGGTTCAAATATTGGTAAGAAACTCACTAAGCAAAAGCTCAGACAGTTTCTGACCTAATTCTGAAAAATGCTGAACAAGCAACAGTTCCTATAATAGCAAACAAGAGCTGCCACATTTCTTCAATTCAGATTCTTGTTGCCTCAAATGACTTTTCAAAAACTGAAGCAGATAAAAGCCCTTATCCAGCATGTAAGACTATCTAAATTAATCTCAGTGGGCATTTGTGAGGACCTAGAACATCATTAATGGGTATTCTTGGAAATTCAGGACTTGATGGCATATTGTATGCCACAACCCCATGTACAGTAATTTATTTCACATGCAAATTGCCTACTAATATAATTAGAGCGCTACTGACATCTTACTGCTGTTCTCAAAGAGGCAGAGCTGAAAAAAAGACAGTGGATCCCTTCACTACTGCATCACATATTCAATTTCCAACCAAGCTGAAAAAGCTGGGGGCACATTTAGAAACAGCTTGGAGGCACTCTGACAAATCACTTCCTTGTCTCATCCTAGGATTATGCAAATAGTTAGATCTTCCAAACCAAGAAAAGGGAAGAAAATCAATGTGTTGACTTCTGTTTCTTTAAAACGGGGAGAGGTAAAAGCTGAATTCTAAAAATGGAACTACGAAGCTAATTATAATAAAAAATATTGCATGCAGATTAAACTTCATAACTGCTTTAGGGACACAAAAACATAATAAGCAAAGCTCTTTAAAAGTAATGCAGTGGTTCAGTTTGAATACTGAATTTAGATACTAAGTCACTGCAGATATTTCAGGCCTTCACTTGGGATAAATCTCTGGTTTACCTGTGCAAAGCCTAAAGCACTGGCTGTGATGTTTCACTCCTGGTTTTACTGTTTAGAATGGCAATGTTACGTTGCTCTGGCATTTTATGAAAGCAAACTAATTATTGTTTCAGCTCCACTAATGAGCCAAAGATTGAACGCACCGTAGAGCTGTCAAATACTTTTGTGGGCAAAAGCAGGGGGAAAGATAATTTCAAATTATTTCTCCAGGTCTGTTCATTGCTTCCACTTTCATATGAATAGCTACAGAATAGTACCAAGCCAGTGGAAAGAACTTTGCTCCCCACAACACTTGGCTCTACCAGCTTGTGCACTTAGCTACTAAACTGGTACCAAGGTTCCAAGTAATGTGCATAAGGAATACTGGTATCTTTCAATGAACTGCTGTCTTCAAAACATACCATGCGACCTCAGTCAGTTCAGACCAGGAAACTGGGCTAATAAATCCCTGTCTCAGAAAAGCAGCTGTGCTTTAAAACAGGTCTGCCTTTTTGTTCCTTTTCCTACTGCAAACTTTCTAAAGAATTTCAAGTTTATTAAAACACAGTTATTATGAAGTATTTCAGTTTTATAAACTAGTACTTTTTGACTGAAACCTCTTTCATTCATCAGTTCTCCAATCAGCTACATAAATAAGCATTTCCATATTGAAATAAGAAATGGAGAAAGATCCTAATTTGAATACATTTGTGTAAGTTACAGAGCAGCCATTGGAAAGTTGAGGTTTGTGGGTTTGATGCAAGTATTAGTAGAACAAAAGCTAGGCCCTGTTAGTTTCTCATGAACCTAAGAATGCAGTAGCACTGGTGAAACCGATTAACCATCTTCCATTAAAACCCACAGATCTATGATGCAATATTTGGGTATTACTGTGCAGAAGAAATAAGAATGCAAAATTTTAGTTTCTATAAAAGCAACATTTTCAGTAAAACTATTGAGATCTAGTGTTGTGAGGAAAACAGAAATCTTTAAAAAAAAAAAGGTTTCAAAAAATATGGAAAGAACTTCTGTAGACCAAAAAGATGTACTTATGAGCAATACTTATCTAGCCAAAGGCATAATTAGTGGGTTAAAAACTCATCTAGGTGAACAACAAGTTCATGGGCTCTCATTCACTGTAAGAGACAAAGCAATTTGCTTTTTATTTTGTCTTCAAAACCCGATTTGACACAATATTAAGTTTTCCATAATAGGTACTGATGGAAACAGATGATAAACATCACTAGATCTTGTATAGAAACCTAATGTGCAGAATTATATAGCATGAATTACAATTGGAAATAAATGAATTGCTGTAACAGGATAAAAACCTCATCCCTCTCCTATGTGTAGAATTTAGCTCTGGAATTGATGAATTCAGGACCCATATCTGCCCAGTTACTTTGAAAGAAGCACAGGTAACCTGTCATCCTTGGACCAGATGAATTTCTAGTCCCCTTGGCTTTAGTTGTATGCAAAGAATTAAAGAGGAGAAGCTTGGAACAGAATTAAAAGTCAGTCCAGCAGTTCAGAGCATACAGGCCATGTAGAGCTGAAGACCTCAGTAATTGGTATGGAACAATGTCAGTGTGGCAGCAGCTCAGTCATATTGTCCTGTTACTCTGGATACAAAGCTGAGTCTTTAAAAACCTTCTAGGATTTCAAATCTATTTAAGGTTAATAACAACAAATTAATTACAATGATGTTCATTCAGTCTCAGCACACCTTTCCTTTTAGGAAGGAACCTTCTCTTAGCTAAAAGTAACTTCCCTTTTAGACAGCTAGAAAAACAACTCTTTCCTGTCCTCACAGTTGCAGCAAAACAACAAATTAATGACAAAAATAATTACACTGCACTCCATGTGATTATCTTACAGACCAGCTTTGCTGCAAGCCTCTCCATTTTCTGTGCATCACCAGCCCTAAGCAAGGACTTCCCATTGGATTCAGACTTGTGTATGTGACAAAGCACTTCCTTGTAGTTAATTAAAATACCTATTAGTCTAGACTGACAAACGTTAAAAAGTACTAACAGAGTATTCACCCCTGGATGACCACTATGATCAGTTTGCCTGATTATTCACAGGTCATGATTTTTCTTCATTTTCCCTATATTTTCATTATTTTCTAAACACTCTGTTTATAGTCAAGTGATTAAATGTGGTAAATAAAATGCCTTTAAATATTTCCTGTTAAATACAGTTTGAAGTGTTTTCCTCTTCTGCTAAAACATGGGTGAAACTGTCTGTACATTAACACGGTTATTTTTGCTCTGTAATAAAAATGGAATGCTAGCCCTGTTGTTGCATTAACAAACTGGAGCTAGAGGGGAGCACCAAGGGTCCATTGTGTTGGGCAGATTGGAAATACGCTGGGGGCCTTGTGGGTGTAAGCAGGGTGATGCTAGATCCAAAATGCAAGAGAGACTGTTTTCAGAAGTAGAACCATTGCCACTGGTGGTGACCCCCCACTGAAAATGTGATTCATGCCAGGTGCTTTAATGTATACTGTATACAATCAGCTTCAGCCTTACAATCTTAAAAGCAAAGGGGGGTTTGACACATATTTCAATGAGGATAGGATCTCATGACTAATAAAGAGTTTTCTTTCTAATTTCAGCTGAGCAAAAAATTGTCATCATTTCAGCATTCAGTACCCCGCTTTCTACAACGCAATACTGTGGTCTCAAAGAAAGCTAGTTAAATAAATCTAGAATATTTCCATATCTACCAGCCTATTAAAATAAAGGCTAAAATAAGTACTTAGAGATACTTAGAAAGGGATACTTAACTAACAACAGAGGATGTGAAAGGGTAGTGAAGAAAAAGAGAGAGCTGAAGAATGACATCATAAACAAAATGAGTAATTTAAATACAAGTAAGCACTGAAGTCTTGAACCTGCACTGCTAGATACTAGCCCACAAAACCCCACTGATCTGGGAACTGAAAGAATGAGCCTGTAACTCTGGAAGTACCTTATTTCTGCTTCCCACCACAACGCAACATCTACAACTGGTGACAAAAGCCTGCTCCCTGCTTGGGTAAACAAAGAAGGTCTGAGCAGCTGGAACCCTGCTCATATTCAATATACTAAATAATGAAACAAGGCTTCCTACTGTGCTCCATCATTCCCAAGACAGAGGAAGCAACTGCTTCTTGTTGGGAGATAACTGAGTTGCTATCAGTTCTAAAAAGGGGGAAGGACAGACTTCCATTGGATGCTTCATTAATGTTAATGTACCAGTTCTCTTATTCATAGCACTGAATTCCAATGTGAAATTCCAAATACACAGTTACTAGCACCACATCCATTTGGTAACTTCAGTGGTAAATACTTCTTGCCTCCATCATTTGGGAACTCGGTTCTCTCCCACAAGTAACGCTTTTTAGTAGTGTCACCAGCTCCATCTGGTGGGTATCCTGAACCATTTATTTTCTTGATGGGAAAATAGCACTTTCTAATACCATTTTGGTTGTCCTTCCTCTAGAAACATAAGCATTAAAATGTCTACTATGTAATATGGTTTACATTATATTAGCATGTGGGAAAGGTCAAATATGCTGAAATATCCATCTTTATTCTCAACTAATTGTCCAGGAGAGGTTTAAAAACCTCTCTGTAAGGAAAGGAAATTAAGTGGCCAGTGACCTTTCCCAAACCATAATGTACTGTTTTGTACATAACCATGTTGGCTTTGATTCTAAAAACTGCTTTTCAAATGAGAAAAATAAATAAATACATACATAAAAATAAATAAAATACATACATAAAATAAATTTTGACCAGTTAGTAATATTGGCAACCATAACCTAGAGAAGACCTAGAAATACGCATATGCAATACATTTTGATGCAAGAAGGCGGCGATATGAAGTATGAGTTAGCTGCAAGATAAAAGTAAACATAAGGTGTAGAACGGGTTCAGAAGCAAAGTAAGGAACTGAGAATCAGATCGTCTCTTCCTGGCCCTGATTTCCTATGGGACCATGTGCAAGTCAACCCATACCTTTAATAACTTGGTTTCTTTATGCGAAGAAAAGAAGCAATCATATAAACCTATGCAAAGAGTCTTAATTCCCTGATATTTGTAAAATCATCTGGAGTCCTTGGACAGATTCAAGTGTGACTACTGTCTGCAAAGTGCTTGAGCAAACAATCCCTACATCTTCACAATAACTTTCTCCACTGTATTGACAAGGCCACAGTTCTTCACAGTAAGGAATTAAAAAAAAATTATGAGATATTCAAAGTACTCTGACAACTTTAATGAAACTTGCAAAAGAGAAAGAAAGAGAAACCTCTGCTTGAATTTTCAAGGGTGTTTATTTAAAAGAGCTGGCTACACGAACCGAACATCTCATTTCAGAGTTCACACATCACCAGAAGTAAGAAAAATAAATTAAGAGCAACAGAAATCTAATAGTGTCGATCCCTCTTCTCTGCATTGTAACTCTAGCCCTTAAAGGTCTTTTTATTTCAGTTAAATTTACCTATCACAACTGATGCAGTCAGGAAACACAGCTCCGTAATCTAGCACACATCAGGAGCAATGAATCAGCATCTCCTGTATGGTCTTGTCTAGCAGAGCTTAGCACCATCTCAGTGCATTGCTGGTCCCTATTTATTCTCGTTGCTTAACTCACTGAGTCCTGTGACATTCCATGGGTTTTAGCGTTATGCTGGATGTTTTCTGGTTGTAGCATTTTACCTTCTGTTGATAGGTATTTGTTAAGATGAGAAATATGTATCAAAATAGTGAAACCAAATTAAATTGAGGGAGAGAAGCCAATTAGGAGAAAATGTCATTCCTCTCATCTGCCTACCAAACACTAGATAAAATTGCAACTGTACCTTTTGCTGACCATCTGTGTATAAGAATAGGGCAAACCCATAGCATTTTTATTGATTTCCTGGGAATTTCCAACTGGAGTTGCTGTAATGCTCATACTAGGGCAAGGCAACACCACGTACACTCACTCACAGACTGTCAGGAGCACCTCATCCCTTTTATCTGTTGATTAAAACATTAGCTCCAGTTTATGCTCAATGGTGAGATGTCCCAAGTTAATCTTAGAAACAAAAAGGTTCTGGGCAGCTACGGATTGCTACTCTAGCAGCAACATCTAGACCTAACAACCCCCAGCCTGCCATGCCCTCTTACTGGGAGAGGCAAATGAAAGTTAGCTTTGACAGACCGATCACCCAGGTCTCTGTCCAGAAGCAATTATACAGAGAATTCCCACCTTTACCAGCTCCTTCAGTTACAGGATCTCCATTTCTGCTAGGAACATTTATCACTGTAATACATTCCAACTGACCAACTCACATCACACTGATCTCCACAGGTATGACAGATGAGAGTGGATTTTCTTTGCTACTACCTAAATTTCAATAAGTGACATTGATAAGGGGATATCTAATGGGGCTAGGACTTCTCTCTTCCTTTTTCATCATCAATCTAACATTTTTGTAGTTGGGATCACGTAAGTTAGCCCTCTCTCTCTCCTGACTATAAAGTCTCAGAGACATCAATAAAACCAAAACCTGCTCCAAAACACACCTACTAGAGTCAAATGAGCAAAGTGAGACAATCAAAAACTACGATCCCACCTGACCTTGTGCTAATAGGATCACACCAAGATTAGTCAGTCATAGATTAAGCCCACTGAAGTAAACTAATCTTTCTGCAGTCAGCTAAGACTATATGCTTACCTACTAAGCTGGGAAAAACTCGAGTGTAAAATGCTTGTCTCTGGAAGAGACCACCCAGACTGCAGCTACGTGAATGTTTAGCACACTTACTGCAGCACCACTGACCTTAAGGTGACTTCAGAAAGGTAAAGGTTTTTAAACAAGTTTTTAAACTATATTGTGTGACTGATGAAAAAAAATACACATTCAAGTCAGTAGAGCACTGTTACAGTAAAAGGCTCTTACAGACTCTACTAATTCACATTTGGGCAGTCAACATTTTGAGCAAAGCGGTGCAGACAGCTTCCAGAAGAAATTCTGCACATCAGCACAAAGATGCCTCGCAGGCAGTGGGACAGCCTTCCTTTGGCTGGCAGAGAAATATTCCATTCAGACTGCAAGCAACAGGAAGCTCTAAGCTATGGCAGCTCCGAGAAGGAACAGCAGAACCACTGTTTCTCTGCCCATGAATACAGCAGCTGGTAACTCTGCCTAACTGCAAATGTAGTAGCCTACTTCTATCCTGCCATGTCCCTTTGCACAGCAATCACCAGAAAGCCACAGCACAAAATGGGCGTTTGTTCCCTGCTAAGTATCGTCAAACTACTGCTTGCCCAGTCTGTAACAGTAATGGCATTTGTCTATCTGCATCCAGGGAATAAGGTACATTTGGGGGCATTTTCTTCCTCATAGGAAGTTCCTTTCTGGTGCATACATCACAGTTCCCTAGGAAATGATTTTACCAGTCCACATCTTCAGGAGCTAGCTCCATTCTACCATCTTTCTCCAGGATTCTTTTGTACACTTCTCTCCTTCACCTTTATTAATTAAAATGTATTCCAGAATATCTATTTTGATTTTTCATCAAAATATCTACATTTGACTGAAAGAGGGGATCTGGGGGAATTAACACAGAAATAAAAGATGCTTTCTCAGTGTTTCCTCACATGTCTTTGGTTTTCTACTTATGGAAAGAATCACAGCCCAATGTCTCCAGATAGCATGGCTAACAGCTGTACCTGAATAACCAAGATTCTGAGCTGACACTGAAGATACTGCTTTACTGAAAGCATAGGGTAAGTGGCACCAAAAACAGGCTATGCAAACCTCTGGATAGTCACCGCTGCAGAAGCACCAGAACAGCAAGGTCCCTGCATGGGAGAGTAGCTGCCTGTCTCTGTCACTGTCATAGTACTGGTGCCTAACTTACCAAGTTGGTCTATTTTGATACTCGCCTTTGAAAGAGCTCCTGGCTCAACAGAGAGAAAAGTGCAAACCTTAAAATTAACATATCCACTTAATGTTTGCAAATGTACATATGCATATATCCAGTCAATATATTCCTGCTTATTAGTCTATGCAAAGAAGCTTTCCCTATATCCTCAAGAAATTTCATCTTCCTGTGTTATACAACAACAGAACTGCAATGAAATTCAGCCTTCAAGAAATATGTTGAGTAGATAATGTCTTGCAACAAGTTCATAAATAATGAATAAAGTCCAAGACTAATTTGACAGAAGATAAAGAAAACTTCTTGACTACCAGAACACATTTCAGTTCACCAAGAAGCAGTATGTTTTGTGCTGTGCAATACAACGTTGCTTTTTTTCCTTAGCAATTTACAGATTTCTGGGCCGATTCCTACATACCTTACAGGTATTGAATTCTCCACATAAAACTTAGCATAGTTCAGAAATGAAAGTGGTGCATACTTTAGGACTTACAGTAGAGTTAAGCATAGACTGGCTTTATGCTGGCCCTCAGCAGTAGGCTGAATTCCACCTTTAATGAAGTTGATATGAACTAGGCTTTTCCAGGATCTGCAGGACTGGGCCTACTGTTAAATTAGAAAACTTGTTATATTGTTTCACTGCAGCCATGTAATTGTCAGCATACACACATTTTAATCAGAATTTTGACATTTGTTTAGTATGAAATAAGCAGATACAATAGGAATCAACAAAAAGGACAAAATAATATGATTATCACATGGTTGTATACCTGTGATGTAAATCCAGACAAATTATTCCATTTAGCTCTTTGCATGTGCAGACAATCAATTCTTTGTTCTGTGTTTGTACAGTAACTAGCTCAACAGGATCCATGCCTTAGCTTTCTGGGATCGTTAAAAAAAAATAAAGAAAATAAAAAAATATTAAATCAGTACCACCATGTGCTTGTTAAGGTTTTTCGTTTTAATCAAATCCACCAGGAAAGTAAGTGTATATTACTTTGTCACTGTCCACTACTCCCACAAGATTTTGCTAATATTATTATTAAAAAGAAAACACATTCAAGGCAGAAATATTTTTGATCCATTAACAGGATTATTATCCCCTAACAAGACTCAAGAAACTAAACACCAAAAGCCTATTTTTTCAGGACGCATGTAGTTGTAACCATGAATGAAAAAAGTCCCAAACTGAACAAGGCAGAAACACAGTGATATGGTAACTTGAACCATTAGTATTTTTAAGATTAAATTCTTGCCTCAGCTTAATGCAAAAGGTTTAAAATTAGTTGTGATGGAAGTCTGATGACTGACTTGAAATGGGAACAAGACTGAAAACAACCATTTGTAGCTCTGAACACATACGGGTGCAATTACTCCTGATGACTGTATCTTTGGTTGACTCCATTTGCAGACACTTATCCTGACAATGTGTGACTCTTACTTCCTTAGGTTAACCCACATTTTATCCAAGATGTCCTTGCAAGATGGATCCTTGGAAATGTTTGCCCTCAACTTCTGAAATTTTCATTTCCAAACTTGTGAAGTCTGAGGAAAGGGCGAAGGCACATGCTGTTATCATTCAGATTGGTATTATTGGCAGGAAACTCTATCAAGCAAGATTTCTGCAGCAAAATTAACAAGAAGTTTCAAGTAGAAAGGCACTTCGAAGAATTTCCCGTGGCCACCCTTGAAACTGGTAGCTAGGGCTGCAAAGAGAATGTCTAAGTTGTGTGGTTATGATACATGTGGTTGCATGAATACGCAGCAAAAGAGTGAGTCCTCATGAACTAAAACAGATATAACCACAACAGACCGAGGTTTTATTGTTGCCATCAAGCTCTCTTTGGTTTGGCTGATAAATAGGGAGTTGTTACACCCATATTTGCTAGTGCTTGCTGGCTGCTGTGCGCTGATTCAGTCCTGCAAAACTCTCAAGCTGTCATCTCAGTAACAATGAGATGTCGGCAGTTTCTCATCAGAGCCACTAAAGGCCCAGCTGGTCACTAAGCCCACTGCCAAGCTCCATTTCAGCAGCCACATACATAATCAATACAGATACAAGGAAAACTACTGTATTGATCTAGTTTGATTTTCTGTGATGTGTTCATCTCAAAATAAGTGTGACCATATCATATTCCAGTGTGGTTGGTAAAGTGAGATGAACTGCAAATTTTCAGAAATCCATCCCTTGGCTTCATGTCAGAAGGAAGGAAGAGATAATCATGATAGTGCAACAAAAACACCAATTAGAATTAGTTAATTTCAAATCTTTGCCTTGCATCTTGCTTACAGCATCAGCCGTTCTTCATTCATCTATTTCTTTTACTGTTCTGTGTATCAGCAATGTTTCCTTCTACAAGTATAAAGAGTATTAAAGAAACCTGAAGTCTGATAAAGCATTTAACAAGTACGTATCAAAAGCTATGTATGTACCTCCGTACTTCTTCCTCAAGCATGTTTCAGATGGCTAAAAATTTACTTCCATTGTTCATTTTGAATATATAAAGAAGAATCCCTCTCTTCTTTTAAATAGAAGAAAGACAGAAAATGTCTTTGCTTAGATAACATATTCTACGCATACAAGATTGTTATTGTATTAAAATAGCTCTGATTTAAACTACTTAGGGTGATTTAAAGTTCAAGTGTCAGAAGACATACTGGAGGAGATAACTACCACTTGGGAGAAAAACCCAGGCAGCTTTTAAACGCAGAATGTGCCTTTTTAGCATCCCGCTCTGCAAAAGACCTTTGACCCAAGCAAATGGCCATTTAAACAATGGTAGAAATTGTGACCACGTTTCTTCTCTCAGTTGAACCCAATCTGTTCATTTACCCTGCTGTTTTCCCTAAAATAGAAAAATGAGAAGCTCCTACCTTGTCAGACTTGAAGAAAGTGCCATATCCTTGGGAATGCATGTTAAATATAGTAAGGTAATGTTTAGTTTAAAATCAAAGTATTCCCCATAGCCTTTAGCATGCAAAGGTTCTTTTTTCTCTGCTAGAGGGTGTGCAAACGTCTACTCAAGGTATTAGAAAAGGTTAATTCCTAATTACCTCGGCTAAGCCTGCTTGCTGCTATGGACTACTACAGGCTTTATTCTTATTAGAGACTTATTGGTTGCCCAAGATGACAGTCACAGGTAATCAAGAAAGTGACAAGGTGAAGGGTTTCTAAAAATTTACCTGTAGTAAAAAGATCAAATTATTAAGTCTGTAGCCTTTTAAGACTAAAAAACAAGCAGATAGTTATGGTTTACTTTTCCAGTATTAGCTGATATGCAATGAAGTCACATACCCTTTCCATTCACAAGCCAAACTGTCACTCAAAGAATCAATGACAGCAAATTGGAGCAGGCTGACACTACTACCCAGATGGCAGCAATTATAAAAAGGGGAGAAGGTCAAGACATGTCAGAAAAAAGTGTTTGTGTTCGTTTTTCAGTTTTGGCCAATTATCTTTTCTAACATGTAACTTAGAACCAGGCTGATTACCAAACAATAGAACAAATCCTAGGAGTGGTTAACACCTGTAACTGCCATCTACAGCATGAACAAGAACAACGGTTTTGATCGCAGGCATGTTGTTTGACGTTCTACGCTACTTTGAAAAGCAACAAAAACCTTGCAACCTAGCTGTAATCTTAATGAAACTCTCATGAAACAGCTGCAAATGTTGTTATTTAGTAAGGCATTCCCCAAGGGATATGTAAGCACAGACATGGAATTTAAAGAGATTTGTGCATCACAACTTGTTTGTATTTCTGTAAGGAAAATTTTGTATTTTATTTAAATTTTGGCAACCATCTAAATGAGGCATTTTTGGTTGAGGTTGACTTCTACCATCCTGGTGTCTGTTGTTTGAACAGACTATATTGTGGCACTTACCTTCAGGTAACATTGAATAATCTGTGCTCACATGAACTGCATTTCATTACAGGATGTGCAGCTGGCTGCCTACTTGCCTATTCTTGGTGGCCTGTGCTAAGTATCTCCATAATACAGTATCTCATCTGGCTGAATTGATAGGATGCCTTCTGGAAGCCACAAGAGCACAACATGACATGAGTTTCCCATTAAACTAGCCCTGGACAGAAGCAGCATGTAGAGCTTTCCACTTCATGACTAACTTTGCTATTTTAACTTTGAGCTCCTAAAAAATGATTTCTTGAACCCTCCATGTACAGGGCTTTGCATTCCTGCTTAAGTTCACACCTTAATAAACTGTTTGGGGATCACCATGCTTCCAGCTAGTCCAACAGTTCTCTGGTCTCTTCTACCCTATCCTTTCATAATAGACTGATCAGTTTCTATTTCCAGTCTCTCATATACAGTCCAGACAGATTGTCTTCTATATTTAATGAGATCTTGGCCCCTGCCTGATGCTTTTGGCTAATATCTCATTACAAATGAGAAATAATAATGAAAATATTGCAACTGGACATAAATGCATCACAGACTGCAAACAAAGAATTCAATTTAGAAGACACATACGTGAACTAATAATCCCATTTTGATTAACCTTGAATTTCTCCTTAACTTCAGTAAGTATGGTGTATAAATGTCTTCTGAAAAATGGAAAGTTTATGAGAGCCCAAACAGCAAACCCTGTAATTTACAATTAACCACCTTCAGTTAGTCTGTAGCATTCAACTATCTACTTTACAAAGTTCAAACTATCAGACTGTGCAGCAACTCTGTGTACTGGTATTAATCTTTAGACACTTCCCTGATACTCAAATTCCTTATGGTTCCATTACAGAATACAATGTGTGCCACAGAGAAACTGGGAATCATGAATAAACTCGTCAGAAGTATTCTTCCAGCTATTCCAAGCCAAAGTCTATGCAACCAGGACAAAAGACAGAGGAAGGAAAGTAAATCTGCTCCCATCTTAGCCATTCTTTCCATTGCTTCTCACTTCCTCCTTTTTGGTTTTAGAACACTGAAGAGCTCTCAGGTATGGAGACATCTGTGTCATAACATCAGCTAAGGCTTTTTTTCAGTGGGAAGTACCACCAGGCCCATGAAACACGGTCCCCTTAATTGCTTCTTTTCACCCAAAGGATGTCTCATGAGAATTTCGTTAAGAACAAGAACCTTCTTAAACATACTGAACACCTGCACCAGAAAAATCACATTTTTAACTGTAGGTATGTGATTACTTAAAGCAATCTTTGCAGGACAGACTGCCAGATAAGAAGCTGCCTTGTGAGTAAACCTTTCCTTTTCCTTTTATTTCAGAAAACAGAATAATTTAATGGGCAGGTGAGTTTCCACAGGGGTGACAAGACATTTGTAGGAAAAGTTCTCAAAGTCTGTCAGGTGTTACTCTGTCAGTGGCCATTGAGCTCTTGTCTGAAATACACAGAACAGCACACTTCCTATAGCTGAAATTACTCTGTGGTCTGTGACTTTTGAAAGAATGCTTTAGTTTCCGTGACTGGGAAACCATTTAAAATTAACAGACTTGGTAATTGTCAGCCTCAAATAAACCACCTTCAAGAGTCTCATTTTCTGCACAGCAGCACATGCCAAAGTAAATGACAACATTAAAACAGCATGCAGATCTGTAAAAATGTAATTGGTTTCAGTTGTTTTGTGTGTCCTAAAGCAACAAGAAAAGTCATAATTAATGCAACCACAAACAAAACTTTAATTATTCTTTGCATCTGAGGCGTTCTGGAGATGGATGTTCCCATCTGGTTTCTCACAGTCGCGATGACACACGCTGAGTCCTTCTGTTTTAGGCACTTTTTTTTTTTTTTTTTTTAACTGCTTCCCTTTGGGCCCTACTCCATTCCCATCACCAGGCTCCAGCAGATGGGGCTAGCAAGCCACTTGCTTGGTTTGGAGACAGAGCATGGATACACGGGCAAGAACAGAGACTCCTATGAACAGTTCCAGCTGACAGCAACCCTCTGCGATTTTTTCTTCCTGAAGCAAAATGATAAGCAGTTTCTTCTCTAGTCTCCTACTTTAAACCACTGCTCTCATATCAGTACTTGGCTTATCCCTTCTTCACAGAAGCGTGGAAGACAAAAGCAGACATGGAAAAGGCAAGGTGGATCTGTTCTTCAGTCATCTTTTCTTTTCGTGGTCAAAGTCACAGTTTACCAGGGATATGAATTCCCTGCTTAAGCAATTACCAGTCCCAGATGTTACTAAACTGCAAATAACATGGATCTATCTTCGCCTAAAAGGAAGGTGAAGTGACATTTCATTTAGACCCATCTGGCAGAAACTCAAAAAGAAAATGAAATAGGTCAGAACACATCTTTCTGGCACAGCAGAACAAGACTCAAGGACATGAAGATTATGAAAGAGAGAAGAGGATTAATAAACTGAGTTTGCAGAGGATCCTAATATTTCTGTTGTAGAACGAGACAGAGTTTCCAACAATGAAGAAGTAGTATGTTCTCTGGAAGTTCTGGTTCCTTGGCTGCAACCTCAGCTACAGTAATCATTTTCTTAGGATGCTGTCTAACAGTGCAATATGTCCCAAGGGAATAGTAATATCTAATCTGCTCTTCCACAGAGCCTTTATAAAAGATTATAAACTGAAAAAAAAATTCCTGCTGGAGCACTGGAATTCAAAATGAGTCTCTGAAAATGGGAGCTACCAGCATTTAAATATATTATTTCTCTCTACCTAAATAAAGCTGAGACTGTGTAATAGGTTCAATCAGAGAACATGACCCCAAAGATGTATTTACATCTCCTTATACAGAACTGACTATAGCCCTGTTCTTCTGTGCAACTAGAGAGTAACTGTCGAAGTACAATTATACCAACAAAGGCTCGAAGGTCCAGAGCAAGAATATGTGGCCAACAGACTACACAATACTTACCTCAATAACTATTATGGCTACATACAGATAAAGCAGATTCTGACACATATGTTTATTTTTCACAGAAGCAGACATTGAAAGAGACTCCTGTATTTTTTTTCAAATTATTTTTCAGGTAATTTAATGTGTTGAGAATTTTATTTTTAATACAATCAAAATTTTATCAGCTGGTGAGAGAACTGCCAAAATGAGAGTAATGTAACGATGATCAGTTGCAACAGGTTGTGCATACCAATCTATTTGAACCGTATGCTGTTAGGCTGTCAGCAACATAAGAGTAATTGATATAGCAAAATCTAGACAATAATAAATGAAGAAAGCAGATAAATATTATTAAGAATAAGCTACTGTTACAACAAAACTACATTTTACAGGACCAAACCAAGAATTCTGGCTAAGAACGCACTGCCCTTCTAAGAGGCTTTGAGACAAAGACAACTGCTGAAGCCAGAAAGCGAGAATAATAACATTAGCAGTATCTTGTTAGAAAATTAGACTTGCAGCTGGTAGTAAGAGACTCTAAGTACTATTATTACATTAACTTCTAGAAAATACATAAGGAGATTTATAGCTACCATAAAAGGTGATTGCTTCACTGCTATCGTAAGCAGTATTAAACCCAGGCATTAAATCATGTTGAACTAGAACTAACCTAAGAAATCTGAGATTTTGACTGAGGCTCTGCTTTTAACCAGCTCAATTAATTTTAAAAAAAGAAAGAATGAATGAAAGAAAGAGCGAGGGAGGTGGGAGAGAGAGATATTAATGTTCTTCTTTTGGTAAGTGTTCACAGATTCATATATTCAGAGAATTCCCAGCCTCTGCTCAGGATGCTGGACAAAAGGTAATTAAATAGGTTATGACTCCCAGGCCCTCTGACTTCTCCCAGAGCATTTGCCAGTTCCCAGTAAGGCATTCTGAATGTTCCAGCTCCTACCCTTGCCCATCAATCTCCCCCTAACTATTCCTCCTCCTTACCAGAAGGGAAGCAGGTGCTTCACTGCATTCGGATGCAGACTGAGAAGGAATCAGGCAACTCCTAAGTGAAAGACATTCCTGTGAGCAAACCTTACTGACACAACCACATGATCTTATTTCTGAAAACCAGGTCTGAAAACCAGCTTTACTGCTCAGTGCTTTTGCTCTTTAGCTTACATAGGGAAGAAAACTCTTTAAGTCACTGTCTTCCTCATCTGCAGAAGCAGCTTGTCTTCTATCTGCTGTAAACAGACGCTCCTGTGGTCTGCACAGGTTCCTGGTGTTCCAAGCAGAAGGCAGTCTGAGCACACAGTGTTCATAAAACCTCCACTGTGGCCCATGTTACAGTGCAGTCTGGCAAATGCACTGGCACAGAGCCACCACCTTTTCTAAAAGGGTCCAAGGAACAATCAGACAAAGGAAAATACATGCTTTCCTTCTGGACAGGGTCTTCCTTCTGGACACCTTCCACTTGTCTATCCTTTTATGCTGCCAACATGGTACAGAGGGACATGTATCAAAGGAGAGCTGATGTCACAGGCATTTTCAACTACATGATGTCTTTGCTGGAAATGGGGCAGGATGATGAATCTGAGATGTCTTGAAGGATTTGGGGGGCTTGGGCAATGACTGAGGCATTTTTCATAAGCTTAGAGAGTCATTTTGCACCACTGAATCTGAATGGTGCCAGTTGGGCCCCTACTGCAATGAGGCAGCTAGGGCATCTAAAATGGCTGATGCAAGAAACAGGGACACAGTCAACTCATTGTTTCTTCCTTTTCCTCCCTGGAGGATCCCTCCCAGACACCCTGTGTGGCACTGCTAGAGGGCAGCCTTCCCTCCCATCCTGGGCACCATGCAGTGAAAGTAAATCATACATGGGATGTGTATGTGGACTTGACAGTGTTAGGTTTGCAGTTGGACTCAATGATCTTAAAGATCTTTTCCAACCTGAACAACTCTGTGATAAAATGCTTGCCCTCATTCCCTCTAGTGCACAGCCCATGGCTGAGCTCAACAGTAGTAGTATAAAGTAGAGAGGAAAATACAGCTCTACCCCTACATATTAATTAGTTTTCAAATCTGTGCAACGCATCTCTTTGGACATCTCCAGAAGTCTTAATCTATGTTAGGAACTAATTAGTTATGAGGAAAGATTCTCACCCATACCTTAGCACATTTACAAAAGGAAAAGAGGCATGAGAAGCCTGAAGTCAGGTAGAGCACAATATGCTGGCAGCTTCTGAGGAGCCCGGTGACAGTTCAGGTACAAGAGGTCTGCCATGGGACAGGACCACAGGCACAATGCTGCTGACTTATGTCAGACATGAGATACTGTCTACATACCGTAAACCTAGCTGCTGAAGCTGTCTAGAATCATAAGAGTGGAAAAGTAATTTGAATCATCTTGCCCCTTGCTAGGTTGTGGGTCTTGAACTCTGCTTCTTACAGCTGTACCACAGTATGGGCCAAAACTGACATTCTAAAAAAAAAAACCCACACAAAACAAAAAACACAACAAGAACACAACTAAAAAAAGACTATCAATTAAAAGGCAAGCCCATTCTTTTTTTTTTTTTTAAAAAAAAAAAAAAAGAAAAAAAGAGGAGAAAGAAAATACTGGCAGTTGGATTCCCAAGCTGACACATTTTTCAACAGTGCTAAATAGAAGCTATTGCAATAAAAAGTTTTACTGCAACTATTACTGGAATTACTGAAATTGGAACAAGAGGGGGAAAAGCATCCTTATTTGAAGTAGTTAGTCTCATTGTTTTGTGATTTCAGCTACACAACTAGCTAACTGATGATTTTAGACTTTTAGCTGTGGCTTAAACAGGACATTATGAATGCTGGCAGGCCCACTTACATAGAGGAAACAGACTTCTGTACCTTTTTGTATATAGCTTGTAATCCAAAAATGAACACATTTTTCTGTGTGAAATGAACTGTGTGCAAAGTCTGGTTCTCCTGATCTCACACTGATGTCAGCTCCAAAACCAACATTTCCTTCACTCAAATTCCTGAAACACTGGCCTACTTTCCGTATTTGTATTCAGAACCCAAAAAAATGGAATAAACATAGGAATACTGTACAGCAGGTGTTGTGCAGATCACGATCTCTGTTCTACTGGGATAGGTGGGGTTTTGTGCTTTAATTGTGCTGTTAAGAAGTTTGCATGAGTCACTGCCTCTCCTCTTTCCTGCCTTTCTAACCGCCTTGTACTATACCAACAGGCGTGTGTGTGAGGGGACCGTGGGTGTAGTAAAAAGAAACTTGAAGAGTCCCCACAGAGATACCAGTGCAGCTGGTAATGTTTCTAATCTTGATTTAGAATGACAATACGTAAGAAGTTGCATTGCTAGTAACAACGGTAAGAAGGAAAATAGATAATCCCAACAAATCCTAGAGAATCCAAACTAGGAACTAAACAAAAGTACCCCAGCTAATCTTTTCTCAGTGCTGGCACTCCCAGCAGTTATTTGATAGCCAAGGAAGAATCAATAATACGCCAAAAATATTTTTTTAAAATTAATCTCTTGGGAGGGGGAAGCAGGAAGGGAATGTAAGTTGTTTTTGTGGAATGTCGTTAGATGAGAATTAAAATTCCAGTCTTTACTGAGGCCTCTGCTGGAACGTGCAAAATACTGGATACATTCCCCTCATGCACATACACATTTTGTGTTTTATTTTTCCATGGCATGCTGCTTAAAGGCTCACAGCTGCATTCTTACTTGGCTTCTTAGTAATCTTGGTACATAAACACAGTGACACCCAAAGCTGCACTTCTCAGCCCTGGTGCCTTAGCTGAAATAGAAGTCATTTCACCCAGGAGTGAGATACGTCTGAAGGTCCATGCTGGGACTAGGAGGAAACTAAGGTATAGTTTGCTCCTTCCACCAAAAGCTTCTCAAACATGCTACCAAAGAAGGCTTAGCAAAACTTCAGTGGTCAGCAGTGGGACAGCTGAGGCCCGACAAAGCTCTAATTTCATTTCCAAATGGTTAGAATTTGGCTTATGCTGTAAACCACCACTGTTAATCTTCATCATCTATCCTACTGTTTGCAGTTGTTGCCCAAACTTTCACAAACAACAGAATATTCTTCCCAGGGATAGGAGAGGAGGAGAGGGGAAATGTGATTTTTCTTCCCATGGTAGTTGGCCAGAAAACACAGTCTGAACACCACACACAAAGGAAGCCTGTAGAAGGGAAAAACACATCCCTTCACAACAGGACTGTTCCACAATTCCTAACAGAATGATATAAACATTTTTCCTAATATCTAACAAACAAACTATACAGGCCACTTATCGTAGGCAACTATTCAATAAATTCCAAAATAACACTGTATGACAATGAAGTCAGATGCCAATTACTAATTCTTTACACAGTCCATTCCCAGTAAAGTCAAAGGCAAACTTCCAAGGCAAGTATAAATGGAGACTTGGAGCTGGATTTGTTCAAGTATTTTTTCAATAGACGTCTTAGGATGCAGATAATACTTTAAAAGGTGTCATTGTATACCTTAATCCCATTTGTTTGCTGAAGATAAGTAAGAGTTGCAACTCTGAAAATCCCACTAAATATCATCTGAATTTCTAGGAGCTTAAACAGCTTTGAAAAAAATGCATTCATGCGTGAAATTCACCCTGTGTTGGGGTCAAATGAGGATTTTACCCTCCGTTGGGAGCAAAGGTATACTGCGGCCTCGAGACTTAACAAGCAGGGAATCTCCTGCTGATCACACTCTTTAAGGCTGCACAGGCCACGTTACAAATTAGTGTTAAAACTCAGACACTAGAATGTAACTTCCATATGCAAGAGGAATACTATAGGGTACAGCACAGAGCCACGCTGTACATAACCAACAGCAGGTCCTCACAGACTGTCAAAAACTATGTTCCTGGAAGCCCCGCAGTGCCAAAACAGATTCCCCTTGTATGGGAACTTTCCACAGACTATGAGTACTGTCCAGTGAGCAAGGGCTGGCAACAGAGTCCTGCCCAGGTGCCTTATCACTGATTAGAATGAGTTGTTAGTTACTAACTGTGGTTTCTGTTGGACTCACTAAGGGCAATTAGACCAACAGTCAGTTTAAATTTTAACTTGTAGGTACATAACCTTGCTTTTCTAAGAGCAGTTCAAGTGCACCTCAAATTCCATAAGAAAAGCTCTATTTTGCATGGCAGAAGAGGTTCCTAGTTCTTGCAGCACTGAGCATATTCAAGCAAGCACTGTGCTCCAGATGACTGCCACCAATTAACATCTAAATCAATCATTTCCATGAGCACAGACACTAATTAAGTCAGTTTTCTATGGATTTGTATCTTATGGCCTCACTACTGCACAATAATACACAAGCTCACAATACAGTCTCCCTCGCATACAATTATTTGGTCTCTTCCATCCTATTAACCTATTTAGACTAATTTAGGACACTGCTTTGCTGTTAAAGCTAGCCAAAATTAGCCAGGGGAATCCACAGTAGCCAGACAAACAGTAAGGTTGCATTAGGTCTCCCTGAGTCTTAGGAACCTAAGCTAAAAATAAGCTATCCTCTGCACAACTATTTTTAAAACTGCTGTACTGTCGGGAAAGATCAGGAAGAGAAAATTCTTAAAATTCTGAGCAAAATTCTAAAAGTCTGCTCTTACACTCTGAATACAGAAATCAGAGTAAATTCTTTTCTGAAGGCCAAACTCCAGTCAGCCTAGGAAAATACAGGATTATCCATATCTAATACTGCCTAGTGCCAACAGAACATTGCCTGAGTCACTTCCAGAGAACAGTCCCCAGGCCTACGTTCCCAAACACTAACAGGCCTACCCATTTATTTGGAAAGTTAATTATTTAACAGTTCTGACCTCAGTTACCGGGACAGCCTGTGTTTCCTCAACACAGCATGAATTAAGCAACTTGCTTAATTGGAAAACACAGTGGAGTGATGAGTCTTTTGTGTTCACAAAATTCACCCAGGTTCTGTTTGGCTGTGTTTCCATCCAGACCTTAAACCCACCCCACCCCCACCCCCAAAAAAATAACAAACACCACGGTCAGGAAGAAGCTCAGCTTTAAGTGTCAAAAAGAACATGTAATCAGTTGTCTGAGACATGCCAAATTACATAGTTAGCACTGCTACAGAATTATTTCAGACCTGGGTAAAATCGTTTTACTTGTCCACCATAATTTCCTTGTTAAATGAGGCAATAGCATACACCTTTTTTCCCTGCAATATACTTTTCAAAGATTAATTGTTACCTATAGAATTTTGAGCATCCAAGTGGCCAGAGGGAACTAAACATTATTGTATCTTCAAGACCTGAAAACTGACCATATTTGACAGGTAATTTGAAATGCATGTGGGCAGATACTTTGTAGCCCACACATTCACTGTCATCATTTATTTTTCTTAAGGGTCTCAACAAAACTGCTCAAATTTTTCTTGAACAAATCTGATATTTAAAAAGCCATTTATTTAATGACTTCATGGGAACCTTAAACTATTAAAGCTCACCCTTGGAAAATCCTTTTTTGTCACAACTTGCAAGCCTGATTCTTCATTATTTCATTACAAGGCTACTTGTTCATTACCCACTGAAAACAGCAGAAGCCTCTTCAGTTACTTTAGATCAGACCCTTGCAACGATATAACACCTCAGTTAAAAAAACCAAAATTAGTCCCATTTTTCACAAGTGAAGAGAGAGTTACAGACTACAAACAGACCTAAATTAAGAATGGAAATTTTGCCTAACACAAAAGGAAGCTTTAATTACACTCACTGCCATACTGATTACTATTACGTCTTACAGCTGCATTGTTCAATCCACTGATGAATGCCAGGCACATCTGTTTTGATTTTTTTTTTTTTAAAGCCAACATAATTGATAACCTTACACGTTATCACTCTCTCACTGATATTTAAATGAATGCAACATCCACTTCATTTAATTGCAACAGCATAGAGAATCCACAAATGAAATAGCACACTTCTGGTTAAGGCAAGATTATATGGGTGCAAAACCACTTGTTTACAAAACTGCCCAAATCTAATTACCATCTCAGAACACACAGCTAGGATAAGCCCTGAAGAAGAATATGCTGCAAATAGTAAGCAAAAGCTAAGGGAAAATTGAAGAATTGTCATTTTTAGTAGCCTGCAATGGTATGATTTTCAGGTAGGCTAAGTGAAAGATAACAAGTTACTGTTCTGCTGAAACCAAAGGTAGAATGTGGGTATGCAGAGCTGAAGTCCAGCAGATCCATCAGGCCTGCAGCACAGGTATTCTTATTATCACATGAAGCTGAACTAAGCAGCTAAGCTCTTTTTACACTCAGAAATGTAATTTTGTATTTCAACTTTACCACAGACCATAAACTTCAGACCAAAATTCTCCATGCTTCAAAAACTTCAGCAGATAAATTCCCTCTGGCAACATACTGAGATGACTAGTCTCAGTACAGTGACTGATAATGCATAACAAAATAAAGGTCTGTGGCTATGTAGCCCTCAGTTTATTTGGCTCAGCTGTGTTCAATTTGTCAGCTATTGAAAGAACAGATGACACTCCAGAACATGCATACATAAACAAGGCTACCCTTGAATGACTTCCTCATTTCGTCTGTTCATTTAAGAACACATGGGACACTCAGCCCTCTCGTCATTTTCAAACAATATTGATCTTTTTTATCTAGTCTCAGAACTATGTAACTTTTTTTTTGTGTGTATGGTTCTAGAGACCTGTGTTTATCAGAAGAAGCCCTGTCACGATATACCATTTGTCTATTATTTTTTTAACATGTTGTGACAGAAGCCCGTGTTGCAGTGCAGTGGGAATTTCCTAGCAGACACTTTTGAAGAGTAACATGGTGCCACAGTCTCAAGAGGTTCATAAAGTATTTGCAGAGCAAATCACCTCTCCAAAGAGCAAAGGGCAAAAGCGTTACTAATGCACACTTGAGACTCCTATTCCAATGCTGTCATTTAAAGTGCTGAGGGCATTCCTGCACTTAAGAGATTACTTTTGCTCTCTTCACCCCAAACATCCTCTGCTACTGGCCAATTTGTAATATATTAAAGGAGCTGGTAGCAAAGGGTTTGGGCATGAACACAGTGTTTGTCTTGAAAAGTGAGCAAATCCCCCAACACCCAAGAAAGCTATAAAATCAATGTCTCAAAGACACTCCCAACTCAAACTCAGTGACTCATGTTCATTTGCTGTTAACGCAGCTTTGCTAGCTGAGGCATTAAAGCAACTGCCTTATTTTCAATGTATGTGTACGCCACACTCGGGCAGTCGCAGATCGGAGAGATATCACTAGTGCCAGAAGCGCCTGGGTGGCAGAGTGCAGTTGTGCTCCAGGGTAAAGGAGGAGAGAAGCTGTTCTACGTAGTGGAAACAACCTGCTGCTCCTCAGATGAAGTCTGTAGGAGAGGTACAAAACTGAAATCCTGCACTAATGAGACAGGGCATTGCTTAACAGATTCATCCTTTGTTAAGAAAGACTGACTATAAGTAAATAACTTGAGGGAGGGAGAATTGTTGCCACACTCCAACAGACTCGTCCTGAAATAAAGAAAGTCATTTTTTAATAACTAACAGGAGTATTTCTCATTGTATTGAAATAAAAAGCATATACAAATTCACGTTCCAAGGTACAGGCTAACTACTAAAGTAATATTTGTAATATGCAGTAACATGCTGCAGTGTTTCTCAAGGAAGCAAGTAGGAGATACACAATCCCTTCCTCCGCAATGTCTTTTTCTGGCTAGGTTCACACAGGGTACGGAGGCAGACGGCTCTAATCCAGTACGGTAATTCCTATTTCTCATGCCACACAGCCTCTTTTTCTCTTTGATTACAGGGGATCTACAAATACATTACACTGTTATACAGCCTCTACAGCGAGACAAAGGCTCTTCACTGCTTTTACAAAGTCCGGTTTGTGTGTAGTAAATGATACCCCTCAGTGGAAGGGAAGTGTTCCATTCCTTTCTCCCCAGATCAGAGCGTGGGTGGACTGCTGAGAGAACACACGTTGGCGGTTTTCTTGCATGTTTCTCATTTACCAGAACTGAGTGAAAAATCTTGCCGCTGCAGTTAGAGCAGGTGGAGACCGCGGTGCCCATCCCCAAACCCGCGGGCAGGCAGACGCCGCTCCCCCCCAGCGGGGCAGGACAGAACCCTCATTGCCTGCAGGGCCGGACAGCACCGCTCCCTCGGCGCTGCGGCGGAGAGCCGCGGGGGGGGGGGGGCG
>JAVJGJ010000060.1:20838182-20868749 GCA_035590215.1 Microhierax caerulescens
GGCGGCGGCTGCGCGCGCAGCGCCCCTCGCGTGGCAAGGGGCCCCGCCCCCGGTCCGCGCTTAATAGCGCGGTGGCGGCGGGTGCGGCGCACGCGGGGCACCCGAGGACAGCAGCGGCGGCCGCTTAAACGGGCAACGCCGCGCTGCAGCCTCGGGTCCCCTCATCGCGTCTGCCTCGGTCCGCCGGGGCCCGCCGGTTCCCGCCAGCCGCTGCTACCCGAGTACCGTTCGGGCGGCGCCCCCGCGGCCTGCGGTCCCCGCCCGTTGCGGCGGTGGGGCCCGCCTCGGCCCGGGGAGGCAGTCTCCGGCCGTGTCGGGGCCTCCCTGGCTCGGCGGCTGGCAGGGTCCGCTCCCCTCCCCCGGCTGCTGGGCTGCCCGGTGTTCCTCGTCGGGCCCCTGTGTGCCAGCTGCTTTAACGTTAAATAAACTCCAGGCAAGCACCGAGCTGGGTAAAGAAGGATAGGATGGCAGTGGGTATTAAATCACCCACACTGCACACACTCCTTCGCTTCCAGCAGCAAGAAATGCAAAAGGGAAGGTGTCTGAAGAGCAAGCACCGAAAGTTCCTGTGGCTTGGTCTTTTCTATACCTGTACTTCTGCAAAACCCTGCCCACACTTGGGGCTGCCTGAGGTGTGTACCTCACTGCAAGCTGTGTTGTATCGGCGGAGGAAATTTCCACTTGACTGGGAGTGGATTTTGTCAGGAGGAAAATGGCTGAAGAGCAGCACTTGCCCCTCTCTCCTGTGATCCTCACTATAATTTGGAAGGTTGGAATAACCCAAACAAACAAAGACCTCCAAAGCCACAAGTAAATGTTCAAGCCTCTTAGTTTCTGCCAAGACCAGAAGGACGTTACCCAGTATCTCCCGACTGCAAAACACAAGCTTTAACTCGGGGAAAACCGTACCAGCTGCTACTTGCACCACAGCAAGGAGCAAGGCTCCAGTACACCTTTGAATTAGCAGTTCAGCATGAATTTCACCAGAGGGTCACTTCAGAGGAGGAACCTATGTTCTGTGAAAAGGACTACAGAGCTACACTTACCTACACCTAGCTTACCAGGAACCTATGCTGCCAGTTTCCACCTCTCCTTCACGCTCAACAAGCCACAAAAAGCTTGGTATGCTATATCCATTTTTTAGGGCTTAAGCAGACATTGCTGGCTTTCCCCTCAATCTAACTGAATCAAGTCAGCCTTGAACCTTGCCAGATGACTAAATTTGTAACATAATCAGCAACATTTATGTTTCCCTAAGTCCTCACTTGGTGGCCTGGACACAGCATTTTGAGGTGAGCTGCTGACTACTCCCTCCTTCCTACTTCCTCTAGCCCCATCCTGTGTGGCAGCCGCCAAAATAAGAACAGAAAGAACTCCACGTGCCCACTAGCAGAAAATCTTGCTCTTGCATCAGGAGTGCCTAGCTATCTTATACCTAGCAGGATTATCATTAATTTTTTTTGGAAATTAACTTAATCACAACAGCAGTAAAACCTCCTGCCTTCTCATATCAAATATCCTAATTTGTCCGTATAATTATGTTACCTTTTGCTCCATTTTCTTGCTGATAGTATCACCATGCATCTCACAGAGTGAAATCTTTTTTGACCCAGCTGAAGGGAGTAGACCCAATTCTATATCAACAGCCCTTTTTCTCTATCTGCACCTTTTTGGCCACCCAGAGGTAGGTATCATCACTTTTTATGGGTTTGGGATTATTTCACACATAGAAATGTATTATGCAGGAAGACAAGAAATGTTCATGTATACATTTAAGTCATAATAGCCTTTGTGGCTTTATGTTTTGTTGTATGACCTCACCATGCACTAACCATAAGTAAACACACAGATACAGAAGTCTACAACTACTACTGTAATTACTGCTATCTACACAGGCTTTTAAGTGTTCAGCTCACTAGCTATACTTATACTGCATGGTGGCACAATCACATGAGATTTACCAATACCATGGTTTTTTTGGATTTTTTTCAATTTTTTTAACATAGTTGGACTAAAAGTCATTGTTCTGGCACATTCCTCACTGGATATTGCCCTTCCCAGCATCTAATATATTGTAACCTGTTTCTACTACGTCCATGAATGCCGTCTTCCCTGTCCTAGTGGACTTTACACACTACATACCCCTTTCTACAGATCAAGCTCTTTACTCAACAAGAGCTAAAGCACACTTTGGAGTTACAGAAGCAAACATCATGTGCTATCCTGTACCTGCCTCCCCTCACCCCAGCCCCTTGCCAGAATACACTGATGGCAGACAATGTATTTTGGTAAACCTGTTTACCGCAGGTGATTTTCTGACAAGTTATGAAACACCTAGTCAAGAAGATCTGGAACAAATTGCCTTGATTTTCTGGTTTTCTATGCATATAACTATATATACACTTGAGCTGGAACTCTCTATTTCCAGGTTTTGAATTAATGTGTACCTTTGCACTGACACAGAGTGGAACCCCAAGGGGCTAGGGCAGTGGAAATACAGGAGGTAGTCTATATAAGCCTCTACAAACAAAAAGAGAGTTATTGGGGTCTGTTTGGAGCCATACACATTTAATTTCAAAGTATCCCAAACTGTTGTTTTTCTTGTAAAAAGCAGCTTGTTCTGGCCAACATTCTTTAAGAGGTCTCCGCCAAGTTATGAACAATGTTTCATCAAAACATAGTATTGTGCAAAGCACGTAAACGTATGCCATAAAGGTTATGCTGTTATTCTTTCCAGCCACAGATCACCCTTGTTTTCATAAAGATGTTTCATGAGGAACATCTAATTCAATTAATAGGATACTTTCATTTTTTAAATTACGTACATACTTTTCAGATGTATCACTAAAATTTAATCTCCAGCACGCATGCTGAAAATAATGCATCAATGTTCACAGTATAAAAAGTTACATGCAGATGAATCATGTATTCATGGTGAACAAAACAGTGAACAGAGACTACCTAGACAGGAAGTCTAAAGCAAGTCAAAAGCCAAAACAAGTTACCCCAAACAAATTCAGAGATTTTTACCTCCCTGCTTTGGGATAATATGATATGATGATTAGTAAACTTATTTAGTCATGTGTGTGTGAACAGGTAACGGTAACAGAAAAAGTGAGGAAAAGTCCTCAAAAGGGAAGGAAAATAAAAGAGAAAAGGACTAAATTCTGTATGAAATGGAGTGGAATCAAAGGAGGATTGGGACAGTACTGAGACAGGTGAGACCAGAGCCTGTCCTTTTACATGGCTGCTGATCACCAGTTGCCACCACACTTGGTGTCTGGGTCTGACGTGAACTGTTCAAATTACAGTGCTACCTGGCCCATTACAAGGCTGTGTGCAAGGAAGCTGTGTCAGTCTTGATGCTGAACAGTGGGGAGGATTCATTCTTTACATGGAGGTTTATACATACTTCACTTGTTGTTGCCCCATTCAGAAATAGGTGGTTGTACCTAGCATCACCACATTCATCATTCTAGCCAAGCCTCAGGAAGGCAGAGGTACTGTCTGCATCTCTGGGTATGGTTCAGATCAGACCTCAGCTGTGGTCTGGGACACTCTGGGAGGTAACATACATGCATTTTGCTTCAAGATTCAGACAACTCTGGCAAACCACATGCTTTTGGAAACAGCTGCTCCTCCTGTCAGCAACAGCAGTTATACCATACAGAGCAAGGGGTGCACCTAGGCCCATACCACCTTCTGGTTAATTATGCCTTAAGCACCCTCCTCCCTGGCCTATACAGATGGCGTTCTTGGCTAGATTGTTAAAGAAAGAAGCCTTTCCCACTCCTATGGGAAACTGTATATGTAGACTGTGTGAACCACGGAGCATGCATTTATTCACCTGATTACCTGGACAACCCTGCAACCTGTGTGTTGTAGCACCAAGTTATTGCAAGGAGCACCTACTCACTGACCACAACTAAACAATGAAAAATAATGGGACTGAAGAGACAAAAGCCAGAACATATGCTTAGGCAAAAATGAGCAGTCTTCCTTCTTTTCACCTTGACATCAATGCAAATGTTGGTGAGACAGAGCTTTACAGCAATGAACCTCCCTCACTATACTTTTGGAAGACAGAAAACATTGCACTTTTAGGAACTTCCATCGTCTTTCCTCTAGCTCAGGTATAGCTGCTATTACTGGTGACATTTTGATTCCGTATGATATATCCATGCAAATCTCTGTGAATTTCACATACTTGAAGAAGGCAGGATTGTACTCTGGATCTAGTCAAGTCTCACACCATTTTGTTCTTGTGAGCCTTGAGACATAAAGAAATGCATTACCCTTCGTTATTACAAGAGTTATTTTTACTTCTTAAATTCATGGATTTACATATGGAGAAAGTCAACATACCATGCTTGCCTTGTCCATGGCAAGTCCCTTCCAAGACCATCAACAGGTAAACAAAGGTAACAGCCTGCAATCCATTTAACTGTGCGACATTTTCCAAAACATGGCAAAAGCAAATCTCACAAGTTGACAAGTGAGATACAAAACCATAGCTTACATGCTAAAGAAGGAATCTTAGTTCAGTTGTGCTTACTGAAAACTCAAATTTGTCTTTGTGGGGTTGTTCTGACAATTCAGTAAAACATATAACATGCTCAGCAATTAATTGCAAACAGCAAGGAGTTAAATAAAGAGCAATAAAAAAATAATAATAAGGCTCTCCTCCAGCATGATTTATTGTGGGGCTTTTGAGTATTCCTGAATACACAACATCCACAGATTTGAGTGAAAATATAAAAAGGACCATACAAGTTATGCTAGTAATGCTGTGAGAATATACTTGTATGTTTTCCTCAAAGATGAAGCAGGCTGAAAACAGCAGGTTCCATGCCTGTAAGAGAGGTAACGTGGGAAAAAGCGTAACTAAGAGAAAGTATTCTTCAAGATGAACTCCACCAAATGACAGGATAGGAGAGTGGGGGTTATGACTGGCAAGAAGCATTCTGCATTTCTGCAAGAATCTCTTTGAACAAAGAAACGATAACAAAGGTAACAGGAACAGTGGAAGACAACTTTGAACAGGAGGTTAAAAAAAAAAAAGAGAACTGAAAATGCCAAGACAGTTTAGCAAGAAGAAAAAAGATGTGTCTGTGCGTGCGTGTACACATATACGTATCTATCAATAGAGCTGTGTGAGCTGTTTGAAGCCTGTCAAATTGATAAGAAATGGCTGACAGTGAACTAAAATATAACAAGAGAATGTAACTCCTTATAGTATTAAACAATATGCACAACATTCTTTGTTCTCCAGATTTTTTATATTATAAATCCAAATGTCTCTCTGCCTAACAACAATCAGTACCCAGTACAACATGGCATTATGTGGCAGCATGGTTAGAAATGGTGACGATACCATGCTATTGTAGGTGAGGCTGTGGAGGTAAGGATGAAAACCCTAACATTAACAGAATGTTCTTCAGTTTTAGATTTTGCAGTTTGGGGAATGCTAAACAGTGGATGTTCAGACCACTGAAGCCATGAAAAGTTCTTTAACTTGATTTAGCAGCCTCCAATTGGGCATCCAAAATAAAAAGTCCAAAATGAATGGAAAGTTTTTAAATAGTTGAGATTAATGATTTGCCAAAGGCCACACAGGAGATTTGGCACGTGCTGGCTTTACTACCACCTTACTCTGAGAAGCATGTAGCACATGTAACCTTCAGTGGGACTTCATTGTTTCAGTGGCACTTTTCCTAGATTCAAGTAATGTAATGGTCAAATAGATTAATGGAAATAATTATTTAAACTTACATGCTTTTAAAAATGTTTCTTTAAGAAGGAAATAGTTTTCACCATTCTGAAAACATTATCCATGGGGCACCATAAGGACATGCTGCTGAATGCATGAATTTCACAGCTTTTAACTTCTGATTTGGTCCAAAATTGCAGTCTGTTAGTCTTCCAATATTAAGGTCACTTAAAATAGAATTGAACATCTGAAACCAAAATTGCAATTTCATTACTGTTCTGACAGTACTGTCACAGTTTCTACCCCATGCAGGAGGGCTGGCCACTTCTTCTGGAACTACACCAAAGCAGCAAGCGACACTGCAGACAGGCTGCTGATAGAGCCTGCAGTGAGGACGTGCACGATCAAACCTCCAGCAGCTACCACCTGGAATCAGGGCACTTATACTTATGGAAATACCTGGGCAGAACAACTTACAAATAAACCTCTCACTGTATTAACACACTGGCTAGCTAAATAGGTATGGACTAGGAAGAAATCACTGTTTGCAACACAGGAAGCCACACATCAACGCAATTCATATTTGTGCCCCAAAACTTAATCCCAAAGAAAAGTAAAATGTCACTTGGAGCTATTGAAAAAACTTGGAAGACATTTTTGCCATGAATGCTAATTCCCAGCTCCCACAGATGCGATATGTCATTAGGATTCTGCATAGCAGAGGTTAAGCCCCTAGAGAGCTATCTAGTTGCTAAATTTAAAATGGAATTGGATTGTTTTACTTGCAACTTTTTGTTTCCAGTCTTGTATCTCAAAAGTCTAACTCAAGTCTTATTAAATACCTCTCCAACCTTGTTTGGGATTTGGGACAAAGAGAATCAAAGTGAAATACAAAGTAACACGATGAGCTCAAGCAGTTTAGTTCATAGGAATCCCTCGGGGATCTACAGCACAAAACATATTTAAGAATCCAAGGCCTGAAAATTGTTTATTTTTGCACTGCACAGGGACACTGCACAGACTGATACTACTGAGGGAAAAGAATTCCCATAACAAGCCCAAACCAGTACATGTCCTGTGAAGAAAACACTTCAGGGTTGTGGGCAAACCCTGAATCATAGGCATTAACTCCGGTTACGTATTTTGCCAAGGCATTGGCACAGGTAGAGAGACCAGACAGACACAATAGGAACCCCTACTGAATATTTCTTAATCAGTTCATATTACAGCTGCTGACAAACAAATCCATAATACCTACATGTGATACTAATTAGGGTTTCTGCATGTCCTGTGCCATGAAACCCTTGGAGGAATATGTAAATTAACCAACATTTATATATATATTTTTAATACGCTGCTTCTTTCCCACAAACTCCGTATCCCACAGGGGTTAAACGGTACAGTAACAGAGTTAAAATAGGCGCAGGAAAGAGCATGAGATTTAAAAATAGATGAGGAATCCAGGAGGCAAAGATACAGGAAGAGGTCTCTGAGACAGGCTGCAACAAACCCATGGAGGGCTTTGGAAGGGGGTGGGGGAGGGAAGGCTTGAAATCCTTTGCCACGTTTAAGTCAGTATAGGTTTTGCCAGTGCCCTTTTACTGAGGCAGTACTTCATCTGTAGAGATCAAACTTGTGTCTGATTATCAAGTGAATGAAAAGCCAGTGTAGTGGGAAACTGACACTCAACAAACATTTCCCTGTTTATGTGGAGTGCAGAGTGCTGTGGCCCTTGAAAAACACAGATTGGCTTCAAGTCTGCCTTTACACAGAGTCTGATAGCTTTTAAAAGAAAGTTTTAGAACAAGATATGCTTTTGTTCTGCAGGGATACGAACCTCCCCCTCCTTGTGTTTTTAAGGAAGAGCAAGGGCTGGAGGAAGCCTTGCTGGGTTTGAAACTACGGAAGTATGAAAGTTACTCGTTCACAAATCTTTAGTCTTAACACAACACGGCAGCAGACTGCTTAAGGGCTAAGGTAGTACAATGCATCCTTAGACACAAAAAACAACAGCGTTAGCTGTTCACAGCTGAGTTCACATAAATCTTCCAGTGAAATTCTTCAGGCTCTTTAACCTGCAAGTGACTGATTATTTTTTTTTTTTAAAAAAAAGTGTAACCATTAGGTACTGTAGCAGCAATTCCTCAAACACTTATTTGCATGTGCTGACACTTCTGAAAGGAAGGCTGTTGCGCAGTTGTGCTGGGAACTAAACATTGCCTAACCCTGAAGAGTAACCACAAGAACAGAAAAACAAGTGTTTCTGCAGCTGGTGTCCTCCTCCCACACCACTAGTCTCTGACTACTGAAATGAAAAGATTAAAAGTCATCTGAGGGTCTAGCTGGTATTTAAGTAATTTTGTTATAGCTATATAAAGCTTGCAGTTCAAAAGTCTAATCACCACTTCCACCCCATTAACCTTCTCCCCTCCAAAAAGTTTGGCTACTGGCAAGATAAAATATGCTCTCTCAAAAACATTCTACTAGGTGTATGCACAAGTTCGGCTTTGCAAGTTCAGCCATGATCTTGGCCAATGGGGATGTTAGGGACAGCATAACTCACTTGTCTCCAAGAAAAGCAGTAACTGTTTGGACATTTTGGGCAAGTAAGGAGAAGAGAAAATCTATTGAAAGAGATGGTCTTCTTCCTCATGGACCTGTTTGTGTCAAGTATTAGAAGATATATGTGCAAGAGGCTGAATTCCTATGTAGCTGGTACATAGCCACCTTCATAAACAAACCTGCACCCAACCCTGTAAGCTAGTTTACTCTTTCTAGAAGCAGGTTAGTTTAGCCTACTCTCCATTACAGTTACTAACTTTACACTAACTAAAGAGCTTATTGTGCAGACTGTATTTTCAGTCATCAAGTGGCCACTGGCCATTTTACACTCTGACATTTAGTCAGCTGGATTAGAAAGTCAGTCGAACCCAATGTCATGGTTTAACCACAGCCAGCAACTAAGTACCATGCAGGCACTTGCTCATTCCCTGCCCACACCACCCCCTGCTGTGGGATGGGGAGGAGAATTGGAAAAAAGGTAAAACCCATGGGTTGAGATAAGAACAGTTTAATAACTGAAATAAAGTAAAACATAATACTAAGTCTCAACTACTACTACTACTACTACTGAGTCTCAAAATATTGGTATGATCCCAGAGCCAAACAGAAATAACTGCTTATTCTAATATTAGTAGATAGATTCTAATAATGGTAGACTGAAATGGATGGCAGCTGTAATCAATTTGGAAAACTTTGATGAAGATAATGGAATTTTGAGCTGTTTTCTCATAAACAAACACTAAGTCTTCAACTAGTTAGCATCCTTTACCGTTAGGATGTTATGCTGGAGGATACATGGTGTTGGCTTGAGAGAGTGGAAAGGGTCAGAAATCAACAGAATCTCTTTTTGCCATGATTCTTTTTCAAGGGTTGGAATCAGTTTGTTTTTTCACTTTGGATTTGGTGAATAATTTTGAAAGAATCACCTTCCTTGGGAAGGGAACACATAGGTGTGAGGCATCCTGAAAAGATCCAATCAATCTGCCATGTATAGATGAACAATCCATGAACCACATGTGACGATTTGTAGAAACACTGGACTTATGGCAAATATGTGACAGTGCCTCAGAACATTTCTGTTTGAAATTCCCAACTGGAAATAAAATGCAAATGTAAGAAAAGAGACTGCTAGGAACTCAGTTCCACCTGAGTATTATTGCAAGCTCTTCAGAGGTTAAGGTTTTCTTTCCCTCAAGCCATAGAATGAGATGGTAAGAACGAGACCAGCAGATCTAGCTTTTAGCAATAAAAAAGGAAGTGAAAGCACGTCATAGGTTGAGCAGCTCTTCTTTCATTTGTGGCTCTGTATTGCAGAATGGGGAGAAGAATCACCTCCCAAATACTACTCACAATTTAAATACCAAGCACCATCTAGCCAAGCAAAAGTCCACGAACATTACTCACCACCACCACCTTCTTGCCCAAGTTTTCAGGGGTCAGATTCACTAAAACCACCATTGTATTTTAGTGACTGGAGCACACAAACAAGAGTTTCTATAGTGGAAAATAAAGTTTGTGAAGCACAACATCCCATATATCACTCTACTCATAAAAAGCCTCATACAACAGCAGCAGCCCCAAGGTGACAATTTACCTTTATTAATAGGTAATGATTTCCACTGTGTATAGTTCATGCAGACATGAGATTTTAAACATCTGGAGTGCAACTGACTAGCATACTTGCAAAATTCAGCACAACAAAAATTACCTGATGCCAACCCAATGGTGAACATGATCCTACATAAGATTGGTCTGTGGAAGAAAAAGAAATGTGTAAAAAAAAATAAAATAAAATAAAAAATGGTGCCGTACATTCAGATTTCAGCCAGGAGTAAAACTGAAGCAAAAGGCAGGAATTATATGCTTGCTATGAGGCACAAAGCCAGCGCTAAAAAGAATTAGCTCTATTCAGTGTCTCAGCTTTAGAAACATGGAGTGGATAAACAATTAGACAATGGGTTTGGCGTACAATTTCACTGCACTAAGTCAGAAGTGGTGGGTATGTATAGACTAGTACTCTTGGAAAACCAGTGCTTGCATGAGGATGAACTACAACACCATCACTTCTGATCCATGAGAAACAAAGAAACCTGGCAGAGATTGAAAAGCACCCACTCCCCGTTCCATGGATACCACTTACTTCCAAAGCATTCAAACAGTCCAGAACGCCTGCTACAGTTCTCCAATGCCAGCATTAGACTAAACCACATAGTGTAGTAAACACAGGGAAAACACATTACAAAGCCCTCTGATGGGCTTTGGGGTGGGAGGAAGACAGGGAATGAGATTTCCATACTTTAAAGCTTTAGCAAGTACAGTCTTCAGGCAGTCCTGACTGCAATCATGATTGGCTACTTCATTCACCTATTTCTGTAGATACTGGCCTTCCTCCAGGTACTGCTGGTGCTTTTCAAGCAGTGTGCTTTCCAGCGATACCCCTCATATGCCTCCGGCAGCTGCTCTGGGGGCTCTGCAACAGCACACTGCCTTGGCCATGAATGGGCTTGCTGCCCTACCTGTCACAGTGCTGCCAGCTGAGCACTCTTGTTTTATCAAAATGGCGGGACTCTGGCCAAAGTTTTTAGTTGCTCCTTAAACAAACCTTCAGCTCCAGGTCTCACACCCCCAACAGTACATGCTACTAGAATATAACACTCCTTAAAGCTAGGGTTTGCAGCACCTGCGGGTTATGTTTTCATTCTCCAGTTTCTAGCTGTGCCACAATGCATGTAATAGGAAAAGGCTTGTATGGGTACCATCCATTTCCTAATGTCAGCACCTCTGGGAAGAAGTTCTGTTTCAAAGCTGCTTTCTACCAGCAGACAACTGCCAGTAATGGATATCCACTGCATGATCTAATTCATCTTCCAGTTATTAAGGTCAGCCTACTATTTCTTTCCACTGGCTAAATGTCCTTAAAACTAGATACAAATATTCATGTATAATCCAGAGCTTACTTGAGATGCTGTTGCTATAGTCTTGCTGAATAGCATTACACAAGAGGATTTCACACAAAATTTCACAATTTCCTAAATTAGACTGTGCTGGGAGTGGAAGTAGGAGATGGGGGGGGAGAAGAATGCAAATACTTGATAGAATTAATTCAGTGTGATAGAGTCAGAACCATGCATCTGAACAGCTGATTCAATTACGAATTTGAAACTAAGGATTCGAAACACGTTTTGCTTATTTTACACCCCCATTAGGTATTTGCCACCTACTGCTATCTGCTAGAGGGACAGAAGGAGAAAGAAAGGACAATATATTCTGTGAATACTGCAAAACTCAAGCAGTAATCTCCAAAATTCTTCAATTTGCATGCCATTTCCTGCTCCTTATCTCTTGCCTTTGCTCTGTTACATGTACTCCCAGTTTTTCATTCACTCTTTATTTTGTTCCTTTAACCTCCTCCCCCAGAAGTCCCTTCGCTGAACAGTAAGTAACCTGCCAAGCTGCATTCATACTGGCCGGTCTGCACTCAAACTGACCAGAAGAGCCAAATCTACACCTGGTGAAGCACCTCACAGATGACCAAAGCACAGCTCTCCATGATCAGGTGGCCTGAAATGCATTGCACAAAGCTGTTGTACTAGTTTGATCACCAGCCCTCCTCAGAATGTCTCATCTACCTTCCTCTTCTCACTGCATATGCTGCTTGTCAGATACAGATAAAGATGACTTACTTTCATTTGTAGCAAGGGAAACAAAATGTATCACAACCTGTAGGTAGGAAGTTACTCAGAAATAACTGTTCTTGGTTTTATTGTTTCTCTGAGATCTATGAATCCCAGAAAAAATGTTTTCCTTTCATTAGAAAACAGAGCTAGCTGCAAGCACTCCCTGCCTACAGACTGCCTAGGCACTACCCACACATCTGGGCAGAAATGGAGTTACCAGGTTTTAAGGAGGGGGCATGAGAGGGATACCAGAGTACAAGTCCTGTCCTCAGGATTACCAGCTGTGGCTATGTCTTTTTTGCTCTAAGGGAAAAAATAGTGTGCAAAAAAATATAATTCCTTGTTAAACCTCTATTAGTCTAGAATAGAAACCATTTCTGAAAATAACTGACAACTTGAGGGTTCAAGTATGTGGAAAGCACTAAAACACTTACATCTTAGTGGAAGTCCCAAGATCTTACGTTACTTTTAAAAAGGGAAAATAAATACTTAAATTCCTTGGATGTTTTGAAATCTCTACCCTACAAACAAAAAGAGAAAAAAGGCCTGGTTATGTAGGCTTCATGCTCCCAGCCTCCCTAAAAGGCAAGGAAGGCAAGCCCTGTAGAGACAAGCAAAAAATAATGGGTAAGATTGCACTTTTCAGTAAGGTACATCAATTACATGAGTAACATGTGGATGTAAAGAGGCTGGCCAGTCTTCCAGCTATACTGGATTATTTCAATATCACATCCCAAAGCTATTTCACTATAAACAAATTCTACACAATGACAGTAATCTCTTGAAAAGACATTTTTTCACCCGGGGAAAAATATTCAGAACTACATCCAGACTAAGAAGCACAGTGGTCTTACCTTGACCTACTTGCCTCAGTAACAGTAATTTGTTTTTAACCTGTATTTACTACCACAGGTACTGTTACATATTTGATTGACCGCAAAAGACCATACAGGACCCCAGACTCTAAGGCTCTGCATTAACACACACCTTATTGCAGGAGCAAGTGCTCAGCCGGCTGCCATTATTGAATTTTAATTTCTAGCAAACATTTTCAAAAACAGCTCAAGACTACACAACAATTCTCATGATTTAGTAAAGGGAAGCAGCAAGCTTCTACCCAAACATGGTAAGTCTTGCCCCTCACCACTCAGTTCTTTATTCATTTCAACATTTTAATGTTTGTTTCCTGAAATACTTTTGGGGAGGATGTCATGGCCACAAGCACTCACAACAAACTGATTTCCCTTTCCATGGTCCTAAGAAATGGACATTTTCCCCTCACTGACAGAGCTACCAGCTAAATAAGGTAACAGGCAACTTCCAGAAGATTGATAAAAATCAGACATTTGTTCAGCCTTTCTGAGCCCTTGACTCACCCCCACCTCTCACTGTAGATAAGCAAAGCAGCAGAAGCTCTCCCTCCTCTCTTCACCAAGAGCCCTGCTCTGAAAGCAACTAGTCTTCTTCCACTCCATCGCTCAGAGCCAGACTACTACACTTGCCTCAATGGAAAGCTAAACCCCTTCTTCCTGCACCTCCACACCCACCAGTCACACCAAGCTCTTTACAAGACAAATGTTTTCCTCTACCTTCTCTCCTGTCTCTCTCAGCCTCTGCCTTAGCACTTACTGAAGTGGGAAATGCTTGTGTCTCATGCTCATTTTAACATCAAGATCTGTAGCAGGTGGGACTTTCCCCCAGACCGCAAAGACTACCAGCACTGCACTGCTTCCAGCCCCAGAAGTCCCATGCTTCCTGGGGGACAATAGCCTTTGCAGAACCATAAGCATCTGCAAAGAGCCCAAAATCTGTTGGAAAAAGCCCAGCATCTTATGAAGTAGAGCAATACTGTAAAGTGATAGTACTGGATTAGTTACTTCCATTAGGCACAAATATATTAACTAAAGGCAGCAGAAGAAAAATGAATAGAAAGAGACTATGCTACTGTATAGCAACATAACTTGAATAAGCTTACAAAGACCTAATACAGGGGAAGCCCATGCATTCATAAGCTCATGTATATCATGCAACTCATTATAGTTGCAAAGACGTAGAGACGCCAAGTCACGTTGCACAGTAGAGAAAGGAGGCACCCAGGATTGTTAAATGGGTCCTTGATGGACATTATTGAGATGTTATCTCAACATCTTTATCAGAGAATTAAATAGACAGGTTTAGCTGAATGGTTATATGTGGATATCCTATATAACAGATGCAACAGAATGCTAAAACTCCACTGTGCCTAGTACTCTTCTCTTCTGTCTCTGACCCACACACCTGGGTTTTGCACTAGTTTGCTGGAAAGGCACAGTTCTGCAAATATGAGACCTAAATTAAACTGAGGTATGGCAGAAAAGGGGAGTGTTAAAAAATATACAAAAGAATTAAGAAAAGGTGACATGGTGAGCCTATTATGGATAGCAGTAAATTATAGTGATGAGACTCCTGTAACAGTTTTCCCACTAAAGGCAAAACTGTAGGACTTCCCTATTTTCAACACTGCACAAAACTATGCACAGGAAATATTCCTACAAGATAAACTGCAGTATTTGCTTAAGCAAAGTTTACAGTCAAGCTTTCACAACTCTCTCCTCTCTTGCATTTTTATTTGCAACATGGAACACTAGTTAACAGTGTGATGCTTTATTGCTCAAATCCTCCCTGAGACAGATTTCATAGGCTTTGTAATTGTGCCATTTACTTACACAGTGCATTACATCTCTTGAAATATACATGAACAGTATGTGTGCAGAATACAATGGGCACTTTGTACATTGGAGCTAGTCCTTGCTTACAAGCAGTGAGCTCAAGGGTTGGGAAAAGGCCCCTTTAGAACACTGTACCCTTGCCCCATAGTTCACTCACATTAAAAATGCTTGTTGTGTTTTTCCGTCATTCACTACTTGCAGAAAGTCCTTGTAGTAATCTCCATAAAAGATAGAGCAAAGTCCATGACAGATATAATGCATCCCCTGAAGACAGCTTTGGGAAATTCAGAGATCTGGAACAGGAGAGGATTCTCCAAACTCAAGACAGTGGTTGGACTGAGTATCTCAAAGTGACTCTTTGCTTTCTCCTCCCACTTTGTTTCCTTGTATTTTCTCCCTATTTGAATTTATTTGCCTCAGTTTTTCTTATTAAATGTTTCTGTCCTCTGGATGCTCTGCATCCAGACTCTGTACCCATGCAGTGCAGAGTCATGTCATCAGCTTTACTCACAGCTTGGGTGAGAAACTTCAAGGTCCTAGTTCAGAAAAAACACTGTTGATTTTTGTGGACCTTAAGGACACAATTAAGAGAGCCCTTACTGAATGTAGCTGTCTTTCCAAACCAAGGACACTGCTAGGAGGAACAGCTTCAAGGAACAAAGCCAGACTTGAGGAGTCAAAAATCCTTGCTGCTGGCAGGCAGAAGAGTTGGAAAGCAGTGCCCTAATTAAGACAAGCACCTAGTGGAAAAGCATAAACCAGGATAAAGAGGAGAAACCCAGGGTTGGTTTTGGTGGTTGTTTTTTTTTTTTTTTCCTTACTTCCTCGTTAAAAAGAGATGCAGGTTGTCTCTGTCAACTGGCAAAATTACCCTAGCTCTTTCCTTACTCTAAAGGCTTCCTGCACAAAGGAAACCACAACTCACCTGCCCTTTCACTAAGGGTCAGTTGCTGTTAACTAGCTTTGCATCATCATGCTTGTTGCTTCCTGATCTGCAGGGTTCTCATCTGGGAAAGCCCCTAGCCTGAAGAAAACTTGTTGTTCAAAGATGAGATAGGGAGTCAACCCCCTCTGTATGAAGCTGCTTTCAAATACAAAAGCATCTTCTCTAGCTCTGTGGCTGCTTTGAGCTCCAGCCAGAGGGTGTGTGCTCCAACTCATAATACACACATTAACACTTTTCACCCAAACAATGGCATTGTCTTAATATTTTAGTCATATAATCACTAAAGTATTTCCATGTTTTATTAAGTATCACCACATTCTAATCTGAACTGCCTATACAGGATTATTTCTGAAAGGTACTGCAAGTTGCAACATTCAAACACACAGAATGAAAATAAAATCTAACTTATTTATTAAATTCAGGGTTTTAATTCACAAACAAGTGCTGTCATGGCAGTGTACTAATTGGTGCAACAAGTAATTAAGCCTGCATCCTTATTTTGCCTATACGGGATTTCTGTTGCAAGCATCAGCCTTCATAGTGCAACAGAAAAACTAGGCAGTTATGGGAGTTTAAATAATGATGTTATTTCTCTTATTCTGAGACAGCGTGGTCGTTCTGCACTATGGAGTAAGTACATTGTTATCAGAAAGGCAGCAACCTTGCTGCTGGAGGCTGCAGAGTACAGCCCACTTAGTCCCCCAAGAAGCATCCCACTCGCTAAGGAGCTTTATTGTGATTTTCTTTTATCTAAGTTTCTCAGAAAATGCATTACATCGTATCACTCATTCACTGTGCTTTGTTCAGCACTTGTGCTACGCAAAATCATCAAAAACTGTTAAACAGCCAGCACTGCCCTATGGCATTTTGTTGTCCCCACAGTGTGACAAGCAGTCCCTTGTTCTGGGCTGTTGTTGACTACAGTTATGGTTCACATGAACCCTGATGGGCTCAGCTGGACAGAAGAACACTGGCAGCTGTGAGACAAACACATGCAATTAGCCAGCACCTGCCACACAGAGCACTTGCAAACCTCATTCATAATATTAAGCTATCCTCTGATAAATAAGGCTGCTACTAAAGATAGAATAACCACACTGGAGATAACATTATAAATTAGACAAGCAACTGTTGCAGTGTCTAGGTATTATTAGTCAAGCACACTAAACCCCATAATGTATGCCTAAATAAATTATGTATAAATAAAAATAAATGTAAATGTTACTAAGGGAAACTCCTTCCTCACAGAACTAACTGCAGAGACACTACAGGGTCCCACTGCAGGCATTTGGCAGGGGAGACGAGAGAGGGTTTGGAGAAGAGCTATTCACAGATTGCACCCAAAAGCTAAAGTGGTTGCTATTATATAGGCCATTAAACCTTTCACCCCTTCCCTCTCCAGCAGGGATCCTAAGTTCATTGTCCACTTGAAGTTTGCAAGTAAGGCTCTGTTCTAATTCCAAATGACTATCAGCCTGTTATATACACTGCTGAATGTCACCAAACTCATCTTCTTACTGACCAGGGGGGTTCCTTTTTTTTTTTATAATACATGAACCAGCCAAAAGGAAATGAAGCTTCTCAGGCAGGCAATGAATATTCCCAACTGTGGAATGTGTTCAACCACCTACCAGCAGAGTATACAAGCCTATCTAGCCAGACCACATTTCCCACTATATTTTTATTCTTGAAAACAGATGAACACCCAAGACAAAGGTCAGTTTCATTACCCAAGTAAATAATCTCAGCTCAAAGTAAATCGACTAATGAACTTGGACAACCATCAGCATCTGTACTCTAAACACATTCTGTTAGTGCTGTTTGAGCCCTTCGTGTTTGGTTTCCTTGAATCTGGGTGAATACATTTGAGTCTGATCAATGATAAATCCTCTGAAGAACTACCTTTAAGTCCACATTTACTTTTTTAACATTTGCTCAAAGTAAATTGTGTAACCTGGATTACACAACTACTCTGCAACAATGTAAACTGTGCATTGGAAATCCATGTTGTCATTGCTTTCCTATGGCAGTTATATTCAGGAAATAGAACTATTGCATGAACTGGGAACCTAACCAATAAAACAAACTGCAGATTTTCAGTCACCTGTTTGTAAACCACCTACACACCAACAATTTCATAGTACAATGTATGAATAGTGTTTCATAGAAAACTATGTTTTGTCATATATCCACAGACAGCTTAACAATAAGCAGACAATTCCATAGGTAGCTGAACTAAAGAAAAATTATTTCTTAGGGACATCAGCACGGAGTCGCTATTGCCCCCAAAGGAGAAAATTCTGCTGCAGCTTCCCATCTGGAAGCATGGATGGGGACCTGCCCTCTAGCTACTAACCTGTTTTCAAAGGATATCTATGAAGTTACTCATTCTTATGACTTGAACTCACAGAACAAGCTGAAAATGTATTAACTAGGAAACAGACATGGAATTGAGTAAGCCTGGCTTCTACAACCAACACCCCCCCCCCCCACCTCCCCCCCAAAAACAACTATAAGGAAGTAGAGCCATGCAAAGGAGACTCCAGGAATTTTCTATGGACTTTTATACATTTTTCCAGAAGTAAAATTTGTACGGTGACTGCACTGCTTCCTGTGTCTTCAAATGAGGTCCAGTTTTCCTTTCCTTTTATTCAAAAACATGTCCTCAAAAGTCTGAAGTCTTAGAGACCAGGTGCTTTTGATTTCAGATATATAAGAAAAAGGATGGTACACTAAGGACACTAAAGATTTATAAGAACTATAGCAACAATCTCACTAATGATTTAAGGAAAGAGAAGAAATTATTTTACATCTACTGTACTTTTCCATTTGTGACAAGAAGCTATTTGGTAAATCTGCTTTATAGAGAGATGGCACATGCTCTTCCTCAAAGGCAGGATGCTCAGCTTGAACAACAAATGCTGGAAACTTAGGATAACTCCTACGGAAGACCATTACTGTGAAAAGTCACTCCCTGATCCTGGCAAAGCCTATTTAAGCCTAAGCCCGTGAGATAATCACTGAATATGGTAAGCCTTTCCTGAAGAGTATTATGTGATTTCAGATGTTTGCAGTACATGGACCAGTAAGTGTGCAAGGAAGTCATAGAATCTCTTAGGCTGGAAAACATCATCAAGTCCAACTGTAAACCTAACACTGCCAAGGCCACCACTAAACCATGTCCCTAAGTGCCACATTTGCACACCTTTTAAAGACCTCCACAGATGGTGACTCAACCACTTCCCTGGGCAGCCTGTTCCAACGCTTGACAACCCTTTCAGTGAATAAGTGTTTTCCTAATATCCAATCTAAACCTCCCCTGGCACAACTTGAGGCCATTTCCTCTTGTCCTGCTGCTTGTTACTTGGGTGAAAAGACCAACACCCACCTCACTACAACCGCCTTTCAGGTAGTTATTTGTAGAGAACAATAAGGTCTCCCCTCAACCTCCTTTTCTCCAGACTAAACACCTCCAGATCCCTCAGCCACTCCTCATAAGACTTGTTCTTTACACTCTTCAGCAGCCTCCTTGCTCTCCTTTGGACACACTCCAGCACCCCAATGTCTTTCTTGTAGTGAGAGGCCCAAAACTGAATGCAGTATTTGAAGTGTGGCCTCACCAGTGCCAAGTACTGTACACAAGACTTGCACATACTGGGCACAAGTCTTCTCTCAGTATATTCATGCCAGGGAAAGGAACAGTTCTTGTGTTCCCGAATGGAATTACTCTGATATAGCTCAGCATAGCACACATGACTGCTTTGGAACTAGTTAAATAACTGTTGGTTTAAAAGTAAGAAATCACATCCAGGACATCCAATCCAAGGTCACCAAAACTACATTAAAAGTACCTAAACAAGGAACACAGCTTCCAAATGATAGCATTGATATGCTTGTGCAGGGACATACTGGAGGATGGGAAAACTTGTGGGCCACCTCCCTTACTGCCAGCTGGTATCGCTCATGCTCTTGTGTCATATGAAGTGCACATCTTCCCCCGCTGCTTGTGTTTCCTGAAAATATCTCCAATTTTCTGCACAGTGCTTAGTCAGATTGAGAGATCATTTCTGTACTTCACACTACAAACTGAGCCTTTTGGTGATGACAAATTTCTGCAACTGTCCCTTCTCTGCTTCAGAGGTATGATCTATCTTCCACATCAGGAACTGACTCAGGAGAGGAGAAAATAGTCATGTTAAATCATGTCATTGTCACCTAGTGTCCCTGAAAAAAAATCCAAGAGAACTCTGTGAAGCTTGCCTATGTATGACACATAACATCTAAATTGCACATCTAGTATTTAATTCATGTAACAGCATAAACTATGCCATTAAAAAGTATTTGTTTTGCATGCATCAGTAAAAGCTGTGCCCAGCGCCCTGTGGCTGGGCATTTCTGAAAAGGCAAGGGTCACATTCTCAGCCAATACACAAAGGTATTACAGTTCTCATCCTAGAACAATAACGTTGCTTGGCTGAGCTTCTGAGTACCTTTTTCTAGTTTATATTACCTTCCCACATGGATTAAGTTTAGGCATTTGTGAATTGCTATAGGGTAACTCATCCTATCTCAGTCAAAATAATCTGGGTTTTACACATCTGTAGGGCTGGTAAGCAGTCTTCAGTATGTAGGTATCAGAGTTATTGTAAAGATGAAGAGAAGTCATAACACTGTCAGGAAAGTGAGAGATGCCAGCACAGTGGCTGAGGGGCATGCGACGTGGACCAGATGCAGGTCTTGTATTGATAGTCTGGATATAGAGCAAACATGGGCAATAAACAAGAAGAAAAGGAAAGAAAAGCAGAACACAGCTTCATAAATGGTTTCTCTTCAAAAGGAATGATACAAACACAGCATTTTAGATAGTACATGTGTTAAATACCTAGGAGACAATGAATCACAGAGATAAGGCAGTGAAGCAACATACATTCACAGATGAGAAAGAAAGGTTGGCTTAGCTTCTCAGGCCCTGTTTCAGGGAGCAGGATAAATCTCCTTTGCAGAAGTGGCAATAACAGTTCTTGGCTACAGAAGAACTGATAGTGGTGCCAAAGGAAAAAAAAAAAAAAAAGCTAATCAAATCTCATGAAGTCAAGCAATTCTCCCATTGCTGCCAAGAAGTCCACAGCAGAGCAGAAGACACTGAAAGCCCTATCCTGGACCAGCCAAAACAGAGCACCAGGATACTACTGAGGGGAGGCAGGATCAGGAGAAGGGACTGGGTTTGGATAACACCAGCAGACAGCCAAGTCCCACACAGATGCTCCCACGCTCCCCTGCAGTGGGATGGGAGAAACAACTGGAAGGGCAAAAGTGAGAAAACCTACGGGTTGAGATAAAGACTGATTAAAAAGGAGGGGGCAAAACAAAACAAGACAAAGATAAACAAGGGATACAAAAGCAACCGTTCACCACCAGGTACACCAATACCCAGGCAGTCTCCAAGCAATGACAACCCCTGGAAAACTCCCCAGTCTTATGGCTGAATGTGATGTTGTACAGTAGGGGATATCCTTTATGTCAGCTGGGGTCAGTTGTCCTGGCTGTGTTCCCTCTCTGCCTCTTTGCCCACCTCCAGGGCAAAGTAAGAAACAGAGAAAGCCTTGACACTGTGTAAGCACTGTTCAGCAACTGCTAAAACATCCATGTGGTATCAACACCGTTTTGTTCACAAATCCAGAGCACAGCACTATAATACAGCTGCTATGAAGTAAATTACCCCCATCTCTGGCAGACCCAGCACATGGACCCACCTGCTGACTGAACCCTGTTAACAGACACTATCCTACAGCACGTTCAGCCTCCAACTGCACTTCAATAATGGTTTCCAGGGGAGGGGAATTCAGACTTGGGGTGCTTCAATCTGCTTTAATGAATCAGTAAGAGACAGATTTACTTATTTTACAGAAAACTCAGCTGAATTAACACAGCTTACACAGAAGGCTGTATGGATGATGGATAGACCATGTATCTAGTATAGCGACCTTGCTACAAATGCAGCCTAAGGAGAGGAATAAAAAGAAGATCCATTGCACAAAGGCCAGTTAACCTGAAATCTGTGCTTTGACATAGGGCGGTCACTTAAACACTCTTGTGTTTCTGCCACAGCTCTGGGTAGCACTCCCTCAGTTGGACACTGATGGGTTTGGATTTTGCCATATTGGTGCCACGTGCCCTCGAGGGGAACAGGTAGCTAGGGCTATCCTACCCTTGGGAACTGTCCTGGTTCCAGCTGGGATGGAGTTAGTTACCTTCTTAGGAGCTAGTATGGTGCTGTGTTTTGGCTCTGATGCGAGACTTTTCAGTTTCTCAGGCCTTTTGAGCGAAAAGCCTGGAGGGACACAAGGACTTGGGAGGGGACACAGCCAGGTCAGCCGACCCGAACTAACCAAAGAGTATTCCATACCATGGGATGTCATGCTTGGCATATATACTGGGGGAGTTGGTTGAGGCAGGCAGATAGTTGCTCGGGGACTGGCTGGGCATCCGTTGGTGAGTGGTGAGCAGTTGCATTGTGCACCACATGTTTCTTTCTTCCTTCCTCTCTGGATTTTATTCTTTCCCTCCCTCTTTTCATTATAACTGTTATTGTCATTGTTTCTATTATTGTTCTTTCATTTTTATTCTATTTCAATTGTTAAATTGTTCTTTTCTCAACCCTCCAGTCTTACATTCCTTTCCAACTCTCCTTCCCGTCCCTCTGGGTGAAGGGAAAGTAAGTGAGAAGCTGAGTGGTACTTAATTACCAGCCATGGTTAAACCATGACAGCAACAAATTTTGCAGAGGTGGGATCTCACTGCCCCATTTCAGCTTTCAAAAGGGGTCAAAGTTTCCCAGCTAAGTGGACATTTTGGGTTAACAGTTTATTTCTTCAACAGCAGTCTTTAGGAAAAGCAAACAAATATACAGACCACATGAGACTGCTGAAAACCAATTAGTTTTACTTTAGATATCATAAGTTATAGGCATGCATAGGCATGGTAACAACCACCCAAGTGCTCTGGTCACTCTTCCAACCTCACAACAGCTCTCTAACATCAGAGGTCTCTGGGCAATCTAGTTCAGTGTCATTCAGTCTCTCTCAATCTCTCTCTTTAGTTGACCAAGCAGCAACAAAACAGATTTCTCTCTCTCCCCTCTGCCCTATCTTTCCTCTACCAGTAGTATGCTTATAAAACCCTTAAAAGGAAAGAAAAAGGCAGATGCTTTTATGTATTATAACTTGCAGTTACTTAGCAAAGTAATTATCTGGTCAGCCTCATCATATGATCACCCCTCTTAAATCTATTACACACTCACCTTCATATCCAGGTTCAGATTATAAATCATGGCCTGCCATGAAAAGTAGCTATTTTCTTACTCATGCATGTTCCACCGGGATGCACAGCTACCAACATTATGCTATCTGAAAGGATTTCTTTTGTTCCTTGCAGTGGCTCAATTCAGAGGCAGGAAAAAATTGATTAAACCCCCCTACTCCAAATTTAGTTTGCAGTGTAACACAAACATACATATCAACTGTCCAATTGCAAGCATTGCACATCAACTGTACCCAAATATAAGATCTTTTAATAATGGTTTTATAAATATAAAATGCCAGGTTTTGAGCATTGGCCTGTTCAGTAGGCCAAACTTATTACTGATCTGACATTATGGTCTGACATTGCCTGATCTGCTTCAGATAGTGTATTGCAAAAATAAGTAGCTGAATATTTTGCAGTAGTATTTGCATGTACAATCCATTGCTCACTTGCAAGCATGAATGTGAATTAAGGTTCCACAACATTGACTGAACTACTAGATCAATTAATTCATCTGAGAGCTTCCTGGTGATGTGTCAATATTTTCTGTACTTTTGAATGAAAATAAGCTTAGCAAAAGCAGAAACATGCAATATTCATATGTTGCAAAAAGCACACAAGTGAAGAATTAGAAATATAAATGGGTAAATCATAAAAGACCAAAACTAACACTGAAATGCGTTAACTTACTGTTGCATTTAAAAGAAGTTACCTCCTTCTTTTTTTGATCCAATTCCCCATAAATATGTACCAGATTGAGAACTGCATTTAATAATTTTAAATTTTATGATATTTTTATGGCTAGAAAGTTACACTACCCAATATTCAGTTTTTACATCAACAGTTAAAAGGTCCTTTACTGGTGCAGCTGCTGACTTGTTCTGATTGGATGTCTCAGAACCACTGACCACCAGGTACTACTCCTTCACTTGGAACTTTTTTCCTAGTGTGTTACAGACCACTGACCTACAGCTTTGTTCTCATTGAATTGCTTTCCTGTAATGCATGAAGAACAACCTTATGAAAATTAGGAGACAGAAAGGTAAAAGGAAGATGAAAAAGGAAATTAAAAGCAAAACCCCCAAATGTTTACTTGTGGGTCAGTAGTTCACAGCAGAAGGGCATGCCTGTACCTGGAAATTAACCAAGACACTCTCATGCCTCAACTGCAGAGGTCAGGCACACTATCAAACAGGTTTGCTTGGGATATTCAGTGACGCTGATCACTATGAAGCATTTCAGATTGCTCTACTGATCATTATTGCAAGACACAGCACTACCATCTTTAAAAAGACCTCTTTGCTTGCTTCATGGCTGAAAGAAACCAGAGAAATAGCCCTATACAGCCTCAAGTATGGCATTTTCTTCGGTCACAACTTTCTCAGAGATTATGTGTAAAAAAGAATGTCATGAGCACAGCAACTGCAGATGTCTTCTGTGATCTCCCCAGTACCTGATGTCTGACAGCTGAAGCAGAAACTGAATTTCATGATTCAGTTTGCTGCTCACAAAGAAGTGCTTTACTTCTGCCTCTTTCCAGTATGGAAAGGGCAGTGCCTAGAAGCCCAGAACCTTACAAGCACCTAAGCCCTGTGTAACTAAGAGATGCCTGGATGCTGGCAGTGATGCCAGCCCCCATGTCCAGGGGTGAGGAGAGTTGTGCCATGAGAGAGAAGCTGGAGGAGTCCACATGCACCACTTTATAGGTCTGTCCAGGAAATTCAGAGGCAAGTGTAACTTTGCTATACAGCGAGTCCTATATGGGGCATCAAGAAAGACTAATAAAGGGGAAAAGGGGGAAAAAAAAAGTCGTATACAAAAAAAAAGCATCTCACATTTCAACACACACACCTATCTGCTTACTAAACATTGTGCTAAGCTATATCTAAGTTGAGAAAATTATTGAGGAAAAGAACCAGGCCTTCATTCCAAAATAAGTGTTGGAATAAAACATTTCCCTGTACAAGCAGCAATGGTTTCACTAAGCCTCCCTCCCCACCTTTATTCTCTCAAGAAGAGATAAAAATATATGAATACATAAAACAAAACAAGCCCTTCTGCCCATCCCACAGCCCCCAATTAGTCTTGCTGCTTAGAAATGCACAGGCATTATTTGCACACACAGTGGCTGCAGTGATTATGTGGATAGCCTCACTACAAGTCTTCCCAAGAAATTAATTAAAATGGATACAGTTTACATAGAATATCACTGATGCTCATTTCTAACATCTAAACTATTACAAAATGCAGTCTTTCTTTTTTTGTGTCCCATCTTCCACAAGTATCAAAACTCTATCTTAAGGGAGGGGGGGTTTCCCCTCAGAGTTTATTTTCCTAATTACTTATTTATCTCTGCCACGTCAATGATGCCTTCCACTATTTTGCGTGCAATCATTAATTACAATAGCACTTATTGAATTTTAACATGGAAGAACAATACTCAAGAATTTAGAAGCATATCCATCAACAGAAGCCATCAAATTACACTGAAGATCAAATGGGAGAGTCTGCAAAAGTACTTTTCATGAAATTTCCAACCTATCTGGATTCAATTGAGCAAGAAAGATGGCAAGACCATTGTTTTAGTTGCTATTCTGGCATTTTTGCTTCCTAACACAGCCAGGAAGCTCAGTGACACAGCACATTGTTGCACTAAAGCTTACAGTGCTTTCTCAGCTCTCCAAAGCTGCTTGCAGGGTTTCTGAAATGTCCAAGTTGCCAACTCCTAGACAGCATCCTTACTTCTTAATATTCAAGCCTTACCCTCACCCTTTGCAAAAGTATTGTCAAATTTAAGCCACTAGAGCCTTTGGGTGTTTTGATGGTTTTTTTTGTGGTGGTGTTTTTTTTTTATTTTGGGTGGGGTTTTTTTCAGTCCAAATCTTTAACAACTGGAGACTAACTGGTGATGTTGATAAGAATTCAAACAATTACTTGCTGTAACATAGTGATCCATCAAACTGAGCTAAAGGGTTTCTGAACATGAGGGTGAATGTCTCACTCTTTTATTAAGTCACTGGGAGCCATGGCAAAACCAGCACTGCATGAACACTCAGCTGAGTGTGGCTCATCTCTGGCAGAAACCTGTTCATTTCCTCCCTCTCTTCCTATCTTCTACCAGTTCTGCATTATTATTAACCTGATATGAACAAGACAGACATCATTAAGCATGCTTATCTTTGAGAGTGCTACAGGCCAAAGGCTTTACAATTCTGTCCCCATTTATTCCCATGGCTATGAACTCAAACAACCACTCTTACACAGCTCTTTCCAGAGCCCTCTCTCAAACCATGCAATCTCTATGGAGCAATCACAGGAAAGCATCAGTAAAGGCTGATACTCTATCAAAATATAGGATTGTGAATACAGGTACTGCAAGAACATAGCCAGAGATATCTGCTGTTTCCTAGGTTTCCTTTTTCCCCTTGTTTCTTCAGTTTTATTGGACAGGGAACTGTTTACTTAGACAAAATAAAATGAAACTAGGTCTTTTCATCTTAGAGCTGCTGTGTAAGAATTGAAACAGGGAAAGGGACTACATGGCCTTTTACTTTTTCTGTTCCCATAAAGAGCTTCCTGAGGTGATGTCAAATAATGTAACTTCACTGAGGTCCATAGACCTCCTATGGTTTACACTTCTTTTGTGTCTGACTCACTGGAGATAAAGCAGAAGTATATGAAAATAGAAAAAAATAATGAGCAAACTCATGCAGGAGAAGTGCTGATGAAATGTCTGCTGCTACAGAACTTCATGTTTAGATCATAGCATGTTCTTGGGAATAGTAAACTAATTTTTCTCAGATAAAATTCCTTATATCTCACTCAAATTCCTGCTTCAGATTGCCCCATTTTGCACGTTGCTGACTTCCACAATCATTTGGTTTTTAAGGATGTGATGTTACAGCATCCTTTTAACTGGAAAAGTGAGTTTTATACCAGTTAGGAAAAAATGTTCCTATAGCTCAATTTTCATTTATTTCAGCCACACAAAATAAAACCTCAGCTGACTTTGAAGCAAGTATGGCATTTGTGTAAAGAACTTTGTTCTATTATGTTTAAATTTCTTGTTAACAGAGGTCATAAAACTATTTTCATCACACAAAGCATTCTGAAGCTGCTTATTCCTGTTAGTTAAAACAATGAGCTCTTTTGGGAGGGGCAGAGCAGGGTGGATTAGATTTAAAATTATCCTGCTGCTATGCATTTGTAACTAAACAAAACTTTAAATTATGTATTAAGAAAACACTAAATATCAAAAACCTCTGCCAAAACCCAGGCTGCATTACTTGAGTAGATGGAAAAATAGTGCCATAACAGAGGGAAAAATTCTCACCTCTGTCTGTGGGACAAATGCCTGCAGGTGAGAACACATTAACAACATAATCAAATAAAGCAAAGGCAGAGGCAAAATATATTTTTATTAAATGTTTTTGGTTATCTCTGTTTCAAAATTCAGCTCATGTGGTGAGAAAAAGTCAACAGTGGCAGGATATTCAGAGTTGAATTTAAGATTTACTGTGTATTTACAGAAATTTACTTCTCCACTTGCTCAGAGAAAAGAAATATGCAGTAAATAATAACAATTAACAACTAGGCAGGTAAATATATTATTATTGCTATTATTATTACAAGAAAGAGTTGATAAATGTGTGTGGTACTTGGGCTAGCAATTCTCGGTAAAATCTTTTCGTACTACTGATACGCTGTAATGGCTGACACTTCTTAAAAAGTACTCCTCACCACTGCTGCCTGCAGAGAGGCTATTGATTTGCTACTGCTAGTCCACACAGAAGCATTTAATATTTGCAGTCCTGTGCTAAAAAGCTGGAATTTTCATGTCCAGGTAGCAAACACACCTACTACACCCTGCTCTTATATATGCAATAAGATAGCAACTCTTTCATACTGACAGTGTGCAAGACAGGACAATTTTTTCCTTCTAGTCAACTATTAGAAAGTCAGAGGCATCTTTTCATTCATAACCATGATTTAAGAGTGTAATACATGAACCTTAGCTGGGCAACGTGCACATCTGCCAATATGACTCACTTTTCCCTCACATTAAAAAGCATTTCTGTTACAAGTAACCTCCACAAAATTACTGTTTCCCAAATGCTGTGGTGCCCAAAAGGTTTATCCAAACAGAAAAGAAGTAAGTTCTCATCAAAACAAGCATCCTCCCGAGGCCCCCCACTTTAGCAGCCTGCCCTTAACCACACAGAGCACAGCCAGCGTCACATTTCCAGGCTGATACCAAAAACAAGCTCTCAACCACAAAATTGCAGAAGTACTAGAGAGTTCATGAAGTTCACTGGGGACTTGGTTATGGCCATTAATTTTACATGAAAAGCCCTCCTATATAACAGCAGCTGCTATCAGGATAAGTCTTTAAACCTAACAAATACTTTTCAGGAAAAAAAAAAAAAGTTAGCACTTATCCCTGCCATCAGCTATAGCCAGCCATTACCTTCTCACAGCCCACCTGCTGTCCACGGGCCTGGCTGTCCACGTGACGCGGTGCCTCCCTTCTCTAGCCAAAGGCTCCAGGAACGCGCTGAGCTGTGTCACGCCCGCTCACACGAAGGCAAAATACAAACAACACTGGATCGTCACCCACATAACCCTCATGGCGAGGCACACACCTCCATGCCAACAGAGCACCCAGAAAACCATCCCCTGAGGAGAACCTCACCCGGCATGGAAGGCCCCTTCCTGATTGGCTGGCCTTCTATGGAAGGTTCCAGAAGGGGGCAGAGCAGCCAATCACATCTCTTGGCTCTCCTGAGGGCTCTTTCCTCAGGCCAGGCAAACAGCAGGGCTGTGCTGAGGGGAAATTCTTGGGATCTGCTGAACTCCGTCTTGGCCTCTGCCAGCAGCTCTCCCCTGGCCAGGGCCAGGCTACTCCAACCCTCCAGAGCCACAGGGAGCTCTGGAGAAGCTGCTGCTATGCAGTGGGGCTGGCAGCATGGCCAGGGCAGGCTATGGAGGAACACTGTGTGATGAGACAGCGGTGAGGAGAGCTGGTAGGAGAGCAGCACAGTAGTGCTGAGGGGGCTGCATGGGGTGTGGGCCACAGAGATAACCGGGGTATCTCTGGAAGCTCCCTGTCAGTGCTCAGGCAAAGCCTGCTGGTGGCTGGCAACCACAGTAATCCAGGTGTCCCTTTTCCTGGCCATTTACTGATAATAGTCCTTGGGGTGAGGACAGAGAACTTGGGCCTAAACTCTGCCCTTTCCTCAGCCCCCTGAAAATGGCCCACGTTTCTCCTCCAACCAGGACAGCTGCAGGGTTTCTGCTCTGAATCTACTACCAATTCTAAAGAACTGCCAGGTACATCTATTTAAACAATACTCCTCCCTCAAGGGGGAGGCTGAGCTTGAACTCAACTGAAGTTTCTTATAAAAATGCTTTCCCCAGAATTCCTTTTTCATTTAGGAACAAATAGGTGAGTCCCAAACTCAAGCTTTTTATTTGAAAATGTGTAAATGTTTCCTGTAGATGTGCTCAGCAGAACAAATGGCATGATCTGCCTGCATCAGAACGATCTGGCTCAATTTGGCATTAAACCACATCCTCCTGCATGGGTTGTATGCCTGATTCCTCCCATGGCTGTAGTGACTCAAGTCCCATGTAGCGCCACAGGCTGCTCTGTTAAGAGAGCAAACAGGGAGCACTGCAGCAGACACAGGTTACCAACGAGCCTGACCCAGAGGGGAAGTGTTGCATGACAACCTAAAGCATGTTTTTTCATAATGTGCAGCGGCGGCATGAGCAGACATTGCTCCTGAATACATTTTCATGTGTATGAAACCAGTATTTTACTGAACACCAAAACTATTTGAGTTTCTGCAACAGATGTTCACTTCCTCTCACACCCCCTCAAACTTGCCATCCAGAAAGGCTTTCAAAGAAGCCCTGCTGCTTTCTAACCATCTCTGTCACAGGAAAGGTCTCTCTATACTAAAGACAGGAATTAGTGTGGAGAAACAAGTTTCAACAAAAGGTAAGAAGCACCACAGACTAACTGCTTTCAGACCCCAATTCAAACGCCATTTCTTTACTTTGGATTGGTCACATGCGCAACGCTCTTGTTCACTCGGGCATTGTCTCTGTAAAACTGGCAGAGCTGTTATCTTTTGCAAGCTGAGAATAATAATGAATAGAAAGTTATTTTCATTTGTACTTTTAAATAATTTAGAGGCAGCAGAGTGCTACAGCGAGAGGTTTGACTGAAAGGCCGGCAGTTTCAAGTGCGTTCCCTGTCAGTCACTGTACCCCATCATAACCTATTAAAATCCACTGACGACCTCCATCCGTGCAGCCGCGGCCCGGGCGGCGCGGCCTCGCCCTCTCCTTTCGCTTGCAGCAGTTCCAGCCTCGTGCCCTCTTGTTCAGCCTCTTCCTTTTAACAGCAGAGCGCCCGTGAAGCCGTCCCTAGCGGAACGGGCCCCCACGCGGCACGCCCCGAATCGTTAACACCCGTCGGAGGCAGCGGCCAGCAAGAGGGGCAGGGAGGGCGCTTCACGCTCGCACAGCCGCCGGCCGAGGCAGGCTGCGTGTGCTTTCCCCCGGCGGAGGGGTCGGCGCTCGCCGCTCTGCGCGCTGCGGCCTGGCGGCGGCGGCGGGCGGAGAGTGCCGCACGCTCCCGCGGCGGGCGGAGAG
>JAVJGJ010000060.1:20868815-20893654 GCA_035590215.1 Microhierax caerulescens
CGCCCGGCCCTGCCCGCGCGCCGCCGAGCTCGCGGCCCCGCGCGCCGCCAACGGGATGGGCGCAGGATGTGGCTTCGCGGTGACGTCAGGCCCAGATGTTTTCCCCGGCCACGCCCCCGCAGGGGTCCGGGCTACTCCGAGGAGCGATAACGGGGAAAGCTTATTCTACTGTCACAACGCAATGGAAGGGCTGGGGAAACCGCATCTTGATCTTATTGCGTTCTCGAAAGAACAACATTAATTCGTACTCCAGACAACCAGCTGCCAGTGCCCAGGATCTATCTGCTCTTCTTTTTCTCGTCCATTGGACTTCCAACGCTTTTTTGATTTAGAGACGAGCTGGGTGTGATCGTCACGAACAAAGTCTGGTTTTGATGGCTGCTAAATCAGCCTTTACTTCTACAAAGAGATCCTAAGAAATAAGAGAGGAAAAAGCCTGCTCACATAATCTTTTTAAAAAGGGAAAGAGCAGTGTTGTGGGGGTTTTTTCCCTCTTCTGCTTGGATTTCTTTTTAAACTTACGAAAAATGGCAACAGCAGCATATGTGGATCATTTTGCAGCGGAGTGCCTTGTTTCTATGTCCAGTCGTGCTGTTATCCATAGTCCCAAAGGAGAGCCTGATCCTCAACCTGATGCAGTAATACCTCCTTCATCGAATGGAGAAGATAAGCGGGAAGTCAGAGAAACTGGGAAAGACAATGGATCATCATTACTTGTGGTAGCTAGCATTTTAGCTGATCTCAACCAGCATGTCCCAAACTCACCCACTCGAAGGATGGAAAAAACAGAAACCTTTGATATCACAGAACAAATACACATTTCTATTGCTTCTAAGGAGTTTGGGGAAGAAAGTGTGTCTTCGGCTGGTAAGCGTGGAGGAGGAAGAGCAGCCACACCTACTAGCCTGGCTGCAGTAACTGAGCCAAGTCCCAGACAAAAGAACAAACGCATGAGAAGCTGGACTGACCCTGGATCACCCCAGAAAAAGCACAAATGCCACTATGTGGGGTGTGAAAAAGTTTATGGCAAATCTTCCCATCTTAAAGCTCATCTAAGGACCCACACAGGTTAGTTACAAACCAGCCAGAGATTTATTTGTTACAGCTTGGTAATTAAAATGAATGTTGAAAAAAACAAAACCAAACAAACTTGTATTTGGCCACCATTATAGTTTCATCTCTCAGAACTCAAGCTCAGGAAAACCAAACAACAACAACAAACAAACAAACAAACAAACAAAAACAACTCTGGGAATAAACCCTTAGTGGGCATAGATTCACAGTTATCCTTGCCCTTTTTTATTACTTAATGTCACAGGGAATGGTGTGTGGGTCGTCTGTGTGGATTGTACCAAGCTGTAATTTTTAGCTGCTAGCCTTCTTGTTTGGTGTGTCTTCTACTTCCCTTTCCAATGCTTCTTACCCTCCCCCATCTACTTTTTTCCTACTCCTTGCTCCCATCACTACCTTTATACCAGTTTATCACTTTCCATGCAAGCATCAATGCTCTTGAAATTTTAAAATTAAATGTTCTAGAGGCACCTGAATGACTGTGTGTCTGTTTCTTTCTTTAGCAGACACTTGTGTGAAAGCTAGAGTAGGCAGGAAAGGCAGATGAGAGGCTGAACATGAGTCACAAGGAGACATTTGTTGAAAGTGTTGAGAGAGGGGGACATGGGCGGTCTCAAAAAAGCTTCTGGCAGCTGGGTAAAATCTAGTTAAAAACAAAAAAACCCTGTTTGGATGGAAACACTAACTTGTTCTGAGCAATGTTCAGTGGTTACTTCTTGGTGAAGACTTACCTGGCCACTTCTTTGTTGTTATTGTAATTTATGAGATACACACACAAAGTGGAAGTCTTGCAAGCACTATGAAAGTTATGCACTGAAAATATTAGGAGGGCCATCTTGAAATAGGCCCTGTGACTTTCCAGACCTTGCGCCTCTGCCTGGTGCTGGGGAACAGGATGGCTTCCAGTCAGACAGGGAGCACAAAAACCTGAGGAGACTGATCTCAGCTGAAGGCAGTGATCATAGCACATATGGCTGAGGCACCATACCGACTAGAGCGTGATTGTGCAAGCTGTTCCAGTGAGTAATTTCAGACAACAAATTAGTTCACAAAGATCTATGGTCAGTTCACTTTTAAAGATCATTAAGAAAAAGATCCTCAGAACTAACCGTGACTCTTGAACAGTTTCAGCTCAGAGGTGGCAGCTTCACCCACATGGGCCATACCTTCAGCTTTTCCTGTTGCCTTCCTGAGAGCAACAGCCCTTCTAAACTGAGGGCATGTTTTGCTCTCTGTGGGAGAGAAGAAAGCCCTATCAAGCCTGAGCATATGGATGGACGATTCCCTGTGCAGCACAGCCAAAGGAACAGCGCGTTCCTGGCACCCCAGACAGCCTGCCCTGCTTTGCACTGTGTAGCTGCTTTTTGCCTCCTTGGGAGTTATGCAGAAAAGATGCTTCCACTTGGCTTGCAGGGAATTGTCTCCTTAATTTTCAGTTCTTTCCCTTTCCTATTTCTGGCATTTGCCGTCGTCCTAACAGTTAAATTTAGCAATGCTTTTGGGCTCTCAGACCAACCAGAGACCAAGAAGGGGAACTCTGTCCCTGATCGAGAGAGGAGGGCTGGGCATGCCCGCCCTGCGGGGAGAGGGAAGGGAGGGCAGGGCCGGTGGGGAGTGTCGCTCCGGGCTGCCGGCTCAGCCGAGTCATTCGGGGACGCTGGCTTGCCTCCAAGTTCTCTGTTTTTTTTTCTCCACCTCCCTCCTTTTTTTTTTTAACTCTTCGTTTCCTGTATTGTTTCCAGGTCTGTAGGGCTTAATTGGTTATTGCTGTAGCTGATGGCACTGAGAGAAGAGAGCGTGTTCGTGTCTGTGAGAGCTAGGGGAAAAGCAGGGAAGGGACTGGTTTTTCCCTGGGAGTGGCAGGACCCTCGGGGACTGCAGCTTCTTTGTTTTCTTGTGTCTCCAGTGTCCGTGTGGGAAGCTTTAAACAAAGCTGCCAAGTTTCTTTCCTCACTGGCAACAGGTCTGTCTCTGTTTGGATTGGGTTTTAAACAGGCTTGAATGCCTTTTACTCCTCTTGCAGAATGCTTTCTAAGGTGTTTGATTTTTTTTTTCTTTCTTTAAAAGAAATTGTGACAGGCTTGAGAAAAGTTTATATGACACTAGAGTTAAGCTAACAGAACAAACAGTGACTTCCAGGACTGGCAAATGTTTATTTTTACAAAACACATAATAGGTTTTACTGATTTATAACAAGGGGTTTGAGTCTCCTGGTTTCCAGTGGTCCTGAACTACTTAAGTAACATGTACACATCATTCTACCCATCTGCCAAATGGATAGGGTGGTGGCCATCCACCTCACCAAGCAGTGGTGAAAGTACACAGGCAAGGTGCTTTAAAGAGCTACCCTAGTAATGCCCAAACCTGTTTACTAAGAAACAATCAAAACCTTCTGCTATGGAGTAGAAATTCTTCCATGTGCTGTATGACTAGATGAGCTGGTATTTAGGGGTGAACAGAAGGCTAAGAACAGTACTGCAGGCTAGGAAGATACTGATGATAGTGCTAGAGATATTTGAATAGTGCAGTTTATGACCTGCTTTAGAAACTTGCTTGTCCTTTTCTGCTACTGTGCTCAGAAACTAAAGGCTTTGCTCTTCATGCCTGGAGGAAGGATAGCCTAGATCACTGAGCTTATGGTGTGGCAAAGAGATAGAGAGCCTTCCAAGGACTGTTGGGTCAAATCCAGCCCACATTGGTAGGGACTGAAAGCTAGTACTGTTTTCAGCTGTTTGGTGCCCCATGTGAAATCCTGATAGTTAGAGCCAGATTTCAGTGCCTAAATGTCCAAAGCAAAAACCATACTGCAGAGGATGCTAATTATTCTACTTAAAGCAGAAGATGGAACAGCCAAGGAAGCAGCATCTGCCTTTTGTCCTTAGGCCCTTGCTCTGAGTACAGGGCTTTAGAATGAAGTTCTCTATTAGAACATAATGTACTAGAGCAATCCACTGTCTCTTGTGTTTGGTACACTAGCGGTTAAGCTATCTCAGCCTTATGAATGCTTCATCTTTATTAAATTGACAAACCCTCGAACCAGGTAGAAAACATTAGTCACAAAAATCCTTGCTGTTCACTCCACCAGCTTTCAAACCCTTCCCCTCCCCCTACATTTCTTTTCATGTTTATGTTTTCTACCCTGCTCTCTCACTAGATGTCCTGGAGTTCCCGTGATCATCAGCCACAAAGCCCTTGAAGTTTTAATGTTTACCAGAAGGTTGTATTTAGTGTCAGTGGGTAGATGTCAAGTCCAGATTCTTTTCCACTGAGGTTCCCATGGTCCTCAGAAGCTGTGTTGTGATCCACAGATGCAGTACCCTGTTTGTCCCAAGCTATATTGATCCCACTGATAAAAAAATTTCACTGGCACACTAGTTTTAAAAATTCTCTATACTCCTGAGAAAATTCCTAAACACAAAAGACTTTCAGAAAATCAGATAAACCATTTACATGACAAAGTTCTCCTTCCTGTAAGCAGGTTTTTGGCCCAGGGTCACTCGGAAGGTTTGGAAATTCTCTGGAATCACTGGGAACCAGTTTGTCTGTTTTGATGCAGCAGTGGGAGGAGAGAGACAGTGCAGAGCCTAATAGCCATCTACAGGCTACAACCTCATAAAGCATTGTCCAGGAGCACTGTGTTCTGAGAGGCTGTAGAGAGCCACAGCATACTGTAGAGAAAATACGTGTAGAGAAAAACTGACTGGATTTTGGACAGGGATCACAAGAATCCTATGTATTGCAGCCCCCCAAATCACTATGACCTCTCAAGCCATCTTCATTAGCATGCCATTACGAATGCAGAAAAACTTTAATTCTGTTGAAATGTCCTTCTAAACTTACTGGTTCTAGTCACTAAGTAGTACCTCATAATGCAGAAATGGCTTGTTGATCGTCAAAACTAACTGCGTTTGCACAAATGAGCATAAACTAAGGAGGTGTGGGCACCAGTCTCAGTCTGGACTCTAACTATGAGAGTCTTGCACTGAAACAAACTTGGGACCCAGGTGGCTTAACAGTGGCTCCTCTACTATTGTTAAACTAGCTGACTTCTTGATGGCTGTTGGGACACAGGAAGAACGGAAAACCATCCTAATTATATTATCCTTCTTCCTAGATGTCAGGTTAGGAATCATCCACGAGAAAGCAGTCAAGACCTTTGTTGATCTCTAGCTGGCAGAGCTTGGGCAGCTATCTGTTTAGCCTGCTTAACTGTGCATTTATGGAGATTATGTTATTTCGTATCTGTTGTTCTTTTCAGTCTAACCCTTATTCATGAAATATTAGCTGAATTGAAATAGGTAGAAAAGACTGACTTCTCTCCATTCACTTGTAAAGAATTTTCAATTTCTTTACATTATATCTTTATAATAACTTTTTTGAGGACAACACTAAAGAACCATATGAAAAAAGCTAGTTTTTAACTTATGTACTCTTTCCCCCCCTTCAATTACTATGTCTTGTTTCCCTAAGCAGAATTTTTCTGATGACTTTGTAACTGAAGTATGTGAAGATTGAGAAATTTATAATGTATTTGATATTTGAAAGCAGTCTGAGAAATAAAGCAATCAGACTTCACTGTGACAAGTGTGACAACAACATAACAATTAGTCTGGTCAAACTGGAGTAGCATTAGGCCTGTGTTTAGGCTGGTAAAGAGGCCTTTGTATAGAGTACAGATACTAAGTTTTAAACAGGAGGTGGTTTTCACTTTCAGTTCTAGTACATCTAATTTGCTCCGACTACATTAATTAAAAACACAGTGGTAAAGCACAACTTCTTTGAAGTTGGTCTGAATCAAGATGCTACCTGCGTGCATGTGAAGAAACTGATTAACCAATGTAGCAAGAAGCAAGTTTATGTATCGGTGAAATAAAATTTCTCTTCCATTTTAGCACCTGGCAATTACCAGAAATGTAGCTGGTTAGCTATAAAATGTGAACTAGTCGTGGCTCTAGTTTCCTTTAGCTTGCCTATAGGCACACGGTGATTCTACATGTGTGTGGCAAGCAGGCAGTGTTTGTGAAGACCCAAGCCTTCACAGGAGAAGATTACGAGAGGAGAAATTTAACCTAATGCCTTCCATGCCACTTGAGGGAACAGAGGAAAACAGGGCTGGATATTGCTCTTGTGCAGGGCAGGAAGAAATGAGTGGGTACCACTAGTTCAGTCCATCCTCTGAGCTGCTGGCTGGGCTGCCCCGGATGCCAGGACTGAATGGGAAGCTGCACTCCCTCTGAACAGGATGCCAGAGGAAACTGGAAAGGTCTTTCCCCAGTGCTGATTTCTCACAGGGAAGGGGACAGAGCTTGGCCCTCTGCATGTTTGCTCAGCAGTTGCAGCTTTAGTGTCTGGGCCTCCTGTTTTTGACTTCTTGTGTTAAAAGTTAGGAACAGCTAGCTGGCTCTGTGTGCCTAACTCACTATCATTAGTGTACAGGCAGACTGTCAAAAAGCTCCAGTGTGCCTCTGGGCTGCTGTATCCCATAATACTCTTCTACTGCCTTCCTTGTCCTCTCTTTGCTGAATGCACCAAAATCTTTTCTTTAAGGTTTTTCTCTGAGGGGGACTCAAGCGATAGCTTCAGAACAGCTTCAAAGCCAGCCTCATGAAACAGTTGTCTGTCCAGCCTCAGCCATAAGTGTTAAATTCAGCAACCTGCTCCTGCATTTTTCTGAAAATGGATGGTCTTAAGTGTCTTCTAATAAGCCTGTATTTTTAAAAACAATACAAAACTGCAAAGCATTGTTTTAGTTTGCTCTGAAAGAGCTCTGCAACTTCTTTCTTACTTCCTCCAAGAAAGTTTCAACATATTAAAAAAAAAAAGTCAGTTGAAAACATAGAACAACTTCATTTACAGCCCTGCCTAAGTCCTCACACTAACATGCAATTCCAAAGAATGACATTCTTTGCTAAAAATATTGATCCTAAGCCTGCATCAAACTATGTTCATTCAAGATAACAAGCAGCATATATGCTGTATGTCTCTTTTTATCAAAATCTTTGAAATAAGCACAGGGCATACATTTCTTAAAAGAATAAGCAAGTTTTAAAACTTACATTTTTCAAAAGGAGTTGAAATCAGGAAGAAAGGCAGAAGAGCTACCCTTACTCTTTTTACCTGACTGGTTCAGGATTGAATAATAGGATTCAATTAATTCAGCTGCAAAAGAGTTCGGGTTAGATTGGTTGCATGGAGAATCCTGTTGGCTGACAACTGTATTTACCATGCTTGAGTAGTATTAGCTGCTAGAGAGAATTACATCTCCTTATTGTTATACAGGTTTTTCTTCCCTTCCTTTTACTCCTCAGTCTTTATGGAGATATTAATAACGCAGAAGTCACAGAAATAAAGGTTCTGATAATAATTAACAGAGCTTAGGCATTGCAGCTAAAAAGCCATTAAAGCAAAGCTGTACTTACTATTGTCATAACTGTGATGGAGAGAGGGTCTACTACAAAGGAGACTATCTTCTCTTTCCTTCTTCACTATTGTCTTTGAAACATGTACAATCAGCATAGTTAATATTCTCTCTCCGTAATTTCCCCCCACTTGTTCTCTGTTTGCTTTTCCTGAGTGAGGGAAGAGGAAGATGTAAAATACAGGTGAGTGTTGCATTGAATCTGAGGAGACACACATGGTTGTGTTGTACTGAAACACTCCATAAAACGGGGGCGGGGGGGCGACATGCAGAAAGAAGACTCACTTTGTGACTGCCATGATTCTTTGGAAATCACATTTTCTGAGACCAAGACAGTTACTGAGACAAGTCTAGCTCAGGCAGTGAGTTGCTATCCTGTGCAACCTGTGCTCTTACTGAAGCTGAGCAGAGGGTAATTAACTGAAAATATCCTAATTAGAGTATTGCTGTTCCAGTCAACATCATTTACAGAATACAGTGTTCAGGAACTGCCTTGCTACAGGGTGAAAGCTTTGTGTATATAGTGGAAAATCAGAAACTTCACAGAATTCTCTTTCCACAAACTATCTTCCTTTTAGCATGGAAGTGGCATTTGGGCCCAGTGGAATGAGATCTATTAATACTGGAAGTGGTGCGCGTGGATCACCTTCCAGTAGTTTTCTTCATCCTAGACATGAGTAGCAACACTTTCCTTCTCAACAGCAAGACCTAAGTCTTACAGATAGACTGGAGTAAACCAGCAAACAATCTTTTTAATGAATCAATGATTGCAATTGATAGCTGTGTTTGCATTAGAAATTAATCACAGCCTTATGGAAAAAGTGTTCTGAATGATCTGTGTAAGATTCTTCTGCCTTAGCACATACTTCTCTGCAGGACACTGGAAAGTATTTGTTTGTGACATGAGTTGTGCGTAAACAAACCTTTCACTAAACTGGAGCTCTTAATGAAACAAACGAGTAATTGGATTTCATCTGAAAAGAAGGCACCTTTAACCATTTAAAATACAACTGTTGCATTGTGTTATTGTCTGCCTGAACAGGGTTATGTCACATCCCAGAGCAGAAACCAGGAACTTGTTTATATTGGACATGTGGTTTCTAGTTCTGTTTTATAAGTTAAGCATGTTCCAACTTCCCCCCTGCCCCCTTCCAATCTTGGATCAGCTGTTTGGAAGTCAGTGCTGACAGAGCCAAAAAAGTACTCTGCTGTTCAAATGCAGGACAACCTTTGAAGGGTCCTTTCTGTAGAATTTCTATAGGTATACTTTTTCCCCCTTTGTTACCCCCTTGGCTTTTATTAGGTAGATTCACATGGGCAGTGAGATCATTATCTTGCTGTGTTCAGTTTAACAATAGCTAGACAATGTGGGTTATTTGAGTGCAGGCACTGAAGTCAGACACACATATCCTGTATTTTTCAGGTTTTGCAGATTCAGCAGATCTTACAGGGCCTCCACTTAATATAAAAGTTTTTAAAAGTTCAGAGCACCACTGTTTCAGTTACTGGTAGAAAAATGACAGAAGCTTTTTTTGCAGCCCTAACACAAAAAGTATTTACTAACCAGGAATTTGGCACAAGTCAAATGGTATTAAAGTGAGCATATCCTTAAATGACCTCTAGTGCAAGGAAAAGGTTTTCTGTAATCAGTTACAGTACTTTTGTAGTGCTCTCAGAAATTGTAGGCAAAATATTTGTGACTGGGTGTCTGTTGACATTGCAGTCAATGAATCAATAAACTGTCTTAAATTTATTGCACACTGTATTTCTACCAGACTGCTCTCTATTACTTGTTTATGTTATATGAGTTTTTGGACTAGAAGCACCTGAAAAAATTGCATGAGCCTGCATCGTGTTGCTGCTACATGTTTTGTGGCTTTCTGACTGTCTTGGTCCTGCAGCCAGCTGGAATATCCCTGGACAGCAAATACACAAGCAGAATGGGTATGCTGGTCATGTAGCCTTTACTGCTTGCCTTTAACAGTAGCTTTTAAAACTGGTCAAGGAGAGAGGCAGAAATGCTAACCACTTAGTTCCAGGGTAAGACAAGCTGAGTACAGAAGCCAAAAAGGATATATTGAGCTTTTTAAAGTAAACAGCTATCAGTATTTCCGTTAGAGGAACTTACTGAGCATCAGCTGAGAAGGGTTAGTACATGACAGCCTAGTCCATCTTCAGGTGTTTCCTGCAAGAATTTGCTGAAATGGTGAGCTGTTTGTTAGTAGATCAGAGAAATACTTGTTTTGCAATTTGGGGATAAATAAATGAAATTACATTGGTACAAATTTACATACTAGACTGAGGCTTTATAGATTCTTGCAAAACCTCACTGTGCATATGGGCCTTTCCTGCATTCTTAATCTGGTGGTTTAGGATCCTGCTATAATAAATATGAACAGGGATGCTGCTAAAATCTCACTGAACCACAGACTAATTCTTGTTATATATTGTAGGAGTTTACTGAATTTAAATTTGCAATTCCTTTTAAGTGCCAGCAGAAGGACTGCAGACTAGCATTAATGTGATTGCTTTGGTAGTTTTTGATTGTTGTAGTGATTGATATATTTTCCAAGACCAAGGTGAATTGTATGCAGCTTTCTTATGCATGTATGTGAAACTCTTAACAGAGCAGTGAAAATCCCTCTTAAGTCAATGGAAATTTCCGTTTGGTGTTATCTGTGTCCATACAAGCAGTGCCAATAGAATGTTGGCAGATGGCTAGGGTGTATTTGCAAAGTATGCTTTTTAAATTCTCAGAACATGGCCAGAACAAAACTGAATTTCTTAGATACCCCAAAGGATTACATCTCTGGATTCACATACATTTTTTTTCTCCTTTGTCCAGAGCTGTACAGTATTTGCACCTTCCGTTTCCCCCAACTTTCATCATTCTTGGAAACAACTGAATTCTCACTAACTTTTTAGAAATAGTCTTTCTCAGATTGGCAACATGTGCACCATCTTCTAGCTTAAAAAAAAATAAATGTAAAAGCAAAGTTGTAAGCAACCAGAAAAGCGAATGCTCTGGGATTTATAGATAGCCCTAAATAGTATTAGCATAAATACACCTATAAGAAATGGATTTAAAAGGTCATGTTTTCAAGAAACAGATGAAAAGATGTAGAGTTTGGTCATGGGACAAAGTAATTTTGTATCATGGGTTTAATAGATGCTATGGTGTGGATTATAATAAATCAGTTTTACTTTAAGCTGTATGATAGGAGAGGTTAAGACTATCTACAGCTAATCACCAACCCCTTGTCTTCAAAAAGAGTAATCTTTCAGTATCCCTAATAAGGAAACATGTTATTTTTTAAGCACAGAATTTTGTGTTTTATTTGGAAAGAAAGCACTATCTCTCCCCACCACCTGCACATAGTAAGCATTGCATTGATAATATACATAAAAATGTTTTTGCATACAATTAAAAATCACTTATGGTGAGCCTTAACTCTGATTCTGTCCCTCCTTCATGTGCTGGTGAAGCTTTGAAGGGGAATAGTGCTGCTGCCACTAAGCAATTAACTCAGCATTGCTCTAACAGTGGGACACGCTGCCTGGAGGGAGGAGGATTCTCCCTGTCCCCATCATCTCCAGCCCTTTCTGCAGAATAGCTGATACTGTTGAAAAGAGTTTTCAAGTGGCAGACAGGTATGATAGCTGCCAGAGTTTGTGGAGGGCCTGAAACAGTAACTTTAAGAGGAGAGTCTCATAACAGTGAGTTTTAACAGGTGCTACTGAAGGTATTTTAGAGGTTTGGCATCTATCTATGGCATTCAGAGCCTTTATTTTCCAGTCAACTTCATCTATAGTACAACTCCCACGTAATCTGCAGACTCTAAAGTCTGGAGAACAACTGAAAACTGATGTTTACACCATAAAAATATGTTTTAAACTGTTAAAGTGAAACTGTACCCATGTATTGTAACTCCTTTATAATCCTGGTATGCTGACTTATGAAAGACCCGGAGAAGCACATATACGCTAGTGGGAGCATAACTGGACGTTGTCGGAACACAATTCTAGTCACAATTCATTTGATTCTGGTTATATTCCATAGCTTTCTGAACATCTCACCTGCAAGTGAGTTCAGTTATCACACAAGATTGGGGCAATTACTCATTCTAAAAGACTCTTCTACTATTTTTCTGTTTTCCTTCAGCTTGAGTGAGTTCTGTTGTGTTTGCATTGCCTTTCAGTCTGTTGGACAGCATCATTGTTGGCACCATCTCACTGACCAACTCAAAATTTATTTAAGCCAGCACCTGTTGGAGCTTGGAGTTTAAATGTGGAAGTCTAACTGCTGGGGAGCTATTTTAATTAACGTCTCGCTGGTAGCTTTCAGGGGATGAGATGGTTGTGCAGGTTACAGTGTCATCTTTGCTGTGCTCACTGAAGTAAGCAAATATTATACAACAGTTAGCACAAATGCTTTACCATGAACCTTGTCCCAGACTTTTACAACTGGAAAACATACGGGTGAAATATGCGTAGAAACATGACTGTCAGATACCTTGTACTGTCTAAGGTGATAATTTACAAAATTCTCATCATATAATGCAAAGACAAAGCTGTATTGAGAAACGATTTTTAAACACTGCTTATCAAAGTACAGATGTTCAGCAACAGCATCTTCTAAGCAAAGTTTCAGGCAGTCCCCAAAGGGGTGTTCTTTTTTTTAAAAAGCAAAAAAGAACAGAACATTTTGTCATTCTGTTTTTACCTTAGCTTCAGGGTATGGAATTGACCAATGTTTCTGGCAAGCAGTATGGACTAAGCAAACATACATTTTCTCTCCAACTTTAAACTCTCATCTGATTTGTACCGCAAGATCCTAGATGGTGAATGGCTATTCATTTTTAGATAGTTTTTCGCTAACGTTGCTTACTGGTGAAAAACCATGTAGAACTCACCTGTTTTCTCTGCATTTCTGCATCTTACATTTTTGAGCAATGTTCCCTCTGGAGAAAACAGTAGCACTGGCCTTACCAAACCAGAATCATCTCTGTAATGATTGACTATTTTAAACCTACACCTTTCACTTGATACTTCCTTTTCTCTTCTCTGTAATTTAAAAAGATTGTTTAATAGGCTGCTGTTAATTTCTTGAAATTTTAGGGCTCTATAACATAAAAAAGAAAAGTAATAGTTCAACTCTTTCACTGCGCTTGACAGGATAATAAGGATTTGAGTGCTTTCCCCACTCTAACACCAAACTTCTCAGTGAAAACATCCTTCTCTTCTTTTGTCCTTATTTTGACTGGTGTTTTTACAGACCATTTACAGGAACATAATTCAATTTTTGTAACAAATAAACGACTCCCTTTTGAATGTACAAATCACTAGATTATTTTTTGTCACTAAGGCAAAAATTAAGAAGTTTTATTTTTTGTCATTAAGAATATAATAGGTTACAAAAAAGTTCTGAGATAATGCTGTCTAGCTGGTGCTTTGCTTTTGTAATGAATACTTGGAAAAGCAGCTATGCCTTCTGCAGATACATCATCAATACCCTGCTTTGTGCTGCTAAGGTTAGCACTTGTGGGTGAGTTACAGACTAATTATTTTGTAAAAGCATGACACCTATGCTAACTTCTGTGTGTATGTTTGTTTAAAGCTTCTTTATGTGAGCCAACTCTGGTCTTGTGTATAGCATACCCTTGGACACATCCAAGTTACACTTTACATTTCTGAATTATACATATACACTGTAAACTGGATATGACCACTGTTATTGGCAAGAGACTCAAACTCATTTGGTTTTCTCAACTAAGTAGTTGTAAAGAGGCTGTAACATTCTGATGGGTGCTCTGCAAGTTTTGTGTTACTTCCTTTATGAAGAAGTGATAGTGCTAGCATGCTTTTCACTGAGTACATGTTGAAGCTTCAAGGACAAACTCAGTAGCAACAGTAACTTCCACTGCACAACTGTTTTTCACTTGGAAATCAGACTACCTTTGGGGTTTTCAATGCCTATGTTTGGGTTTTTTTTTTTTTAAATATATAAAGCAGTCCTAAGTTAAGCTTGTGTTTGACTCTTTTGATTATAAAACATAGCTACAGCTCCTTACCATCTGTACAGAACTCCACAGACACAGCAGTAGTCAGTGCATAATCAACTCTAATCCTTTCAGCTTTTGTGTTACTTTCCATGTGGACATTCCTTGTGTCCAGTTCCTTCTCCCATATATTAAGGAAAGGGAACAGGCCCTATCTGTGAGTGGTGAATTTATTCTTTTAACAGCATTTACAGCCTTGAGTAATAGAACAAAGGGGTTACACTGAAAAGGTGATTTACAAATGTGCATCTATGAGCATGCAGACAGCATTGTGTATACAACTTTACAGTGCAGAGGTTACGTGTCTTCTGCAAAAAATGGTAAACACATACCTCTGTGTGTGCAGTGTAATGATGTATCGTTTTTCCTAAGACTTTTGTCCAATGTTCACAAAGAGTACCAATGCTATACATAAGGTGTAAAAAGTTTTCAAAAGAAAGTAGAAACAAGTTTCAAAGAATTGGCAGAAATTCAAGGTCAAAGTACTTTGTGCACCACATCTTTTGTAGAAATAATAAAGGGTCCTGTTTGGCACTGTCAAGCCGTGACAGCTGTAGTCAGATCAATCATCTCAATCCCCCAAAGCTAAGTCGGGATACAACACAACTCATGAAGTTGCAATTCCTGTTTTCTTTGGGTTTATTTACAGTCAGTCTCTCGTAATGGAACCTCCTGATTACTCAAGTTTATGAACATTTCAACTCTCCATACTGCAATTCCGGAGTCCCAGCCTGAGACCCCTTTTGCCTGCCAGAGCTGGCTCAGCAGGAGCTAGGAATATGGATGGGAAGTCAGCTTCAAATAATTTTGTAGTTTCCTACATTTAGGACTAGATTGACCAAGTGTCCGAATGAAAAGAACAGGTGGGAATTTCAATGATATTTTTCAAAGTATCAGGGATATCCATGTCAGGGATATCTTTTAGAATTTCACAGTAATAGTTTAAAATAATGTGCATTTCCTATTACATTTCACAGAATTTTTCTATCACAGGAAACTTCTCCTGAAAAATCTTTGGCCACAGTAAAATCCTGTATTTTGCAGAGTATTTTGTTAGCCCTTCTGCTTTGGACATGCAAAGTGTGGTCAACTGATTTCCTACATACGCAAGGGATAGGTGCACCACCTCAAAAAGCTAGGAGAGCCAGCAGTTTCCTCACCTCACCCAAAAGAGAAAGTTTAGAGAGCAGACTAGCTCATTTCATAAATGAAATGTAGCAGAGCATGAATAATTGTTCCTGAGGCACTTGTAATTTATGTTTTGGCAAGTAACGGAAATCTTTCTACTATAACTTGTCTACCTTTACAGCAGCTGCATTTTTACATGTTATTTATGACCTGGAGGATTCAGAATCTCTGCTAAGGAATCACTCACACAGTAAAATGGTTTACATGTCAAGAGGCTTTTAAAGTACTTATAGAGAAAATGGTCGCTGCTGAGAAGCCCTTCTAGCATGATTCATATGTATAAACCTGTAGCGTATTCTGTAGTGAGACACAACTGGTTTTAACACCAGACTGCTCTGTAAAGGCAAGCAATGAAGACATGGGTGCAGCATGCATGGGAAAACAGAATTATAGTTGATAAAGAGGCCATGCTTTTAGATACATATAATTTGGCAAATTTCAAAATAGCGAAGATGTTCCTTTGAATACTACTTTGAAAAAGGAAAGTATTGGAAGTTGTATTTCCTTTTGAAAAAAGGAATCCAGTTGATTTCTATATGTGAATACTTAATGAGATAGTCACTTTAAAAGTAGAGAGAGGTATTTTCAAAGTTAGGTTAAGGTGCCCTTGACAAAGCTGTTTTTGAAATATGTCCGTATTCTACTTAAGGTCTTAGCTTTTCAGTTATGTTTGACATGCAGAGTCATACTCTGATAATTGGCTCCTGACTTGTACTCCTCCACAACCACATCCTTCATTCATTCATTTCCAGCACTGACCACGGCCTCTCTCCTACGCCATGACCTCACATGCAGACAGAGCTGGTGAGACCAGCCTCCCTAGTGACCCTGCAATCGGCTGTCCTGAAAAGTGATCATAAAACATGAAGAGACCGCGGGAGCTGAGCTGCACCTAGGGCGTGGTATACTGTGGCTGTTAATGCTTGGAGAAAGGGTGCTGTAGCAGCAACACTCCTCTATTGCAGTCTGATAAAACAGCCTCCATGTGACTTGTTGATGCCTGGAGTCCTACAGGCTTAGGGGTAAGTTGCTTGGCAAGTCTATCTAAGGAGGAATGCTAAGGAAATCTCATTGCAGCATCTCATTAATAACCAGATATTTCTATTTTGTGTACAATATGGCCAGGGCGGTAACAGATGCTTTCAGAAACAACTTGAGACATTGGATAAGAGCCTGATTTTTCAGAGAACTGGGTGTGCATCCCTACAGGTTCACGCCAGTGATTAAAACATAAAGACAGCCAAAACTAAAAGACAATCAATGGTAACTGCTGAAAACTTTCTCTTATTTATTTTCTGCTTATATATGAGGTCTAGATGCATGTGTGCTTATACAAATTTGTAGTTCTAAAGAATTAGCACATAGACAAGACTGAAAACCAAGCTGAAGCTAGAAAGGAGCAGGTAATGTGCTGCTCTTTTCATACAGCTGTGGTTGAAGACTGCTAGATGGGGAGATGCAAAATATACAGGGAAGGTATTGTCAGAATAAAACGTATAGATGAGACTTGCAAGAGTTGAATGTTGAACTGCAAATACTGTCTTTTCTAAAAAGTTGACCTGCTTTAAAAGTCTCTATTAGAATGTGAATACAACTGTTGTCATAGAATCTAATTCCGGTATTAAAAACAAAAACCTGAATCCTGGTTTAAACAGGAAGTGTGGCTTTTCAATCCAGGCAGAAGATTTTCTGAAGTGTATGCAACAGGTCTATGCATACCTTGAATGGTAACTGCCTGGTGTCAAGCAACAGACTTACTGTTTGTTTATCAACCCATAAAACTACTTTCCAGAGCGGCCTGTTCCCTGAAGCTGGGTGCTACATGTGGCCGTTGGCTGTTGCTGCTTACAAACTACTCCAGTACCACCTTGCTCTCCGGCACAACAATCCATCCAGAATGAGAATAAAAATAGAAGGAAATTCCCACTTCCTCTCTCCTCCATACAGTTGCCATAGACTCTCATACCAGATTTTTCACTCAGCTTTACAGGTTCAGCTGTACTTACAAATGCTGAAGTTCCATGTTTCATGCCTGCTGTGTTACTGTGAGGTTGTTGAATAAACAGTTCAAAAGTTCACAAAGACATTTCATGGTTACAGCCAAAGACAACTTTACTAACTTCTGTTTGCTTGGCTTCTAGCAAAATGAAATTTCATCCTGTCCCCAGATCCTGGGAGATGCTGTGCACATAAAATGTCATAACTTACCCGCAATGTCTATTCATGCCAAAGTATGTGGACTTCAGTTGGAGGCAGATGACATTCAACATCTTCCAGAATTCAGATAAATAAAGTACAGGTTTCAGTTTAGATGAATAATCCTTTAGTCTGTTATTTTGCATAGCAGGACAACCTTTCATTAATTTGATAAGCTTTGCTTTTACAAGCACTTTTCTGTTTTTAGTAGGATAGAATAATAAAAAAATCATTGATCTTTCAACAGAGAAAACACTGATTCATGGGGTCATATGATTCCTCCTTTGCAGTTATTCACACAAGTGCTGGGTAATGCTCATGGAGCCAAAGTTTTACAATTTCAGCATGAATTCACCGACAATTCACACCAGATGAATATAATTTGTCATTAACTATTTAATTGCTCTCCCACTTAAAACATTTTAGTTGTTGTACCAGAGATCAGGAACATTACCATGCACATTTTTTATGAAAGCCACCACAAAAATTATTTGTGATGTTGACTTTCACAGAGAGTTCATCATATAGACAGGAACAGTTTGTGATGTTTCAGTTTGATTTCAAATATTCTTGTGATACAAGCATCCTCAGGTTCAAATTTTTAGGTTTGATCTAACTTTTAAGTACCTACCTCCCACAGTGATCAGAACTCAGATAAATTAAAGCTTAAGACCATCTAAGTAAGCTAACTAGAATTTTCCAACAAGGACTAGGTACCAGCATTTTCTGGCAGAGAGAGAAGACCCTTGGGTTGTTAGAAGAGCAAGGAATAACCTGTGTCCCACACTGAAGGCTGAGGAAAAACAGGTCATCACATTGATCAAAAAAGGAGCACAGTTATCTATGGAGACACATTTGCAAGATGATCTACAAAAAAGGAGTTATTTAGAAGTCACTATGCTGCATTTTTGGTTCCTGCCATTTGACCCATGAGTATCTAGTAATTAATTCTCCTACATGTATAATTTCTCTCATAAAGACCACACCGTTGAGAATGAATGGCTTGACAGCCTCTCAGCTCTGTTGGGACATAATCCTAGGTTTTAAGAAGTGGTAGCACAGATTGGAAGAAGAGGGGGAAGTGTCCTATAGTGATCATGTAATCTTTTTTCCACTGTAAGAGTGGGCTGGAGAAAGACAATGCGAAGGAGTGTAATACTCTCCAGAGGTCCCATGGAACTGCAAACAGTAAGATGTCTGATCTGGAGCTGTTTTGAGTTTGCAGAGTGGGCTGGGTAACAGAGTGAGCAATTCTGAGGTAGCACAGGAAAGATCCAGACAGCAGTTTGTAATGGAAACCTTGTGTGTTTCTCTTGGTACCTTAACTAAACATTCCCTGTAAATGCATTTGGTTCAGTTGTGTCAGCTATGGGTAAGGGAAAATCAAGTCTGGGGATTTTTTTTTCTTGGCTTCAGTTGCTGTCTGCATAACATTTTCATTAATCACCTTATTTGCTCTAACAGAGGCTGAGTGGTGCAGCCGAAATCTTCAGCTTGTAGCAGACAACGAATCAGCATGCTAGCATGCTAGAACAGAAGTAACACGAAACTGCAAATGACTAACCAAGATCTCAGTCCAGCATATATATTCATCGAGGCCCATATTATTATTTTCCTTTTCAAGTTTTAACTGGACTCATTTGATAAAAACACAGCATTTATTATTACTGACATTTGGAGAACCCTCCTCTAGGCCCTTGTCACTTTAAAAGGTTTGAGTTGGCTCATCGACATGACAGAAAAAGAACAAAATCCCACATACCTTCACTGATGTTAGTCTCTGTTTAATGTTTTAAGAAGCCAGAGACATCTCTGGTCTGTGCTGAAGACACAAGCTTTGTACATAAGGAATGAAGAAAGCCCCTTAAACAAGCTTTTGGCTCAAGGCAAGAATTCTAGGCTGAAATTCCTTTGCTGGGGTAATGTAATAGGTCAGATTTGCTGATTAGCATGTTTTTTTGTTGTTGCTTGTTTGTTTTGCAACCCCAGTCTTCTTTCAAAGTGTATTTATTAAAAATTATAATTGACCAATGAAAAAGGAAAGAAATTCCCCATTTTTAGTTTTGTCATTCAGTAATATCCAGATGTGTTCAGAGGCTCTATTTATGATCGTCTTTTCATTTATTTTATGTTCACAGTAGAGTTTTTAATAATCGTCCTCCTTTCTTACATTCATAGATCTGGGTACAACAAATTAGAGAAATATAGTAATTAAAGGGCTACTGTACTAAGTCCTCTTTGCAAGGAGTCTGATGTTTCAGTGTGGTTTGGAAATGACACATATCTAAGACACATCTTCCTCTCCCCAGAATTCATCATTTCATAATTTCAGCATAATACAATTTAATTATCTTGCATTTAAGTGCAAAGCCAAAGGGTCAGCTATTGATCTCCATTCTTGGAACAAGCCACTGAAGAGACAAAATCAAGTGGAAGTTGCTGCTCTTCTAAATTAGTGGCATTTTGGCTCTCTTACTGAGCACTAGTGTAGGATTTAATGCCTCAGAGATAAGGACACCCAGTAAGAGTTTTAGGTTCACTGGACAGAAATTACATCCAGCACTTGCAGGTGATTAACTTCGACAGAAACCCCAACATTTAGTTTGCATTATTTTAAAACATAAGCTCTTTGACACTGAGGCTGTTGCCTTTCATTTTTCAAGTTAGGCCTGTCACAGGTACTCAGTAAAAGAGCATTGTTTACTCACAGATTCCAGCACCAGAGGGAAAAAATGCTGCTTTTATAATAGGATGTGGCAAAACTCCACATAAACAAAAGCATTATACTTGATGGAAGCACAGTCAATAGAAGTTATTCCTGTGGGGCAGACAGTGTCCATTCTAGTCTGCACACTCACCTAGACATGCAAGTTGTCCCTGCTAGGTAGGATAAGTTTCCGACCTCATAGCTATCCTAATGGCTCAGATGTTCCTCTTTTCTTAGATGGGAGATCTCCATTCTGGTTGTGCATCAGAACTTTGGGGAAAGAGAATGAAATGGTGAACATTAAGCTTTGGAGTTAAGACAGAGTCACCAACAGAACAGCATTAGATAACAATGATAAAGCCATATAGATCTGTAAGGAGATTTATACCTTATCTTTGAAATTGCAAGCATTGTAAACACCATCTCATACAATCATGTAATATTACTATTTTTCTGGCTGATGGATTCCTACCTTTGTAAGAGGTAGCTGAAGTTTTGATTACTCACAATGTTACAGACTAAGAGGTATTGCTGTACTGACAGTGCATTTAAAGTGTATGTGCTATCAGTGCAGTCACATAGCAAGACTACAGCAAATCTGATGGGTCAAGAGAAATACTGTTTGTAGATTTTGACAAGGCCATCTAGAAGATGTAGTAATAATGCAGTTGCTACCACAAAGTTGTGCATTGTTTTTTCTGGCCATCAAAAGAAAACTTGACATGCCCTCTGAGATGTGGGAAACATCTTTCATGCTTGTGATGCTTTGAGAGGAGAAAACATACATATGCATCTCATTCTTAGCTGACATGGCTAATCTGAATACATAAGGTACTAATGAGAAAATTTACATCTGAAAAGAATTGCTCTTACTGCATTTGTATGTAACCAGTAACTCCTCCAGAAATACTTTGCTAAGAACATCACAAAAAATGAAGAGGAAAATACCACACCCGGTGTCCGGGTTAGTGAGCATCCTGGCCTCAGTGGACGATACACAGCGCTGTGTAGGGTCAGGAAATGGAAGACAAGGAAGCTAGTTCTGTCTGCTTGCCCAGCCTAGAGTGGGTTCTCTCATCCTTTTATCTCTGCAGTAAGAGCTGTGAAGCCAAGCGGCATTTACAGCAGCTAATCGATGCATACTGAACACATGGTATAAATGGTACAAATGGTGCTGAGTTCCTAGTTTAAACTTGCAGTATTTGCTCTAGGAGAGTTTTCATTGAGACTGATATGATTTATGGTTCTAGCAGCAGTCAGGGACACGCAACCACATGGGCTGACTCCACTGTAAGGCCACAGAATTTCACCCATGAGCCCTTTCATATTGTCTCTTTCACTCTTCTCTGTTACTCTTCTGTTCCTTTTAACTGTGCCACATTTCAGGCTAGTGAGAAAAAAAAGACTGGAAAGGTGACATTTGTCTGACACCATACTTCAGTGCCATCTATTTCCTCTCTAGTTTGCCACTAACCCTATCTACAACCTCAAACATAACCCAGTTCTGACTAAAGCAAGCAATAGATTAGTATTTTTTAAATGAGAACATTCTCTACAAGCTTAGGTATAAAGCAAATGAAGATGTATGTTGATTATACAATCATTAGCTGCTTTGAGATGCAAGAATATAACCTCACTATATGTGAAAGAAACAGTTTGCAGTTTTAGGCAAGGAAGAACAGCGTGGAGCAGAGGTAGCATTGCTGTGAAACCCCATCATGCAGGATGCTGTGGTGGGTGTGCTGAATAGTTGACGTAGTATGTAGTTTTCAAACAGGTAAACAATGCTGACATACAGCCTTGCTGTTTGACAGATGAGTAGCATATTCAAAGGTATCACCTGTGTCTTACTGTTAGAAATAACTTAGAGAAAGGAAAGAATCAGATAAGATGGATTAAACTTTTTCATGGAATCTCAGCAGTATACATATAAAGATACTATTTAGAGCTGTTTGGATAAATTTCAATACTTTAAATACCAAGAAGAATATATTTTTTTTTTGTTTTACCTTCTTTTTTATGGCTACTATGATGGGAGGCTGGGGAGGACAGCAAAGCCAAGGATGCCTTCATCTCCCTTCACTAAATGAACTTCCTTCATTCTGCTAGTAGCTGCAGATAGCTTGTGATGCTTGGTTAGAAAAATGATGAGGAATCTTTAAGTTGTAGGAGTGTTTTACAAATTACACATATCTCTGTTCCCTCACTTTCACTTTCTCAGCCTTTAGTTTCAGAGTTGTCTTTCTACTGGCTTTTCTATTCCACTGGATTCTACTGACGCATCAAATTGAGTCATCAGATGCACAGATACTTACATAAGTGGTGAGCATATGACTAGGTTAATTAATTATTCAGAAAGTTATAAAAGCACCTTTGGTTCAATGCTTTAATCAGCTAATTCAACCTCTTTGCTGAAGTATCTTTAAGTACTTCTGTTACTTCTAATAGAGAGAATGTATTTCAGAAATATGTCTATATATCTAGACCCCATCATAAAAGAAAAGAATCTTGAAGGCTAATGATTTTTCATCTGATTGTGTTTCAAAAGAAAAACTCTCTAACATATTTAACACACACAAATGTAACTGTTTCTACACTCCCAGTTTTGATGTAGCCTGTATAATTCACCTCAAAGCTTCACAAGCCCCTGGTCTAGTGCAACTGATTTTTTGTAGTTTCAAAAGAGGAAGGAACATACGATAGGGAGGGGTTGTGTGAGGAAGGGAGAAGAGATAAAAGTGCAAACTCTTCAGAAACCAGGAAGTGGCAAACTGCACAGGAGAACTCAGCCTACTATTAGCACGACAAGTACTCTGTGTCGTAGTCCAAGGGTGCAGTAAAACAAGTAGAATCAGACTCTCAGGTCTACAGGCACAGATGTGAAATTTAAACTGTGGAATTACTGAAGTCTTTGTTTGTTGTTTTTTTTTTTTTTATGGTCTTCAATCGATGGGAAATAATTTAATTTCTCTGTTGCCCGGCAGGACTAATATTTGGAGTACTCTCTAGCAGAGAGAGAGACTACAATGTAAATGTAGCTAGAGAGAAGAAAACCAAACACAATTCACTATGTATCCATTGAACTGTAACATTCCATATCAGTCCAGAGAAGATCATAAAAATACATACCTGGAAAATATGCTTGGGCTTTCTGGCATGGTCTTTGGGTTGGTTGCTTCTTTGCCATTCCAGTGGTGCATCTTTGTACTTTTTGAAGGGAGAAATCAAAATGTCAGACAGAGCGTTTTGAAGGGCTGCATCACTTACCAACAGTATGCAAAATGGCTCAGGAGCAGAAATGTACAAGGAAACCAAAGCAGCTCAGCATAACACTGGGAAATAAGTTTCTTGTGCTTAAGATGCTGTAGGGAATCACCTAAGACTCCTTGGGCCACACTGCAAAGCTAGAGGCCATATTCTCAGTCACATTCTCAGCATAGATCTAGAATGTATTCCAAGATTTCTCTGTGAAGGGGAGGATAGAGTTTCATGGTCCTTACACTTGGCTGGTTAGCATGTCTTTGTTGGCCATCTTTGAAAATCCTCTGTGCTTATAAACATGGTGAGTCCAGTGGAAGTTGAAAACACAAATGAAATTGTTCCCTTAGAAGATCAGACTTGCAGTTAGTCACCTAATAAAAACGTCAGACATTTAATCTTTATGAAGAAAAAGCTGCTAAGAAATGTTCATGAATAATATTAAAACCTTTGCATTTCTTTATTAGTAAGAACTACAGAAACTATATTTTTGGTGAACAGTTGTTCACTGACAAGTAGCTTTTTATGAAGAACAGAACTATTTATCAGTGAAACTTATCAAATGGTTTAGGCTGATTTTTTTTATTTCAGAAAAATTGTGATAATGTGTTTCATCAATTCATTTCAAATTAACATCACCATTGTGTTGAAATTTGTCTCCAGAGCTAAAGGAATTAAAATAGTGTTACAAAGAAACACCCCAAAAAAAGTAAAACATTTTACCAAAAATAAAATTACTATGTTTGCTGAGGAGTTCTGCAGTTCAAAGGGTTTTTTTTAATTTTTTTCAGTGGAGCAGAAAACAAATAATCCACATAGCTCTAGCCTTTAGTTTGCTCTTTCATTCAAAACCTTAGCAAAAGATGTACCAAATTTTCTTTTTATTAAATTCATGACCATTTCATTTTAAAGCCAATTTGCTATAAGATTTTTTTTTCCAGATAATGGAATATAACTTTCAGCTACTTACTGGTGGTTTATGCAAAGCAGTTTGGAACTAGATTTTAGCTGGGAGTGGAACGCAGAGCTTAATGTGCTGAACACACAGTGATGCACTTTAGCAAAGATAAAGTGAGAATTAAACAGGAGTCAAAACAGGAGTTAGCATAGTAGGCAGAAAATAACTTGGTAAAGATAACAGGTTCAAATTTCAGATTCTTAATTCACTGTGCAAAAATGCAGGATAAAAATTGTGGGTATTTTAAAAGTGCTAAGCTATAGAAACTCACACAAAGCAGTTCAGCTTGGGCATCCCAGTTTGAACAGGGATTCAGTAAAGCCATGGAATGCACATTTTAGACAACAGAAAGATTATGTGGTGGAGTGTCCTGAGAAAAAAACCAAAAGATTAAAAGGCTAGAATGTTTCTGCCTTGACAAAAGAAAAGCAAATGTGGCTGATAAAAATACCATAAAGTAGCTAAAATTGTTATAAACTGAGATTTAAGATATTATTGAATGAGCACGAAATAAAGGCCTAGAATATAACTGATAGAATGCCATCTGTTATGGTGAAAGTGAGTTGTAATATTTTTAAGAAGGACCGGAAGGTATCTACATGGAACATACCAAAGTAGCTATTTTGGTCCTTGGGCAGACCTGACTGTGGTTAAGGCTAGGGGAGGAATTTTGCACTACTTCTATTTCTCTGGCATTGTAATCATTATCATTAAGGTATCTGAACTGTTGTTCGTCATTTGCTGTTTGAGTTGTTCTAGTTAGCTGTGGTTATACAGATAAGTCATGCGTGCTGTAATCTGTGCTCCCAGATGGAGCAATAAAGCACTTCCAGAGCAAACAGTAACACACATTCACTTAAAATGTAAATTTGCTGCTTGGAAATTCAAGAAGTATTCATACCTGTCTGAGCAGGCAATAAAAAATAAGGAAGAGGTGGCGTCTCACCTGAGGTCAAGCCTCCTCGCAGCCCGGCTGCACGTGTG
>JAVJGJ010000060.1:20893666-20954630 GCA_035590215.1 Microhierax caerulescens
TAATAGTTTCCTGTGCACATGGTAAACATAAGATCCAATAATTTATCCATTTAATGACTGGATTTGTTAAGATTAAAGATGCCCACACTTTCAAGTGTGATTGTACCTGATGCCTGGGTCTGTGCCTGTTGGAAATCTGAGAACTCCAGTTCCTGAAAAAAGGTCACATCACAGATAATGGAAATAGAAGGAACTTGCATGCTTCTGTCAGCAGGTACCAATGGAATCCAGCTCTTTGTTCCTGTGTGTCCTAGGGGCTTTGGGGACTGTTATGTCCCAGTGTCTAATAAAGTGTGAACTCTGACTACAGCTTTTCTTGGTTTCGGGCATTCGTAGCACACTCCCATATTGGGCTTCTGGTGTCTAATGACAGTCAAATTCACCCTGTGACTTTTCTTTTGACTGAGAACATTGCTAAAACTTCCTCATATTCCTGGAACTAGCTAAGCTTAATATTGCTGAATTCACTACCTGTTAGATATGGTTGAAGGTAGCGGAGGCATTCAAAAGCTGTAGACAGACACACGAAAGTGGATACAAAAATCATGATTGCATTTGGCTTGTTTGGCTATGAAATGTCACCCCCAAAGTAATTAATTTAAAACTGTTTAATTTATAGGAATTTGGAATTGTGAAGCTTTGGAATTTTTTGATCCCTTTTAAAGATAAAGAGACCACCATTCATTTAACATCAAAGCTATGCATTATTCTCTCTCTTGCCCTCTGATGGTTAAGGGCTTGGTTTTTGACTGCAAAAGGGCTTGTTTATAAACAAGAGAGTAACAGAAGCTAAATGCTTGTAAATACATATCAGTGCTATTGAAGGATAGCCTTTCTCTTTTTTCTAAATACCAGCCAGTCTCTAGAAACATGGTCTGCTTGGGTGAGTGTTTTTTCCCAGGATAGCATTTCCTCTCTTAGAGGAAGGCTGTTTCAGTCACATCTGTATTTAACTGTCTGCCCCTCATCCTCCCCACCCAGCCTACTAATCTGTGTTTCCAAATATACCCATAATTATGTATATGAAAATGTAGAAATATAACAATAGCACACAATGGCATGTTCAGGTTTCTAGTCTGTTTTCGTAACAACATACTATGCTGTTCTGCAAAACAGCAGAACAGATTAAAGATCACAGAAAATTGTTTCTGGCTTACTGTTTGTGGTTTTGCAGGCACGTGTAGAATTCCCAGGATACAAATTTCTTTGTTACTGCATGGCCTTGGCACATGCTTGAAGATGCTAATGTGCAAAGCTACTACATGAGTTAAATTGAAAAAAATACCCCCTGTACATGGTTTGACTGAATAATAATCTAATCTGTAGGGCAGTGGATATCACGTTTCAAATTGTTCAGATAGGATTGCCTAATCTTTGCATTGGAATTCTGAAAATGGTTGGTATCACAGGTGTCTCAACCTGTTTTGGCATTTTAGTAATTTGTAGGTGTGGGGGTTTTTAAGCATGCTCAGGCCTACACAGTACTTAGTATCGTTTTTTAACTGCTGTTCAAATGCTGGATATCATACAGATGAATCAGTCAAACAGGACTCCAGGGTCTGTACAGGAGTGTCACTATATAAGAAAGGAGCCCATAAAACTGTGTGTGAATTGGGGAAAAGTGGAGAGTACACTACAAGTGTGGTACAAGTCAAGAAAGACATCAGTTCTGGTTCCACCATCTCTGTAGTTTTTGTTTCCCATAAGTACATATAGTTGCCTCAATATATATATAACAATTGACAAATACAGAATAATACAAAGGACTTTTATATAATATCAGAAGAACAGCCTGGCTCTACTTGCTTCTGAACCTCTTCCAGCAAGAAAGAAGAGAGGTGCATTTTTTAAAATGCTGTTTCTATAGCCCAGGCAACTCTATGGTTCCTTTGGTGGTCTGCTCTGGCAAGCAGTATAAACCAGCACCAGTAGCTAGGGCTGTGCCACTGAAATGAATTCAGAAGTCAGTACACCTACAGATCTCATGTTCTTTTACTCAGTGAGCACTGCAAGTTTCTTAATGCAGCCTGACACACATTTTTTTTTTTTGACTGGGTGGAGTTCAGGGAGAAGCCAAAAATGTTCTTGCTTGTGTAATTTTCAGTTAAGATCAGTTGTATTTAATTCTCAAATGTGATGTTTTTCCATCAGCTTGTGTAACTTTGAACACCAGTTATGTGATGTTATGTGCTCTGGCAGAGGAGCTAGAAAGGTTACAGTTTAGTGGGATTTGGAACATGGAAATCCAAACCTATTTAAAATTGTTTAAAAAAAATTATTACAATATTCCTTATCTTTTAAAAGCATCTTTTTCCTGCCTCTCTTAAGAGTAAAAAAGCCTGAGTTGCTTTTTGATTCCTTTATTTTCAAGGATCTTTATCTTTTGGAGACTTACCTCTCTTTGAGACCTGCTGGTAATGCTCATAATGCACAAAACCCCTGATGTTGCCAAGGCATAGTGTTAAGACTTTCAATGTACACATTCACGTGCTTGATGTGTTTCCTGCCACATTTAAGATACCTGATAATGTTTTCACAGTAATTTATAGGATCAAATTCTGCAGTCATAGTATAAAGGTAAAATTCTGACTTCAGCACTGCCTAAGATGGAGCTTGAAGTCTTTATTGTGTCATGTACAGCAGCTTTAACGTTGAAGGATCTTTAACTACAGTATGACCATGAGTTACTGCTGATGCAAAAAACTTGTACTGTGGCTGCATGTTCCCTAATGAGATTAGGCAATCAAATAATATAAACTGTCATTCTGTTGATTGTTTTACTGCCAGTAAAAGGACATTTATATAACTTACCTGCACAGAAAACCACATCCCTTCTGTTTAAGAGATGAGATTGATGACAGACTATGAATTTCCACGTGTGGTTTCGGAGCAGCAGCTAGGTCTTGCCTTAATTAACACCCTGCAGCAACTTTGTTCCAAACTGTGTACTAATTTTTTATGAACAATAATTATTCTCATATCTTCACACAAGAATTCCAGCATTTCCTCACAATACAGCTTTCCTTTGAGGAGGTATTGCTAAACCTTAACAAAGCTGGGAAGCGCTATAGAGAACTTCCTACCACTACTAGAGTGAGATTGCACTGTGAGAGTGCATGGAGGGGAAAAACACTTGGCCAAGAAACTTAAAGGCAATTACCAAAAAGATATCAAATAAAGACTAGAGAGGACCGAGGGGAAAAAATAGTTTCTAGGAAGAAGAAGTAGTGGAAGAAAGGCCACATTTTCTTTGGCTCAGCACCTAAATCATCATGACCATCACCAACAACATCAAGTCAGGCAGGTGAGTAGGAACTTGAGAAACAGAAATGTCCAAAGGCCTTACCAGAAAGTGCTGCTATAGCTCAGGCATGAGAAACTTCCATTCTAAAGGCCAGATCCAGCTGTTAGACCATGACTTACTGCCCTTCTTTCCAAGGGTCCCAGAGTCCACCTGGAAGTATATCTGTTGTATGACCAAAACATAGGAAAAAGATTAGTGAATCTGGTCACACAACAGGGTTATCTGGCACGTCCCACCACAGACAGGAGCGTACCTAACAACAGATGACTGGGTACAAACATAGTGAAAATGTATTTGTTTCCCATTTCTCAGCCGACTGAGATGAATCCCTGACAGTTTGCAGAAGGCTAAGGACATGGAATGGCTTTGCATAGGTTTTTTAAGCAACAAAACCACATGCATTAAATGAGTTGTTGGTGGGTTTGTGTTTTGTTTTTTGAACTTAAAAAAGTTCATAGGTCCCTAAGTTTTTTAAGTTTTAGATCAGGGGAAGCCAACTGAAAGCAGTCCTGTTTATCTTAGCTGACTTTTGTAGATCACTTAGGATGTGGTTCATGGTTCTCCATATGAAAATCTCCCTTGTGTACTGTACAGATACAACTATTGCATTAGGCATTGTAGTTGTAGGTGTAACTAATGTAATCCACAAAGTGTGCTTAAGATTGGGTTTTCTGCAAAATAAGCAAGGAAACATGAGGAACACTTGCTTTCTTCGTGGTCTTGAAAAAAAAAATTATTTAAAATAAGAATTGCATGTCTATTCATTGAGACACTGTTTGAGAGTTGACTGAAGTATCTTGGAGGATTCATGAACAGAGGGAGAAAGAACCTAAAAATCTCTTTTTCTGAGCAGAAGCCTCCTAAGTAAATCCTGGAGATAAATGTTATGGCCAAATCTGTGAATTTAAAACAGATTACTGGCCACTTAGATTGAAGGTTGGCTGGTGTTAATTTTGCTATCAGACAATTTTAATTGAGGTGTGTTGAATTTCTCCAGGAGGCTAATTTATGTATTTATTTCCTATTTGGTGTAGTGTGTGTATAACTTTGATTTCTGATTTTGGGACAGAATTTTTATACCTCTCTGGGCCTCTTGAACTGGCTAATCAGCATTAGAAAAATTAAGATTAGTGCAAGTAGGAAGTTATAAAAATTATAACCACAAAACCTGCTAAGTCTGTATTTACAAATGAATAAGACGTTCTAGATTGATAACAAATAAAGAACGTGATATTCAGATGCAGTGACAGTAAAAACCAAACCAAATACAGAAGTAGTAGACAGCACATTTCATGGTTTGATGTTGTTGTTTTTAACAAACAGAGAAACTATGGATGGAAACAAATAGTACAAGTTGCCTAAGGCTATGCAGTGCATCAGTGATGAAGCTGGAAATATATTCCAGATACCCATCTATAACAACAACAACACGACTTCTGTCTGCAGCCTGTGCTCACCTCCAGTTCTTGAGCTTCTCAGGCTGCACATGTCCCACAGTGCCCAAGTGCAGACCTCCAGTGTAGCCATGCAATGGCCCCATGAAAGATGTTTCCCATGGCTGAAATCTGTTGAGAAGTGCATCAGGTCACCATACTGTTGTTTCTTTGAGCTCACCGGTCCTACCTGAAGTGTCATAGTCACAGGTTTTAGCTGTTGATAGAAGGTTGCTATGTGGCACATTTACCTAGTTGAAATATAGGGCTCCCTCCCTTGTCTTCTAAAATGAGACCTAAGGCAGTGAAGAAGAGAAACCCTAGTACCTTCAGCAAATGCAGAAATCACAGGCATGGCTGTGGAGAATGCAAGGTGAGAGCCTCACACCCAGTGCCTCAAAATTTCCATTGTGCATTTTTACCATCATTGTTTTTAAACTGAAGAGAGACTTCATCACACCTCCTGAACTTCAACATCGAGTCAGACAGATGTAGGGACAGCTCAGAGGAGTAAGTGAATATTCTGTAGACCTCAGTACAGATATTGTCAAAGCCCAGAAGTAAAGTCAAATGGACTACAAGAGATATGAAATGTGACATCAGCTTAAAGGATCAGGAGCCCAGCATCCCTGAAGATCCAGTTATCAAATGAGGCATCTGTCACTAGTTTGATTTAAAGTATTTTTTAATGGATTGGAATACCACAGTGGTCTGATCTCTGGCAGAGAGCAACACTTTCTCCATCCAGTTAGTGCCAAATGGCTTCTACCATGCTCCCAACCTTTTTATTCTAACTTGCATACAAAAAAAAGGGCATGGAAGACATTGCTATCCCTTCTAATCACGCCATGTTTGCTTCTTGCAGGTGAACGACCTTTTGAATGCAGTTGGCAAGGATGTAACAAGAAGTTTGCTCGCTCCGATGAGCTGGCCCGCCATTACCGCACTCACACTGGAGAAAAGAAGTTCAGCTGTCCTCTCTGTGAGAAACGCTTCATGCGCAGCGATCACCTGACAAAGCATGCCCGTCGCCATGCCAATTTCCACCCAAGCATGCTCAAGAGGCGAAGTGGAAGCAGCTCAAGAACAGGATCTGTCAGTGACTACAGCCGCTCAGATGCCTCAAGTCCAACAATTAGTCCTGCCAGTTCCCCATAGACCTACCTGCACTGGATGTCAGCACTTTGCCTCTAATACCTAACGTGGAGTTTCGTTTGTGTTGCACACACTTAAAAAACTGTTGCTTCCCCTCTTCAGTTCCCCACCCCACCTTTTTTTTTTTAAAAAAAAATCAGTAAATAGCTGCCTTCCACTGCAATTTCCAGTCAAATTTTCTTTACCCAACCATATAAGTGGCTATTCTAACCTCATGGACAGACAGACTTACATGTTACACTTTGTGACTCCTGCTGTCTCAATATTTCAAACATTTTGCAACCATTTACAAATCCTCTTGATTATTCTTTATAAGAAAATGAGAAAATCTAAAAAAAACCCAAACCACTTAATTCACCTCAGGTGTCAAAGTAGTTTTGTAAGACCAGATTGCACAGCATGAGCATACATACATTTACAAATCAACTGTGTTGGATTGTGTCCCCCTTCTCCTTTCTCAGGGATGGATATTTATGTTACACAATAATTCTAATGAAGACACACCCTAACCGCAGCCTTACTCTGTAAATGTATTTGCACTCAGAAGCTTTTTGTTAGGTTCTTTCACACACTGGGGAAAAAATAAAAACCAAACAATACAAAGAACAAACCAGTACTGGAATGTGGTACCAGACTCTTCCATTATTTGTTTTCCTGATTACATATGTACATTGAGGAGTGTCCAAACAGGAGTCTTGCCTTTCTTCAAGCTGCTCTCTGCTTTTGGTAGGAAGCTGTATTTTCACTTCATGCCGAAGATGCTCCAAAACCAACTTCCTATTGCAAAAAAATCTCTGTGAGGTTGATAAACTTGTTTGTTTCATGCTAGATAAAATTCTGAGAATTTAGATAAAATGCTAAAGAAGATGCCTTAAGTAAATAACCTAAATCATGAGGAAACATATTTACACTGGGTAACATTTTATTGCAAGGTGGCATGGAATCTCGGAGGCATTCTGTTGTCACTCTCTCCAAGTTGTTAAGCAATCTGCACTGCCTATTCAGTATGGGACCAACAGAATATTCAAATCAAACGACACTGACTTGAACAATTTTCTTTTTTTTTTTGTAATAAACTATGGAAATAGCATAGCTGAACCAATGCCCACCAAAACTTTTATCAAGGTACTTATTGTACAGCTGTATCTTAGAAAGACAAATTGTCCAAGACCTAGTTTCTGTATCCTGTTGCATCACAATCATGGTCACTGATAAAAGGAATGGAAAATCATAAGGTATCTTCTGACTGGAAAAATTAAATACGCATTTTTAAGTTTTAAAATCGAATGACATTTTAGCTCATCACTGCTACAAATTTCTCAAAAATACACATACCAGCATAAAGTAAGGTGCTCTCATTTCTGAATAACTGCTTAATAACAAAAAGGGAATCTTGGCTAGTTTTCAGTGGCTTTCAAATATTTGACTCTAGACAGAGCAGTAGGAGGTAGAATTTTTATGTTTTACATGGTAGAAAATATAGCAAATGACCAGGAGCATTGTGATGTACTGGAGATCTCATTGGCAGCAAATACACTGTGCGTCGTTTGGCTAGGTCTGATGGTGCATATTATAAATTCAGGTCCTTTTGATTCTGGAATTTTGGGGGTTTTCTTGCTTTTACTGTAGGGTATAAATACAGTTAAGTGTAGCATGGTGGAAAGTAACTCTCTATGCCAAACCTGCCATTTGATATTAAGTGAATGCCTCCAGATTCCAAATGAACCTGTATCTTACTTGCTGCTTTGCATTGATCCAATTTTGCAAGTCTTTATTGTACTGTATATTAACTGTGAGAGGCTAATGTAGATTTCCAAGTAGTTTCATAGGTACTTCCATAATATTTACATTATTCCTAATATTACGCATTCTATTAGTTGTATGGATAAATACTTAAAGACAGTTCAAACTGCAGTTATTTCAGTATTTTTTTATGGCCATTTGCTTCAGATGTCACCTCTATAAAAATCAGTTTTCCCCTTTCAACTGGAAGCCATGTGAGGCACAGTTCTGCTGTTTCATTTCACAGAAAATGAAAGAACATCATAATATTTTTTGCAAGATGACAAATGTTGAGTTTGTGTGACAAGCTGCCTAACCACTGTGAGTTAGGAGAAAGCCAGATCTGTTTGCCTCCATAGATTTCCTCTTCTTTTTTTTTTTAATCTCATCTACTGATACACACAATTTTAACAACTTGATACAATTCAGGTAACAGGAATTCACATTCCAATAATTTCTGTGACTGCTAAAAGTGCTCTTGTGCTGTGGTTAGTAAGGAGGCATTTAAGGTATCTAGCTAAAGGAATTCTACAAGTCAACAGTCTTGTGCACATACTTGGAAACAAGACATAAACACATTTCTCATTATTATTATGCCTTAATAGAGGGATTGGGGTGGGGGGAAAGGGGGAAAGGAGATCAAAAGGAGAACAAAGTATCAGCAAAAATTGTAGGCTTCGTGTTTTAAGTTCAGTTTGTTGTAAAATCATCTTTTCCAACAAGAGCATCATTTAATCTTTAGCAAAGGAGGAATCACTCCAGTCCATTTAGGGCATAATAATTCAGCATTAATCAGTAGGTGCATTACAAACAAGTTATTTCAATAGCCTGGAGAAAGAATGTTCACACCAGGTTTTATTAGTACTGAGATTATGGGATATAAAGATATAATGGGACAATTATTGTGAGTGACACAAGAACTATGAAAACTTCAACTCAAATAGTAAACTAAGGATTTTATATATCTCATAGGTATTACTAGTAATTCTCCCAGATTAAGTAGAAAAAAAAATAAATTGGTTCAAAGACGAATTTCCTGTTCAGCCAGTTCATCTAATAAGAAGGCTGTGAGATTCTATATACCCAACATAGCTACACTTTCAGGAAATTCTCTGAAATTTGTTGGGTTTAAATTTTTTTTTTTTTTTTACATCTGAGCTGTAAATACCTCAGAATGTGTTAGGCTCACAGTCAAATTACTGTTTTAAAATCATAGAGTTTCAAATATCTCCATTAAATGTTTAATACTTGATAGCTTTAGGATAAAATGATGAATTACAAACAACTAGTAGTTTCCAAAACTGAATGCGAACAAAACTTCTCTTACTATTTTCGTATGGAAAGAGAGTGTTTGGGGTTTTGTAGCATCTGCTAGATGTTAGAAAAGAAGCAGAAGTAGCAGCAAAGTCATAAGACTCCATTCTCATGATGGTTCCTCCTGAGTTTTGCAAATATGAGAAGCCTGAACAGCTCAGATTATGTTTTGAAATCTGGGTGCTTACCCAAACTAACCTCAAATTTTTACCCTTTTGCTGTTTCACCCAGCAGTGAAACCTCAAACATTCTTCTGGCATAGCAACAAACATTGCAAACTTGGGAAACACTGCTCTGGCAAGGTGGAGATGTCTTTGCAGTTGTCCATTTGGACGAGTGTGCATCTCGCTTGCTTTCTCCTTTCCCCATGCAATATATCGAGGTGATTCCCCACAAACTACAAAATTGCCCTATTTTTTTCTTTTTAGTTTCAGCATATAACAACAGGTTTATGATTATTAAGAAAGCCCTGAAAGTTTGTTTATTTTTCTCCAGCCATGATTCTAGCTTCCTTTAAGAGTTGAGTTTAACTGCCTTGCTATATGAAATGGGTGCAAGTTAAAATCATCACATCACTACCACTACTCAACTGAAAGTAAAGACACCCTTCAAAACTCATTCATCCCTTCCATTAACCTCATCCTGTGCAAAGGCCTAAAGTGCGTTAATGGCCACATGAATTCAATTTTCATCTTGCTTCTTAGAAAGTGGTCCTGGTAAACTCACGGCAGCTAGATTTTATTGTGAGAATTGTTTATATCGGCAAACTAGTTGTTTCTTGCTTTTATAATATATGCATATCTGTTTACGTTACATAACTGCAAAGGTATATATTTATAACAAGTCATCAGAAGCCTCTGTTTGATGGTAACATCTAATTCCTGTATGTATCCTACCCCCTGTACTGCATTAACCACTGCAATAACTTTTAGCTATGGGAGCCTCTGTACAGCTTTAAAACCTCATCACCTTCTGTCCAGACATTCAGTGCTTTCCACGTTTCATGCAGCCAGGCAGCAAAAGGTTGTGTGAAGAGCTTACCTGTTTCTAGTGATTCACATTGACAGCTACTTTTCTCCAGTTCTTTGCCATGAGTCCTAGAATTTGTACTCGTTGAAGTGCATTGTTGTTTTGGGGTACATGGTTTGTGAAGAAAAAATAAGGAAAATGAACTCTGCATACTTAAAGCTTGCCTTTTCATTGCCATTTGATTTACTAATTTCATTAGGTGATGCCTATGAACTGACTTTCAGGTGCTCTTTTACTCCATCACACCACCTGTTTGTGCATTGGGTGCTAGCATATAGTCTGTGTCAGTGAATGGTATGATGAACGTCTGTATCTTTACCTGTTCTGGGGATAAAGCTATAGCCTTAGGCAGAAGAAAATAACTGAATTATACTTGTTTACCCCATAAACCAGAATATAAAATGCAAAACCCCATCCAATGATATAGGTTTTATATATATATAAATATTTATATATATGGATTTATAGAAGCATATGCACATATATATAAATACATATATATGTGTATACTGTATAGTATGTATACACAGCAGTGTGTATATACCACACACTGAAGAATGAAGGGATGTCTACAGTGCACAAATAGGTATCCATTTTACTATAACTAGTGATGGCTCTGAACCAGAATCCTAGATCCACGCCACTGCATTTCGAAAGTTTGAAGCTGTTTTTTTGAGATTTGCGGTTGAGTTTCATCTCTGGTTGCAGCTGCAGTTACTTGTGTATATATGCATTCTGGGGGACATGTGGGGGTGTGTACACGCAGTTTTTCACAAGCACATGCCTGTGTGGGTGACAGAGAATATGTGTGCCAGTAAGTGTGCACATGTTTACATATATACTTCCAACTTTAGTGAACTAAATGTTACCGGCATCATCTTTACTTGTACAGTTTTATCAGCAGCACATGAATGCTTCCATGGGTCACTTTTCAACTCTTTAAATCACTACATTGAAGTATTACAGTTGTACAGTTGTATGTTCATCTATTCTTGCTCTGCTGTAACTTTTTATGTATTTTGTACTGCATAGATTATATATTGTGATAATGTCCTATGCAACAACAATAACAAAGGGAAAAAAAGGAAAAAGAAAGAAAATTAACAACTGTAAAATATCGTCTTAACTTGTATGCATGGTTAGTGACGTTTACATTTTCCAAAATAAAACTTATAACTATTAAATATTGCTTTTCTCTTAATTTCCTTCTCTTTGTATCAGTTAGAAAGCACTAATTGTTAATATTTCTGCTGTTCGTTTGAGGCTTGATATCTTGTTACATACCTTTGTTTGAATGTCAACTGGTGCTATTGTTTAAAATTGGATTATGTTTTTAATCACTGAGAGAAAGTTTCTGTGATGTTTGTTAAGTACTCTCATCTGCTTTAACCAGTATTTTATAGTTGCATAGTGAAATTCTTTTTTCAAAGCTAGTATATACTGTGGGTGTTTTACAAGATGGTTACAGGATTAATATGCATTACAAAGGTCAAAGAGTCAACTATCCTTTCTTCAAACCTCAGTTCTTTGCAGATTTCTGATATCATCTCTGCAAGTGGCAGTGTACTATCAGAACAGTCGTAATTTAATCTCACAGCATCCCAAAATGTTTTTTCATGATTTTAAAGATGAGTAAACTGAAACACAAGAGAACCGAGTGACTTTCTCAAATACATGAGGCAGTGGCTGATGTATGCCTTTGTCCTCCTTTGAAAGTTACACCACACCCCTAGGAAAGCAATTTTGTTCTCTATAATGAATATCTGTTTATAGAACATTATAATTGATCACAAAAATAATTTAGAACAGTGGACTACTGTTGAAAGATGAAAGCTAAAATATCCTTTACTAAGCTAGAGGCAGTTGTGGGAATGACTTTAAAATTAGTACATTTTGGTGTGCAGCGGTCATGAAAACTGTTCAGAGCAAATAACTTGGAGACCATTATCTTTAATAACAGTTTTCCCCATGTATTCACTACAGTGTTGAACTGTCATTGCTATTTGTTATCTCTGACCATGCACCAGTCAGCTTGTACATCTACACGTGTCTATGATCAACTGCTATTCTGTGACTTCCACAGGGGAACTAGCTAAATCACATAAATGCTTAACTATGGTACTGCAGTATTTAAGGGCTGGTTATGTGAGAATAACATACTCTTTGTGCATGCAGCGGATAGCCCTGACTCTTTGTTAGTGAGCCATCACTGGGACAGAAGACAAAATGCTTCTGTCCAGCAGAAAACCACAGGTTTGTTTCATTCTCTTCTTACTAATATTAGCATGGTGTGGCCTCCCACTGTTTACTCTCAACGTCTGTGTTATAACCAGGAAATCCCAAGCAGAGGACTCTATGGAGCGTTCAGCTTGTGAGAATCCTCAGGCAAAACTCCTGGTAAACTGTCTAATGAGGGAGGGAGCTGAGGTTCCCTTGCAGACCTTGTTATCAGTCTGTCTGTTGAACTTCCATTTCACATTCACTGAAGTAACTAGCATCACCCTTCCCCTGGCAGTCTTTGCCTTAGTGCTTCCTCAGATGTCTTTTCACCCCATGCACAATTCTAGTTAAATTTTTGCCCTTGAACAGACAGGCTAGGCAGCTGCTTTAGGACTCCACTTGTTTTTTGCTGGGTTGTTCCTATGGAAAAGAACATACCTAACCTCTGCCACCCCCCAGTTTTTCAGCCACTCGCTCGACCTGAATTCACTGTTTGTACTGGGGGGGAAAGTGGGGAGGGGTCTTTTTTCTGCTGATGCTGGAGAAAGTTGATACGGGCTCTTGCTCCTCTTTTCCGTGAAGTAATGAGTCTGGAGTTTCTTGAGTTACACAACACTTCTAAGCACTGTTTGTGAAAATAGGCCCCGAAGAGTGGCGTTTCTGAAGTCGTCCTACATGAAGGATCATGTTTGCTAACAGAGGAGCAGTCAAAGATTGTTTTCTAAACTTTCTAGAAGAATGAAAAGAGAAACACATACTTCTAAAATTTGAGCTGATTGCCTTGGTACTGTAATGTTACGTGCCTCCCCACCCAGACACCCACACTCCGAAATGTGTATGTTAACAGATTCTCACCTGCAAAAGAAACTTCTTCTCTCAGGTTACTAAATGTATGAGTTTCTGTCTTACCTGTGACTCAGCATTTGCCAAGATATGTTCATAGACTTGGCAGTAGTCCATCAGTTCAGAAGAGAAGTGATAATAATGCCACAATCAGGATGGGATATTCCCATTTACATTTCCCTGTGTAGCATTTCTGGCTTCAAAGTTGTCCACCTTAAGGTTAATTGCCCCAGCTTTTCAAGGAACCACACCCATGGCATGCTTTGCAAGTTGACTGAAGGAGATTAAAGTGACATAAATATAAATAGAGTCAACAGAGAGAAAAGTGAGAGAATATGGAGACTGAAATAAAAATAAAGAGGTGAGGGCAGTGAGACAAGGTGAGTGTTTCTAGCAGCTGACCAGAAAGGCTCAGCAGCAGAATGCACATGGGCCTTCCTAAAGAACCGCAGAGCAAGGAAGCTAGGCAGCATCTCCAAAGATGACCAGAGACTGCATCATCTTTTCTAAGAGCAGTAGAGAAGGGACCTAAATGGAACAGTAATTCAAGCAGGCAAGCATACACGTCTAGCTAGCTACAATGCATTGCTGGCACAGCTAAGAGTATAAAGAGAGAGGGAAAGATTCTTTTAATAGATTTCTTAATCCATGCATCAGACAAGGGAGAGGGGACACTGGATGCCCAGACATCTGAGCAGCAAGAGGGGAAGAGGGAAGCATCAACGAATGCTGGATTTGGCAGCCAGATTTGCACCATAATGCAACAAGGTTACATTAAACAAATCTGGAAAGAAGAGAGAATTTAAAAAAAAAAAAAAGAAAAAGTGAAGAAAAAGCCTGGGTGGGCTTTTAGGAAAGAACAGGCCCCAAAGGTCTGCAACAAAACCTAAACACTGCACTTAGTAATCACTCTACCACACCAAAAGAAAACAGCTCTAGAGTATAATTGCTGCTTCATCATAATTGTAAACAAAGGATCAACCTGTCCTGCCTGGTTGGCACTGATAGGAGTTAGATTCAATCTTTGGCTCCCACTGGCTGGAGCAAACGTTGAACGGGAAAGGGGGTTGGCATCAGGGGCTGGGCTAAGAGAGGCTCTGAGACGCTGTTGCCGGCAGGTTCCTGTCGAGCTGACGTTTCTTCTCTGCATCACTGGATAAACACGCCTGCCCCAGCACAGCACAGCAGGTCTGAGCCTGCTGCACTGGTGCCAGTAAGGTGCACCCAAAGGGTCGTGCAAGAGCTTCCCCTGCCCAAGCTGGCTTCTTCAGGGCTAGCGTCCTTCCCAAGGCCGGCCTGGTGTGATGGGGACATCCCCCAGCAAGAAGGTGCAATGTGCCAGGTGGGTGGGTGAGAGCACCACTGAGAGAAAACAGGCCCAGCAGCAGGACAAGAGAGATGGTGCTGGCCAGAGAGAGGGTTTCAGGTATGTGGCAGTATAGTAAGAGCAATGGGAAGAATATGGGAAAATGAAGAGTATGGGAAGCAGATGAAAAGTGCAATAAATGGAAAAGGTAAGGTAAAGAGAGGGAAGTATAGAAAAATAAGAAAGGAGTATAGGGTAGGGCAATTTGATGTCATTTTCTAGGGAGAAAAAGAAAGGCCTCAGGTACAAAATCCAAAAGGGCGTCTAGAGGAAGAAGTACGATAGTTCATGTGGTAGCATTTCCAACAGCCTAGAAAGTAAGGCACGTCAGTGCATAATAAACAGGACTGTGTGTCTTTAAGAGACCAGTGTTTGTGTTTTCCCATGCTCTCCTATTGTGGAAATAACTTTCTGAGTCATTTCTCTGATCCTGGAGACAAACTGAACAGACACAAAACATAACAAAACACAATGGCAACGGAAGAGAGAAATTCCTCCCTCCCCCTTCCACCACACACGCATTTAACGTCAGCAATCTGCACGCACTCAAAGCCTCGGAGCGGGAGAGAAACAAGGCACAGACCGACAGTGTTGTTCAGTACACACTGCTTGAGTTCTCCTTCTCCACCACTGCATAAACAGTTAAAACATGAAAGCCACATGTTCCCAGTCTGTTACTTTAAAATATTTTATCCAGTCCCTTTGGTTAAAAGTCTGACCTTCCAGATTTTCCACAGACAGTGAACTGCAACAGGAATTTCCTAGCTTTTTTAAACTACAAAGCTTTGCACTTCAAAGGCCCTGCGATTTTTCTCTCAAGCTTCATGCCCCACCCTCCGCAAAAAATCTGTCAGTTCGGGACCCTCGCAAAACGCCACTTTCAGAGGCTCACATACATCTAAAAATCAACATCACAGCTACAGTTTTCCCAGAGGGGAGCAACGGGATAGGCACACCCGCCAGTGGCTGGCCCCAAACCCAGGCTGTGTCAAGACTTCCTACACCAAAATGCAGAATCACCACTGATCAGACCAGAGACGAGCCCATTTTCTCTGTTTCTTCCTGCAGCCTCTGCTGCTGTGCTGAGGACTGGCTCAGACCCTTCGGTGTTACAGACAGCACGGTCCCGAGAAGCTGCAAGGCCTTACGGGTTTGGTTTAACGTGCAATCTTTTCGACTCTGGAGGTTGTAAAACGAATCCCAGGCTTTTCCACTCTGGGACTGCTGTATGCTATACCAGCTGTTGTTGCAGCCTGCTGGGAGGAACAGGATGGCTTGTCGGGAAGGAGGAGGAATTGGTTGGGCACTGCGAATGCCACCTGTGCTGCTGCGGTGAGCCCTGTGCCCAGCCCACAGGGCCGGAGCAGACACCCCAGCTCCGGGCAGCCGCTGTGGGCCGGCTGCAGCAGGCAGGGCAGGTGGGCACATCTGCAAAAGCAATGACCTTCGCCCACCTTCCTCCCTGCGGGAGAGGCGTCCCTCGCAGGGGCGAGGGTTGGGAAGCACTCACAGCACGCCCCCACTTTTGCAGCTTTCCCTGAAGACCGGGTGCGGGGTGGGTTCCCCTTAACGTGCCCTCACAAGCAGCTGTGCTGGGGAGTGAATGCGAGGCAAGCCCGGGGACGGGAGCCCTGCGGGGGGTGGGACGGCGCGAACAAGGCTGGGGGAATAAATCAGGCACGGGTGTTGGCTTCCTGCTGAGAAACCTTCCATTAAGGCTCCACTGGATATTTTTGGACTCCACCTGCCTATTTTTAGGAGGGATAATTAATGCAGAAGGAAATGGGGGGTGGGGAATCAAGCTTTAAGTCCAAGAATGGGAAATTTGGTATTCTCCACAAAATCACTATGATTAAGGAGGACTAGAAAGGAAGAGTTATATTTCAGCAGCAAAAACATGCTACAAGTCACTGTAAAAATCGCATGTTACATGGCGTTTGCTAGGAGAGGGGAAGCATTTCAAGAAGATGGCGCTTCACCACTTAACTGTTATTAAATTGGAGCGAAGGCCCAGCTGGAGGCCCCGCTTTCAAGCACAGCTATATGCTGGCTGTGTTTCTGTGTAGCTCTCAGCTGTGCTCAGGCTCCCAGCTCCTCTGCCTGTTATGACTGGGCTTTGGGAGGGGCTGGCTGGGACCTGGAGAACGACCGGCACCGCTCTGCCCAGTACTGTCTGTCAAGTTACGCAGGAAGAGGAAAAATCCCAGCCAAGCTACGCAGCACCCTCACCAGGTCCTTCAAATAACCTGCTTGAAGCACAGCGCTGTTACAAGGCTAGAAAAATCTGTTTCATGAACTAAGATGGGAGGTTCGCAGAAAAAAACCCTCAACCTCTTGGATACGGGAGCTGAAACGTGATAAACCATTGTGTGCAATGCTTTCAAAATTCAGCCATTATTTTACCGATAGCAGTGGTTTAGATTCACATCCCTTAGCCTAACAATTCAGTCTTCTACCAGTGTTAAATGGTAACATTGCCTGTAGGAGAAAAAAAGCCTTTCCTTAGTCATCTTCTGCTTGTGTGTTCACGCCCCACCTCCCTCCGAACAGCGATCAGAGCAGGGCCTCCTTGCTTGCCTGCGCAGCATCTTCTGCACGGCACCGTGCAGTCACTGCAGACAGGAACGGCACCTTTGCCCTCCTCCAAAGAAAATCACCCTGGCTCCCTCCTTTCCAACCACAATCTACATTCACTGTCACACACACACACGTTTCTATACTGTAGGGGTCACCCCCTCTTAGACTGAGCCCAGCTTGTGAATTCCTGACACCACAGAGAACATCTAACAGCCCTACCAGAATTGGGACACGCCAAGGGGCTGCACTCAGCACCTCCCTTTTAGGTACCTCTAAGAAGAGTTGCCTCTTTGCTTTGGGGACTATTATATAGAAATTATCTTTTTAACTTAGAATTGCCATTTCCTGTAATCATGACTGTGGTCTGGGAAGGGTTGTTGCTAGGAAAAATCCCTGGGAATTATTCAGTACAATTCCTAATCCTACCTTTCCTGCCTGATGCCCCTGTGTCTCTACAGAGTGTCTTTGCAAACCTCTACACGAAGATCTCTCTATTTCTGACCTCAGGGAGGTAAATACCATCTCCCATGACTGACAAAACAATTGGAAAAATAAGAACATGCTACAGAGTGCCTTTTCTAAACAGTAGTATTTCTAGTTGTAAAAAGGTTTGCAGATGTGACACAGTAATGAGCATTTGAACTACTTGGTGCTGGACATGTTGTAATGATACGAAGCACTATACAGTAAAAGTGATGCTGAAGCATTTATATTTTGTATTTGCTTTCAATTACTTTTGATAATAGAATTTACAGTGGTATTCCCCACAAATCTTGGAAGCCCAGATTCATGAGACATTTAAGCGACCACTAATGAGCTCCCGGCTTCTCTGATAATTTTCTCAAAAGCCAAGAGTCACTGTATGAACAGCAGAAGCCAAAGGCAGAGCGGGCTGGGTCTGGTTTGGGTTTTATCAGTTAGAAAGGTACATATCCCCCTCTTGACTGTCCCAGGCCGAGGCACAGCAAGTACCCCCAAGGCCACCAGACAGCAACAGATCTAATTGCCACATGGGAACTGAGCTGGGTGAGTTTATCCAGCTCCCAGGTGACAAGTACCTGACAACAGCTGCTGCCATCAACATCTGCAGGTACCTCACAGACACATTGCACGTAACCAACACAAACACAGGATGGGTGCTTTCCTCCTTGGCCAGATTCTGCTCCAGATAAAAGATATGGATGGTGGAGCAGAATTAGTGCTGTTTGCTTACGAGCACAGCCCTGGTTAGAGCTGCCTTCCCTCATGGATGTGTCCCAGTCTCTTAAATCTACAGATTCTTTGGTTCTGATGGTAAATATATTACATGCTTAGTAGCATATTAGCTGGCTTTCTGCAAAGTGGTGGTTGCTATATGGAATCCCTGCCAGAACCTGGAAAGTCTGGAAAACCACCAACACAAGTGATGTGTCAGCTTTTCGAAAAGAAAGGGCTACGGAGCTGTTTAAACTTTGTTGAAAAAGTCAGGGAGTAGTTGGTTATTTTATGTAGTCACACATCCATAACTTGAGTTCATGTCTATAAATAACTTCCTTTTTAACTTGTAGTTTCTTAAGTTAAAAAAATTCCTTTAAAGAAGACAAGCAACGTCTGTTACAGGAACCTTCTGCCAACATTTAAAATCCCTTAGATGGTACCTTTGCCAGTTTTCTGTTTTCCTGGAATACTGTGAAGGAGACAAGAAGCCAGTAACAGATTTTACAACCAACTCTGATACCAAATTAAACTCACGATTCTTCTCTGCTCACATAAGTTATGTTGTTTGGAGAATGTTACCCATAAGCATTGCAAACAGAGAGAGAGGAATTTTCCCTGCAGTTAGATTCCCACCACTTACTAATTCCAATGTTTTCTACTTACCTTCAAAACCAGTTCAGATCTAGAGCAGAGCAATCCCAACGCCTCCCTATCACCTGAGCAGGAAACTGGACTTCAGATCTGATGGGACTCCTGCTTCACGTTTATAGGTGCCCCAAAACGACTGCTCTGCGATACACACAAGCGACCAAAAGTGCATATAAAATGGCAGCGGTAAAAATCTGTCTTCCCGTGCTGTCAGCATTTGCTATGGGGCAGGAGCACCCGGGTGCCTTTGGGGCAGCTCACACAACTGGAGAGCCAGCCAGGAGAGCAGAGGACAGATACAGGGTGTCAGCAGCGCCTGGCTCAGCAGGAAGGAGGTCTGATCTAATGGGAATGGCGTGGGCACTGACTTGGGGACGTATGGATCACCTGTGGGTTTTGACAGCAGATTCCGTGGGGACATACTGGATACTTGCTGTCTCTCTGTAACTGGGTCAAAGAGCTTATTTGCTGCTTCTGCCCATCTTACATAGGCAGGGCCTTATGTAGGCAGCTTTCTCTGGTCTACCTGTGGTAAATATATTCACATACATAGTAATTAAAATGTATTAATAACTTGTCCTGCACTAGCCACTGCCATTTGCTCCACTTCCTTCCTAATCACTTAATTCAATGATCAGGGTTTTTTAATTATAATTGACAGATGAAGTCTAATGTATGGTATTTTACATTTTAAAACCCTTGTGTATACCATGACTTACATGCTGTGGTGTGGACGCTTGGGTCTGCCTTGCTTTCATTCCAGTCACTCCAACAGTTTTCAGCCTTTGTAGGCAACTGATTTGCTATAGAACGAAGAAAGTCAATTCAGTATTATTCTGCACAGTACTGAGACATGGGGCTTTTCTGCTCAGATGGCTCTGTGTCCTTCTTGAGTGAACAGACTGACTTAACATTTTTCTGTACAGAAAGACATTTTCATCTTGCAAGTATAGAACGGGGCACTGCAGAGGGAGGCCAGGATTCCTTTAGGAATCTTTCTGGCCCCAGGTGCTCAGGTAACTGTCTTGGCCTTTGCTTCATCAATCAGATTTCTCTTAGTTCTTATGCTGCGCCTAACTAGACATTTGGGCAAATGCTATGGTCACAATAATAACAATTGCATTTTTGTTCATTTTTTGTCTTAGATTCACAGCACTTTGTGAGTTTAGATGAGCCAATTTAGCAGTCTTATAAACCATTATCATCAGCTCCTAGTGTAGCCCCATAAAGTGTTGCTTTCTCCTTAAAGCCTTCAGCATTTCCCCTGGGAGCCATGCAGCTGGTGCGTCAGCCACAGTTTTTCTACTTCTGTTTTAGTATCCTTACATCTCTCTGAGTTCTCCACTCTACCCACCTCTGTACCTCTGGCTTTTTTTTTTTTTTTTTCCATGTTAGTGTCCTTGAGGGGCAACACCTGCAACGCATTCTTCAGTTACAGCGTGTCCCTGATCTGTAACTTGTTCTTCCCATGCAGCAACTGTGCACTTCCACTGTCACCATTTCCAATGTACACTGAAATCAGACAAGGGAAAATAAGCTACAACAGGGAGGAGAAACTAAATTTTTCCTGCGAGTGGTACTTGCTCTCAGACTTTTATAACCATGTTAGGTTCTTAAACTACTTTCATTTTGTTTCCTCAGAGTTAACAATATTTCAAAAGCTTTATTTCAGCAAGGCACCCAAGTTAGGTGGAGTTTTGTGGAAAGGTAGTCAATTTGTTCTTTAAAACACTCTTTTTTTTCCTTGCAAATGTAGTTATGTGAAGAAAAACATTGCAATTGTAAGTAGAGGGAGTCTTTCAAATGTGGTGAAACTCAGAGTGATGCATAGATTTATTTAAGGAGACCATAGGAAGCGGAACACAACTCTGTAAAGTCAAATCAAGTACACACTTGCATATGGTTAATTTTGTGAAACATTTCTGTTTTCAAGCTAGTTACTTACAGAACAATTTGAAGTATAAAAAGCCAGTCAGATAACTCATCTATGATGTGCTTTTTAATAGTTCTGGCTGAGAGCTGCCCTCTAGCTCTAGAGGTAAACTCTACTCCGTCAGTAATCTTTCTTGAAATGTATTGATCTTATGAATGGCAAAGTTTAGAAATCTGGCTCACATGAGGGGTCGAAAAAATTCTGCTTTTTAGAAGTATGTTCTAGTTACATGTGAAGTTTAACTGAGCCATCTGTGTAGAAATCAAACAAATGAATTTTTTTTTAATAAATAAATCCTGTAGCAAAGATGACAACATTAGGAGTAAATTATATAACTTTTTTGATAGGATTTGAAGTTACCAGAATCAACTATAAAAGCTAGTTAGTTTGGAGAGTAAAAAAAAAAATGCCACAGAAGAACATTGGAATCACTTACAACAAAGCTGACAGACTGCGGAGAACTGTTTTTTATCAGTGCTCTGCACATGTGGGCTATTTCCTCTCTTTTCATTAAGAAATCACAGTTTCACTAGATGCTATTAAAAATAAGCATCTATCACCAGTTTTCTGCACAGTGGTATGTGGTACTAACACCACTTTCTGCATCCCCACAGCAGGAGACTGGTAGATGGTTGACTGGTAACGGTGGTCCAGGGGTCAGCAAGCACTCGGGGAAGGGGGCTCACCCCAAACCGCCATTTGACAGGGTGACCCAAAGGAAGTAATTATGTACCAACGCTGCTTTTCCTCTTTGAAGCTTTTTATAAGAGAGATTAGCAACACGCATCATAAATTAAAATGCCATTTTGCAAACTTCTGGACTGACTGAACACTCATCCATAACAGTTCTGAGCACACAGTGAAAAGGAACCCCACCTCCAGAACAAGCTGAAGGAATCCAAGTGTTTGGATTTTGTCCAGGATGCCGATCCGGGAGGCCAACCAATGCTAGACTTCGACAAGTAAAGCCTTTTGTTGCTTTCATGTCCTTCGGTCACAGTGTTTCTTGAGTGTAAATTCCAGCTCTGTGAGCAAGTCTGCCCTGTTTTCCTGGAGGCTTCTGGGAGATGATAAAGCTCTGGAAAGACACAGGAATCTGATCGTGCTGAACACACTGCAGCACGTGCCCTCTAAATCAATACAAGATGAGAACACAAGAGCTCTTTAATGTACCACTGCAATAAAGCTAATTCCAGTACCAATCAGCCAGGCAGGTAAGTTTAATATTATGTTGTCCTTATATTTAAGAACCATGTTCCTAGAAACTAGTCACACCAGTTAAGAAAATTCTTCATGAAGTGCACAGATCTGTGCGAGGCCATAACCTCTGCCGAGCAAGGATTGCTGAGCATTAGCTTATCTTCTGTTTTTAGGTGCAGCTTGTTTGCACCGGGAGGAAAGGAAACCTTAATGGCAGGTTGGCATGTTAGTGAGTAGAAGAAACCTTTGAGATCTGCAGAACAGGGAGACACATTCAAAGATTTTTTTATCTCCTTTCCCCAAACTATTTTACTATCTGATTTATCCCCAAATCAAATTCATGATGGTATCAAGCAGCAAATCCTGAAGGTAAATGCGCGCTGTGAACACAGGCACAATAATGAAATGGTTAATATGGAACTTGAATCAAGAACGATTTACAAGGGTAAAATAAATAAAGTCAGTATTATGTTATAAAAAACAGGCCCTTTTAAACCATTTTTAGATTACTTGAAAAGATTAGAAGTTCAACTGAAAATTCTCAACCCGCTGCCTCAAGAGGGTCCAGCCTGCACCGATCACCAGGGGACAGGGCTTAAAAGAATTAATAATATTAGGAGACTAAATGATTGGCTGCTAATACAGAGTAATCAGGATTGCTCAGCAAAGCGGGTACAAGCAAACCAGGTGTGTTTGATACAATCAAAATTAACTCAGAGATTTAGGAAAACACCCCATCAGCTTGGCTATACTCACCCGATGAGGACTCTAGGTCAGGAAGCAAGGGCTCTGAAAAACAGGGGGTCAGAGAGCAGCTGGCTGAGAGTTCCTTGTACATCTTACGGCCAGAAAGACTAAAGACATCTTTGTGCATGAACACACAATCGTTTCAATTAGGGAATAAACTTATGCTGAAACGTGGGCGCTGTCGATTCTCCCATTGGGTTGGTGCCGTGTTACAGTGGAGGGGGGGGGGGGGCAGGTCTAACGGTGCCTGCAGCTGGGTCTGCCTGGGTTCGTTCTCATTGGAGCTGGCGTGTTTCACAGAGAGCTTGCGGTCTGATTCAGGTATCTACAGATCAAGGGAGGTGTTAAAAGGCTGGAGGAGGCTTGTAGCACAGGCATGAGAAAGATTACACTCCAGGGACTGGAATTAAGCCTTTGCAATGGCCTTGGAAAGTACAACCCGCTCAGCCCGACACAGAGCACAAGGGCCGGCCTCCCCAGGGGGCACAAGCAGCTGGAGGGCAGCTCCTCCATCAGCCGGGGGGGAATGAGACCCAACGGCAGAAACCAGAGTCAGGCAAATTCAGGTTAGAAATAAAAGGGGTTTTAAAAATGGCTACTTAACTGTTGGAACAACTTACCATGGGTTAATATGACTTCTTCAGCACTTGGGATTTCTCTAACAAAACACTGTAGTTCACCAAGACGTTTGACAGATGCCCTGGCTGCCACCTGACTGCATGGGCATGGATGGCCCGAGGGTGGTAGGTCACAGCCCAGCCTGTGGCACGGCACAGGGGGTCCTTGTGCCCCCGGAACCTGGGGACTGGGAACACTGTAGAAACAAAAGCTGAACAGGCCTGGCAGTGCCTCATGTCTGGCTTTTGCCTCAGACTGTCAGTGACCCAACTCACGCAAATCTTGAAGTCAAACTGAATGGACTTTATGGCTGCAGGACGAGAGCCAGTGACATGCCAGTGAACCCCCCCACACAGTTCACGGCATGCCCCTCGCCCCTTGCTTCCTTCCCAGGCTGTGGTGTTTCCCCAGCACTACACTGAGGAGAGCACACAAAAAACACAAAGAAGAATTCAGGCAAACAAATACTTTAGAAATAAGTTAATTTTATTGGATAGGCATTATAGCTTCTCTCAGTTTCAAATAACGGAGAAGCCAATTCACACAGATTACAGAGCTATCAGTTACTTTGAGTAATCTTTCATAAAAGAAAGAAATTAAATACAGTTCTGCTATAAAAAGTGTGACAGTTATAACTGGAAGTTTTTCAAAACAAAAGCAAGTTTTACTACCTATTGCAAAAATTGGTTTAGTGCTTTAATACTTTACAAAGTAACAATCCAACTGCTAAAACCAGCTCTTACACATCATCTTTGTCGAAGTATGGACCAGATTAAAAATGACATTTAAATTGAATTTAAATGAAAACTGCATGTAGAAAAGGTTCTCAAGAACTCACACCTTTCAGAACAAAAAATATTCATTATCCTTTAACATTAATTAATGCTTCTGGTTTCTTTTGAACCATGGGTTTAAACATGACATGGCAGTCAGCTTAAAATTTATCAGCTGTTTTGTGTGCAGATGAAAGTGACTGCAACCAATTGTGTCTTTAAATTGAAAATAGGGAAGGGAATGGGAAAATAAAAATTCACTCCTTTCATACGGGGTAAAAGTTTTGCATGACAATGGTCAAACACAGAGAAACCTGAAAAGTCACTTCAGCTTTAAATAAGTTTCTGATATATCTATCATTTTGTTTATTGAAATCATAAATCAATCTTTGCTAAAACAGTATAAACTTATAGAAGATAACAGGAAACTCGGACTCAGACTCTGGAAAATAAGGATGGTACAGCTACCAAGAAGTTGAACTCTTAGCCAACAAAAATCAGTGAGACTTGCTTTATTCCTTATTAACATTTATTTGAGCCTCAGTGAGACCCAGCTACTGTCCGTCTTTGAAATATGGACTTCAAGTACAAGTATGCTCACTGTTTTTTCTAAATATGTTTCTAAAAATGCTGAGTTTGCTAGGTTATTAGAAAGTGTCACATTACCTGTCCTGATCTTTTAAACTTCATAAAATTAGCTTTGGTTATAATTGAACAAAGACTCAGTTAAGGGGTAAATGAACTGCTGTAAACTAAGGGTGTGACATCTGTGTTATTTTTATTCCTGACTGGGGAGACAAGCCACTCTATATGCAAACTGAACTAAGAAAGCCCAATCTTTACTGGAAAATCTACCACAGGCTTTAAGGACAAAGAGCTTTAGAATTTGTCTAAGGGAGTAGAAGATGAAAGAGAAAATGTTAGCAACAGCAAAAAAGATAAACAATTTGGGGAGGGCACATTACACAACAGTAATAATAAAGTTACGATGAATTAGCTACATATACCTTTAGCGTATAATAATTCAGACTATCCTTCAAGATTTGTCTGTATCTGAGAGGCATTGAGTTTTAACAACACAAAACTGTGTGACAAAAAAGACATGGCAGAAATACATGTAAACAGCATTGACATGTTCAATGTTTCATTCAGCTTCTTCCATACAAAACCATCAGTCACGAGAATCAACGAGGAAGAACGAGGCCTTCCAAGGAGAACAAAGTCTTTCAGCTACGCAACCGTCAACATCAAGGCATCGGGGAAAGTTTATTACAGTATTCTACATCTTACAATCGAACACAAAATAAAGCTCTAGATGGATTCCAGTAACAGACAAGAGCTCTATGCAGATTTGAAAAACTGCTTTGCAGCTGAATCATGAGGAGACCGGCAGATCACAAGTGCAACAAGGAGTTAGCAGGGTAAGGCTTGGAAAAGACGCAGAAGTAACCGCTCCTGCCCGGGAAAGAGCACGAACCTCAACTAGATCATTGGAATAGAGTTTTATACAAAACTGTCAAAGCTGGCCTGGAATACTATGGTTGGAACTCCTAGCTGCTTAGCCTATGTGGCTATTTCCATGAATTATTTAATCTAGGCTTAAATCCAGTTTGTTCCCCTTGGTTTACGGTAAATGAACAGAGACAGGTATCATGTGCACGCAAAGCTCTTTGAGTGGCTCCAAGGGAAAAGCATCGTTTGTCCTGTACACATACTGTGTGCAGTATACAAAGGCCATATTTACAGTACTCAGAACTTTGAGCAAATAATAAAACCATTGCTTAATTTATGTTAGTATTAAAATGTAAGTACACACAATTTGCAAAGTTTAGAGATGAGAGCGCTTCTGTCACGCCCACATGGCTGTGTTTCAATTTGTACCTGATTGCAAGCCCATGAAAAGGAGACGCAGGGCATTCTCCCAGCCCAAGGTGCAATCTATTGCTACTACATCCTCCTGCATATTTGAACTAAAAGCCCAGGGAAGAGGCTTTGTGTTACTTAAACCTGGTGCAAATGACAAGGCAGTGTTCTGCTTTGCAGGTACCGCTCAGACGCCACGGGCCAGGACTAACTGTCTGGTTTAAAGGCAAGAACGACCAGGCTTGCTCTCTGTTGGCCAGGCTGGCCATGGCTCTCCAGCTCCCAACATACTGCCAGGCAAAGCTCCTGGGCCAAGGCGTTCTAGTTTTATTCTGTGGCAAAGCAGTTACATGGGTTTTGCCTAAAAATGGGGCTTTTACCTCTCAGCTTGCCTGAGAGGGGAAGCACTACTCCAGTGTAACTCCATTTTCGAGCTTATATTGATTTTGCATGTGAAAAAAAGGAAGAACTGGGTAACTGTCCTACAAGCTTATTCTTTAAACTCCCCCCCCCCTTTTTTTTTTATTTTAAGAGAGCATTTGAAAGGGGAAAAATTAAAGTAAAATACACAACTCACAGGAGTTAGGCACTGTTTAGTTCTAACACTGGATCATATTTTTGCAATCTCAGATGACTGCCACTAGAGTAGAAATTGCTTTATTTAGGGAGGGAAGAAAACTTGCCAGTTTTCTCTCCCTTCTTCCCCAACAGCAAACCTCTGCCACAAAATAAGAGACTACATTAGATGCAGAGATGATTGGCAAAAGAATATTTCTCTTTTTTTCTGAGAATACAGCTTCTACAAAACATCCAGACTTGACAGAAAACAAGTTTTGATACATCTTCACTGGTTTCCCTCTTTTCAGCATTTTGGTGCCATGGTTACTCCACTAGCTACCATTACCTCTCAATTTTTACATCTATCTCCTCTTCTGACTAAGGTTTCCTGACACAGTGACACCTGTCAAAGGATTACACATTTTTAAAGGAAAAATACCTTCAAGACAGCAGGTTATTCAGACGAATACAAACACAGTTTCACAGATGACAGCAGGGTAGTGTTTTACAGCCGTGGTTAGATGAAGCAGTTGGGACAGAGGCTGCATCCAGTTAAGTGACTCTCAGTCCCTAGAGAGTCGTAATTTTAAGGCTGTTTGGAACACGGTGGCTTTTACCCATATCACGTGTTCCACAGTGCAAATGTGCATCAGCCATTTCAATCCTCTCAGTACAGTACATGCGTTCAGGTAATGGGACATTAACCAGCAGTCAGAACAGCACATTCATTTCAGAGGAAAAACAATCAAAACAGAGTGATCAGGATATCCAAGAAGAAAAGGTCTCATAACCACCACCCCCCGACTGGTGGCACACACTAGCCCCACTATGAATGCAACAGTTAAACAGACAGGTATATGGTGTTTCGGTACAAGGCAAGCAATCACTTTATGAATAAGCCAAAATTATTTGTTCACTCGTGGAAAATTGCTAAAGAGAAAATGTAAATTCCATTGACTGAAAAGAAGTGTAGACTTAAAAAGGAAAGCCCTGAATGTGTGCTGGAGTAACGCTCACTTGATTTTCTGAAACCAAGAAAGAGCTTTTGCTCCCACAGAAATTGATGCTCAGTACACCTTAAACCCACTCTATTAGGAGAAACGTAGATGCAGAATCTTAACATTAATTAGGCACCCAGATTTGAAAATTTTGGTTGCAGTACATACCTTAATAGTAATTCTTAAATAAACAAACCAACCCCAACAAACTAAAGTACAAAAATTATGGAATTTTAAAAACTACACTGACTCCTAGCTTAAAGTTACGCATAGTTTGCAAAGTTTTGCACAGTTCTTCAGTAATTGATATGTACAGTACAAAGAACTAAGAAGAAATAAAATCTGAACACTTCAATCTACAAGAAGCAAATGCATATTTGATATATATTAAGACACAATGAACCTGCCAATTAGAGGATGACTTTTCTATGATCTAGAGTGATTTTCTTCCCACAGATGCTAAATGGTTGCACTGGTTATTAATGCTTGATTTTCACTCTGAAGGAATAACAAATCTCTGATTTATTATTTTTTTAAAAGCAAAGTAATCCTACTCCAATGGATCCAAGGTGTATTATGAATGTCTGAAATCAATCAATATCTGTGCAGAAATGTTTCATTTGTCAGGAAAGCTTTCCAGATGAACATTTATTCAGAAGTTGCTTAAAAAAGTGGCGATTGGTAGGGCTGGAAAGAAGAGTGGAATTGAATAGGGAGGGATAGTGTTGTACCAAAATATGTAGAAAAAAATTTAAAGCTTTTCAATTAACAAAAAAAAAAAAGTATATTCAACTCACATTAGATATAGATTGCACAACAGAGAGCAGTTAGAAACAAGTACATTTACAAAGCTTTCTCCACGGTTAATTTCTACCAGCATTTCTGAAGGTAACCTACTAAAATGATGACCCTGTTTATAATAAAGGCGCAAAATATTGCTCTGTAGCATATTTTGAAAATAATATAAAAATAATTTCTATATTACAATTTAAACTTGGCTTGTAAAATTCCAACATAACACAGCCTTATGTCTACAAACAGAACATACTTACAAACACCTCTTTATTGGTTTCCTTTCATTTTTAACAATATAATATTTTATATATTATATATATATTGTATTATATATATAATATAATATACACTGGAAATTAATGTGCAAATTAAAACAGATACTACTGTCTGTTACTGAAATAATTTTAGCTCTATGCTATATACCGTTGGTGATCCTCTGCGTGAGCTGCCATACCGTAAAACAAATACTCTTCAAATACCCTAAGCTGAAAAGCCATCTACAATCACCACCAGTTATTTTGCTTCTCTGGACCTGTGTTTATTTAAGATTATTGTGGTTTCTATTAACATATGGGTTTTGACCTGTGCAAAACGTTCCCAGTGTTACGAAGGCCCTACTCCCTTACTAGCTCCTACTCTGCTTTCACATCCAGCTTGCAAGCGTCTGCGTGCCACGGAGGCCTGACGGCAGGCCCCCACTAGTGGGGGCACCCTGTCCACCCATTTCAGAGGGCAGCAGGTCCAGCCTAGAGAGGCCGAAGGCTCCCCTCGCCTCCCGGGCAAAATCCTCATCGGTTCTCTCACTGGAAGAATAATGCCAGGCAGCCCGAGGGGAGCAAACACTGGCTAAAGGCTTAGGCCTGGATCCCACAAACATTTATGCTTTTTCTTAACAGTTACATGAAGTTTCTGAAAAAAAGCAGTCTCCTTGATGTCAGGGAGACTGCTCCTCGCGGTGAAGTTGAGCACCAGTTTAACTGTTTGCAGAACCAGTTAGAGGGCAGTATTTTTCTTGTCAGATCTGTGCTGTGGATTTTTTGATATCTACACATCCATCACATGAGAAGCAGATGACCCTGAATATGCCGATACATGCAAAGCCTGTTATTGCCTCGGCAGACTGCCTTGATCGGCAGTCACACAGCGCGCAAACCCGCGTTAGCATCCCTCCTCAGTGCTGTGCCAGGCAATACTGCTCACATCATTAACTTTGTGGTTTTAGAAAAGATGACTCTGAAGACTTCACTTGGTCTACTTAGACTTCTTAAGAAACAAGGAACATTGAACTCCTTAAGTTCAGCACCTTTCTTTCACTGATGCCCTTAATGTTGCCTTTGACCTCGGAAGTAGGAACTAATTGCTAAAGACAGCTGGGCCACACACTGTATTTCCATCGCATTTATAAAGCGTAATGAACCATAGTAACAGGTTAATCAATTGTTTTAAAATCCAAAATATCTGGTTACCTTTGATTATCTATGCCACCTTCTTTTGAATGAGCTGTCTGTTAGCCATATGCTACAACTGGTAGCCACTTTTGAAAAAAATACTTGTAAAATCTAGCAATACATGATTAACTCTTTATAAAGCATTTCAAATGGAACTTTAATATAAAGCGTGACTGAAACCCATTATGTATTACAGGTGTCCTCTGTTAACAAACAGACCTTTGTATCAGAGTTTATGAACAACGTAAAAAACTTGCATAATCAGTTTAAGCCTTTTTTAAATTAGAAAAATTGTACATTCACAGACTAAAAAAAATGCAGCTTCCTCCAACCTAAATATCTCCCGGTGATTTTGGGTCTATTCTGGGAAGGTGTAGCCAACCCAGGATCTAGTCTGTACTTTTGAAATCCGGTCAACAGTGAAAATTGTTGAATCACTGTCAAGGAGAGAGAGTGGGGAAAAGCACATGCAACTGCAAAAATACACCTGTCTTGCAGCCACCTGAGCTAACAGAAGAAAAAAATAGGGTCCTGCAAAGCTAAACTGAGTTCTGTACAGCTGGGACTAAGTTCTGGAAGGTACAGAGAGGGCAGACCAGGCACCAAAAAGGACTCGCTGGCCTGTGGGCTACATACAGTATTCAATGTAAGGAAAAATAAACCAAAAGAGCAGTCAAAGGCAAAAACTACCTGTTTAGTGCAACAGAAAAATGCATTTAAAGGTTATTCCCTCTCATACCTAGCTGAGGAATAACACAATTTCTTCCAGTGCTGGTGAATGCAAGTCATGAGCAATTGGGGATTCTCTCTGGGAAAAAAATAGGTAGAAAATGTGCTCCTATAGCTAGAGGCTCTTCTGCTAGTGGGACAATCCCTTCCTCAGGAGGAGGCACTGCTTCTGTACGTTTGGACTGTTCAATACCAGCTATGGTATCTCCTTTAGACAACTGCCACAAATACCTCAGAAATATAAAAAAATAAATTAAAACTTTATATATAAAAAAATCACAGTATTACTTATCCAGAAAGAAAGGACAATTACTAGGAAAAGGTGGGTAGAATTTAACTGGCAAATTGCATTTTAGGCCTGCAGCTTCTTTGTTAAGGGACAAGAGAATAGTGGGGTATTTGAAGATAGTGCTAAAACAAAACAGCAGTATTAAGCAAATTATTCAAAGATATACCAAGAAGAGGATTCTGAGGAAACAGGTAAAACTAAAAAGTGTTCTGTCAGTATTTCATATAAAAGATATTTTAAAATGAGCAATCCAGTGGTGGTATATATTTATGGAACTGAGTGACTTGAGGATGATAGTGAATACTAAAGTTTGGTATCCTACACAGATAAGCCTATTATTATTCAGAAGACCAGTTAATTTTTCAAAATAATCTAACATACAGGTACAGTCTATTCAATAATACAGAACAGAGTAATTTATCTAAATATTGACCAGCTGTAAATCTTTATTTTGTGAGCAGTAGATCTTAAAAACATACCATAGAAACAACTCCTTTGAAAAATGGGAAACAGCAAATTCTCATGGTAATGGCTTATTTTTACATACGTGCTGTTACTTTTTTCCTCATTCCGAAAGGATAATACAGCTGACTTAAATACATGGACTGGTGTAGCTGGCTGCTAACGTAGTATTCCTTAAGTACTTTACACAGAAACAATTCTCAGAGTATCAAATGCTACTGCTACTCTAACGCTCTACGAATTCTTAAATATTTCTTTTTTTCTTGAAGTTCTAACCTGTCAGTTTCCTCAGTCTCAGCAACAAACACAAACAAGTATGCCATTTGCTGTGTTTTAACACAACTTGTTTTAGCAACTGGATTTCTCTGATGAGAACCAGCAGGTTACCACCACGGTTAACCAGAACGGGCACTGCTGACCAGTGTGCACAACAGGAGGTTTAGGGTGCGCTTACCTGAGGGACAGCAGTCACATGGAGCTTTACCCTCTCGTTACGCACACCGATACCTCCCTCTTGTGAAGGAAAGCAAATTCGGTAACGTTCAGTACATGGCAAGAAACACGAAGTACACGTCTGGATTCATGGCACAGACCATGGCTTTTTAGGAGCGGCTAACAGACTTACTTTGAAATGATTCTTTAAACCTCCCATTCAGCAGAAAACCTAAAAATATGGTAAATTTTAAGTATGTGCTCAGTTGCACAGATTTCAGTGGGACATCAGCAAAAGCTTATGTGCTTTTCCTGAAAGCCAGTACATGTCAGCACAAATTTGTGTACCTTGTTTCACAGACTACTTCAGGCTTGGTCTCAAGGCTAACTAGGATTAACTGTAAGCAAGGGAAGTGGTGCAGCCCACGTCAAGAGTAAAAACAGGGCTACAGCAGCAAAGAATCAGAAACAAAGGCTGTTTGGCAAAGAATCTTTCCTGTGTGGGCCAGAAAAGTGCTATTCCATAGCAAGTAAGGCAGAACTCATGTTCTGCATCTTCAGGTGGCAGAGTAATCAGTCCTGGAGGCAGCACTTCACCTATTTCTGGAAAATGAGGGTTCTTTTTTTTTTTTTTAAAAAAAAAAAAAAAAAAAAAGGTAGACAGTAAATGAGCCATTGCTTACAAGTGCAACAAGGCTAAAGATCTGTTCTTATTACATTACGCCAGTTGGTGATGGAGGGGTGCAAAAATGGCGAGTACTATATTCAAGAACACTTCCATATGTCATACACATACCTTACCAGTATTTGCAGCGTCTGCTTTACAGAAATGTTTCTATGAGCAAAGTTTCATTTTCAAAAGTATTGCAGATACTTCTGTAAATATCTGGGTATCAGACTTGTGCAAACTTGTGCTAGGAGTTGCAACTCATACTGGAGATACTTTATAGCCATCTTGGAACCTCCTTAGGGGTACATAACTCACTTTAGGAGAAGACTCAAAAAATGGGTGGAGCCACCAGACTTCCAAGAAACATCAAGAAGTAGTTATATTTGCAATAACTTATCACTCAATAATGTTGAGAAAGGAATAAATAATGATTAAATTCATGCAATGGCTAAGAGAATCAATCGGTGCAATACCTTTGTTTTGACAAGCAGTTCATTAAGCTCTAAAATGATCCTAACTTTCCTAGCTGGTCATCAAATTTTCCAAATCTAGTAAGATTTTTGGATTTTCATTTAACGTCTCTCAATTTTAACGGAAATGGAAATACTACTGAAATTCACGCGCCCAAAACTATACGATACGGCAATTTTTTGTGACGTGAAGTCTTGCAAGTCATCATATATTTTTTATAAAACCTGTTGAAATACTCAGTACAAATAAAATGGGCTCATTCTACTTTTTTATGGAAATGTAGAAATAAGTGGTAAGAACTTAAAATAACAAAGGGCTACAGCCCTCATGAATTCAGACCTTTCACTCCCATTTTCCCAGAATCATTCAACTTTAGACTGAAATGAGTACAAACATTAGTAGCAATGCAATATGCTGCCGTGTTAAAAATGTGCAGTATGCAAAATCACAATCCTCCTGAAAAAAAAAAAAACAAACTATGAAAAATTTACGTTTTACTGAGGAAAAAATACTCTCTTAATAGCTATAGAATTCCAAATGTCTGCAAGGCAGATACTACCCTACTACAACACCACATCTCCGGTATTATGACTTTTCCCTATCATTCTACTACCTGAGTGATGTCAGTGTAAATTCAGGCACCATTAGTAAATTTTTGACCAAACATATACACAGCACTGACAAAGGAGTAAACAACCCTTCAGCTTACCAGTATATGTAAAAAAGACACCGACAAAATGGAAAATAATACTTTTTTTATGATAAATTAATCCTATTATTTCCTCATTGCCCCGGAAAAGCGAAAAGCTAGACACTATTTACTCATCAATCCTTTATTCTTTTCTTAAGGATTCCTTTTACTGCAATTCAACACTGTTTACTTTGTAAGTAAGAAAATGGTAAAACTAAGTAGTCACAGAAGAATCCTCAATGCCTGTGTCCCTTGCTTTCTCTCTCCCTGCGCTTTAACTCTTCTTTGTAGCAGTATGAACAGTAATTCTCAGTCTCAGGCCGACCATAAAAGGAACAGTTCTCCTTCTTACAGCGGTTCTGCTGGATGGAATATATTGGGCAAACTGTGCTTCTGCCTTGATTTTTATCATTGTTCAACCAGGTCTGAGGAGCATCCTCATCAGCATATTCTAAGCAGTCTCTAATATCACCAGTATTGAATCCATTTGTGTATGTCTGAGACTTGTGTTCGGTAGGCATGGCATAGCTCAGCGACTCCACCGTGTTCACCGTGCGGATCCCGGATATCCGGGCTGGGCTATAGCTCTGAGAAGACAGTGATCTGTTTTGTTGGGGATAGGTGGCACAGGTTTTTAGGGTGCCAACCACTGGCTTGTAGGTATCATCTTGGAAGCTCGATGGCTTGGAGTTGACATCATGCAAATGGATGACACTTTGCCTTTGAACAGGTGGTGTATGGCTATAGTGGGCAGATACCGGAATGGGTCCACTTTTCTTAGCACCATTACTAGGTGAAGAAAATGACCCAGGAGTGGGACTAGTGCGATCTTTAAATTTTAAAACCAGTTGAGTTGTATGGCTTTGAGGCAAGACAGGTGATGCCCTATCCTGAGGAGACGTTTCTAATTTTTCTTTTGAGTACGCTTCTGGCTCCAGTTTCCTGCTAGATGACCCATTCAGTGCAGCCTTTTTCTCAGCATCCTTTCTCTTCTGTTCCTGCTCTGCGTTGAAGCGCTCCTGTGCGCTGGTCAGGTAATAGCCTATCATCTCCTCATGGAACTGATGCCTATGACTGGTCAAAAGAAGGCCGGCAAAAATAAACTTTCGTTCGCCCTGCATGGCAGCTCTCAAAATGTTCAGGCTGAGTTTCACGTCAGTGCTGTACTTCCATGGGTCAGACTGCTTATCAAAGGACTTCGTGTTCACCTTCTCAGTGGGTGAGTTGCTAGCTCTGTCAGTCGGAGATGGAGTGGTCTTTTCGGATGGAGAAGTGCTCGCCGACTGTCCCGATTCCTCTTTGCTCCCTTTTCGAGACTTGGACTTCTTCTCTTTAACTTTCTCTACCGCGTCACCATTTTTTCCATTCCCTGAATTGGCTCTGCTCATTTTGCCATGCACCAGGCCTCCAAGACCACCCATATTCTTTTTCAGTTTAATTCCCAGGGTTTTACTGAGGCTTCCTATTTTATTGGCAACTGAATCCGTCCTGGTTTTGTCTTTTTCTTTCCTCTGTTTGTCCTTTTCTTTTTCTTTACTGTTTTTGCCATTATTGCCATTGGAATTACTACAGATGGAATCTCGGTCTGAGTCCATTGAGTCAGCCAGAGACTGAACGTCTTCCCCAGCTGAAGCTGTAGGGGATTCTGGTTGAGCCAAAGGGGCCTGCTATGGAAAAGTAATTATAGTTAGATACAGCAAAACCAGTTTCACACAGGGACTTGGTGCACCACCACACCACCACAAACCCACCCCACCCCCAAATCCAATGAAGATTTTGACACTGATTTTAAATGTACTTTTAAATTTATGCACTGACATTTTAGGCTGGTTTCTTCACCAAATAAAGCTTATTTGGCTGTACTGACTATGTCTCTTGCTTATTCCTGAAGTGGCTTTTGGCTCATTTCAAGCATGTTTGTAGGACAGAGGTGGGTCACTCAGAGGTTCTGTGACAATCAGTGCCTGATCAATGGCGAGATGCGGGCCCACAGCCTCCCTGCGAGGAGCAGGGATCGGCCCTTCAGCAGGGAGCACCTATGACAAAGGCTGCCTCACACCGGGGGGAGGACAGAGCATGGAAAGAAAACGATAATATTTTGATGGAAGGGAAATGAGGTTCTGCTGAAAGCTGTGAGGGGGATGTAGCACACAAACCTGTGCATTAGCAGTATTTCAAAATTCATCATGTTCAAACCCCAACTTATTTAAATTGGTTTCTTCATTGTTCAGGTCTCTGGTGCATGAAAATCAAAGGTGTGCTGCACCAGACCAGAGCTAAACATCTTGCCCGAAATATTAAATTTCAGCAAGTAGACAATAAGGTGCATTCAATCTGTCTGGAAATACAAAGCAGATAAAACTGGTGTCAGAAGTCTGAGTTCCAATTTGTATTTTAGGTAAGGTAATAGAACACCTTCCTTGAAAATGCAGTAATGAGGATCCTAGGATACTTTAAAATGTGGCTGTGTTCATTTACTCCTGCAAAACTTAGTCTTGCTTTCAGGCACCAGGAAGCTAAATTCTGCTAGACGAGTATGAAACAGTTAACTAACTGTAACGACTCAGAGCTCTGCAGATGTATATACTTCCACTATAGAAATGCATGCCTGCTTCTTGTCCCTGGCTACTTCAATGCCCTTTCTCTCTTGAATCCCTGGGCACCCCAGCACTCAGCAGGGAGCAATGCTGTTAACCCACAACTGGCAAAGGAGAAACTGAGTGCTAAGGTGACCTGGCGACGTGAAGCAGGGAGAGGTAACCCAAGTCTCACAAATTTCAGGCTCAGAGCTTACAACTACAGGACCATTTTGCCTCTCCTTTTTATGACGTGGTAGCTACCACTGTAGAAACTGTAGAAAAATGGATTTTCCCCGTCTTGCAGCCTGTTAAATGCTTTCTCCTTTTATGTTCTTTCCCTCCTTTCAAACCCCATCTGTGTAGGCTGTCTAAATCACATCCACCCTCTCCTAGCAACCTTTTGCCTCCAGACTAATGCCTCAATCTATTCAATGCAATTTGCAGAGAAATTTGCACCTGACTAGGTGCCAGTTGGGCATGGTTCTAAAATAGCTTTCTGAAAGGACCAGGCTCCAGTTTAGTGCCAGTCTGTGGCCTCTTGTCAGCCACTGTAAACTGGGAGCTGTCCAATGGGGCGCAAATGTATTCTCAGAAAGAGAAAGGACTTGGGACTGGTGACCTAACAGTGGCATTAGGAGAATAAGCCAAAGTTCTGAGAAAACAATGGTGAGAAAAGGTCTGTTTTAAGGTTTTTCTGAACTACACGGACTACTGAAAGAAGTAACAGAAAGATTAAGCTAGAAAATACATTTCAGAACAGAGTACAAGTTGCAAAAAAAAAAAAAAAAAGCAACTGTGTTATTGAAACAAATAAGTAGAAAAATCTGTAAGCCTGACTGCAGTGATGATGAGCCATGACTGACATGTCCCTGCTGCTAGGACAATGAGGTGATTCCAGGCAGCCTACCCTGTGCAACACCCTGTCATGCCTTGGAACTCGCCTCTTGTTTCGATCAAGGGGGAAGTTCACCTTACCCGTGTCTCAGATGGTATGCGTATCCACGTTACATTCATATAGCTGTGTAGAAGATTAAGCTTTGCCTCGAGAGACAGAATCAAACTAAGGATGAAAAAAGAAGGGAGCAAACAGTCAAAAAGCCCAAAAGAAAAACACTACTTGTTAACAGCAAGTGATGTAACAGCAGCCTGAACGTGACCATCTGCTGGACACCCACCCCTCTCCTCTGCCATGGAACCAGAGAACACGAACAAAGCCCTGTCTGTCTGCTGGAAGTTCTCTCCATCCTTCAATCAGGTATGGCTCGAGACATTTTAATGCTTAACACTAAAGTTACAGAAAGGTCTTACTTGGCCAGTCTGGTGTTATCATTGTCATCTTTTCCCCACTCCCAGTCTTTCCCAGGATCGACCGCAAAGTGCAAAGGCAGTAACTTGTGTTCAGAGTCAGTCAGGGGGATCACCGCTGAAGTAGAGAAGACACAAGGATGGGGGGACAGGGGGAGGACAAAAACAACAAAAAAATGATTCAGCTGTGAAAAGCAGCATAAATGGTTGAAGTGTGCTGCAGAGTTGCCACATCCAGAGCACCACAAATTATTTATACCAGGCTCCATTTCCCTGTCTTGATGTTTGTGCAACAGAACAAGAGAGGGAGAGGTTAATACACTGATTGCCCCTGGAGTGAGACAGTTACCTGGGGGGGTCGGGGAGGGGGGGAAATTATCTGGGAGAACAATATTGCCATTTTGTAATGCACAACAGACAGAGCCATTGGCAAAGCAGAAAGCAATAGAAAGTTGAAATATTCCTGTTGCCACTTATACAGATGGACATACTTGTTAATTATTTTCTCTCCTCATCTTAGTATCTTTCTGTTTTCCAGTGCCAAAGGAACAAAAATATATTGATAACATCATTAAGAAACAAAGCAAACTGCAGTTACGGCAATTTTGGACTCAAATTGTGAATTCACATAATCGAGACGCATAGATGGCCATATATATGCGTTAAGAGATCAGGCGGAGGCCTGTCTCGGGAGCAGTGAAAAGCCCATAGCTGCTGCTGCAGCCCAGCACTACCGCCTAGCTGTTCTGGTTCTTCCACCCCTGCCTTCCCCGCTAGGCCTCTGCCTTCTGACACGTGCCTTAATGACTCTGCTTCACACACAGCATGCAGGGCCTGCGCTCTGATCTCAGTGTTGAGCATCCAGCACCAGCAAGGAACTAAGAGAAAAGCACTGTCAGCTTTAATCAAAGGCAGCAATGTGCTTCCACTTCATCAGAAACAAAGCAAAAGCTGATGAAGGACTGGGTGGCTTCCTCATCACTGCTGCTCCTCTGAACACCAATCAAGGAATTTAATTTTCTATACTAGATCCTTAAGGATTTCGCCTAGGTATTCATTCCAGGAGCACCAAGGGGCAACAAAACCTGGAGAAATTACCCAAACATCGTGGCACTGAATTATCAAAAATTAATTGCACTTACTGGTTATATGCTCTTTATAATCTTTTCTGCAGTTCAGAAAACATTTGTTGTCAATACAAAGGTACAACATTTTCGGTTCAATATTGTTCCTTACCTAGCAGAATGCAGGAAATTTTAAATCTGCACTTTAGATTAACACAGTGAAGTCAGTATTTGGTTCAGACAGTTCAACAACAACCGCAGAAAATACATGTATTTTGTCATCTTTGCAGACTGGAAATAAAAAGGTCAAACCTCCACAAATTTCGTGGCTATGTTGCCCTCTACTGCTTCTAGCAGGCAATTCTTGAAATATTTTCCCCATATTAATGGCAACAGTTAGTATGTTAAAATGAGTTAATATAAGAACAGCTGGAGATTAATCAACTTCAGTTGCAGATACTGCTGTAAGATGCAAGCACAGAAATTAATATTGTAAGAGAATTTAGCTCCTTAAAGAAAATCCATGTAAGTACCACAGAGGATACCTCTGCAGTTCCAATACACTGTAAAGTGAGCTCCTGAGGCACAAGAGCACAAGGCACCTACAGCAGAGGTGACAACTGAATAAACTTTTCAACACTTATTGGTGTAATATGAAGGCTTACCCTGCTGCCTTCAGTGACATTATTGCAACAACGGGGCTGCAATAGCTGGGAACACAATTAACTGAATTACTAGCAGGTACCAACTGGATTTACAACTCACCTTACAGTGTAATTTATCAGCTGTTTAAAGGAAGAAGGCAACTTAGAAAAGAGCAGCATAATAAGTTAAACACAATACTTCCACCTCCAGTAGCACCTGACCTTACAGGTGCAGCCTGGCAGAGAACTGGGAATGTGAGCTGGGAGCAGATGTTGGCAAGCCTGGGCCAAAGAACTGTCCTGACAGTTGACTCAGTCTCTTTGGGATGCAAACCTCAAAAAGTAAATTTGAGTCTCTAAGGACACCTTGAAACTAACTAATTTTCACATAGTTCAATAAATAGTAATTTTTAGACACAATTCTTTAAAGGAATCCTTTTTAAAGCTGGCTGTTACTAGTGATACTGAAAATATACTTACTAAAAATGTTTACTGATGATTTTATCAAAGTCTTAATATCAAAGTACCAAACAAAGTTTAGAGCTGATTATCTGTAGCACGTCACTGTTGTTCTAACTAATGCACACATTATGACCCATACTGTCTCCATCTTCCCATAGAAATTTGTTAACTATTATTTTTCAAACTCTGAGTTGAATGGAAACTGTATACTCATGGCAAGGGATAGTGTGAGGCTCGAATGCAGCGCTACTATCTTCATGCAAAAAGTATCTGCTAAAGTAATGGAGTTCTAAAATTCTATCTTCATTGCCAGAGACTTACTCTCTCTTGGGGAATTCTGTTTGATAGCCAGGGTTCCTTGTAGGATTTCCCCACATTCCTGGCAAGAGTACTTTAATATTAGGGCTGCGAGCAGGTTCCACCACATTAATTTCTAAAACAAACCCAACAGATTGTAGCAGCTTCCTGATGCCCAGCCACACTGGAGCTTGCAGCTGTGGTGTGGTGGCTCGGTAACGCTGGCGTTGGGATGCTCGCTAGCTGAGGTGACACTATTTGGAACACACTCTACACGTCCTAATGCCGACAGATGGAATACGTCACAAGTAACAGCAACTGTTTTGTCCGTGGCAGTTTTAAGAGGCACAGCGCAGACTTTCACGCCATTCCCCAGCTGGGTGCACTGCCAAGTCACGGAGCTTCCCAGCACTCATCTCCATGCCTCAAGAGTCATTGTTAATCTTCTAGAAAGAAGGACACTTTAACTAGTGCTGAAAATACTAGTGAAATAAAATGCTGACACAGACACTGATATGCTGCTGTTACAAACCACTGTCACACCTCTCACACTTGTTACTGCAAATGGGCTGGGGACAGCCATTTCACTGCTGGCTGGGCGGCAATGCACAGCAGCGTGGCAATGCGCGGCAGCGTGGCAGGCTCCAAGTTCAACGAACCACTCCTGGGGGCAGTTGAGGGCTGCTTTTTATTGTCCATAAACAAAGATCCCAAACACCTGCATAAATACAGCCTGCATGAATACAAAAGTATTTACAGGTTTTTAATTGGATGTTGTTGGTTTCAGAAGAAGAGGGCTCTCGGTGACCATCAGAATGCCAGCTGTGTGCTGGTAAAAAGGAGACATATCAAAAAGTGTTTTAAGTCCTCTTCAGACAGGAGGATGTTAGCATGCTTTCTCTCTTTACATACATTTATAGCAGTGCTCACAATGATCTGATAAACAACTATATGCCAGGGCAGAACTTCAGGCGTTTGCATCTGCATTTATTTGGCCACACATATTGCACAAGTACAGGACATACTGTCTCCTCCGAAAGAAAGCTGCTGAGCAGCTTACACACGTGTGCATGCACACGCAGTATTCAAACAGCTACCTTCAGGTACCGCTCCTGACATCCCGTTACATGGTCAGGGTACAAGTACTGTAAGTCACGAACAGCCCAGTTATCGGAGATGCTCCTTGTAAGGAGCTGTAGTTCTCATCTCTGAGCTGCGTTCTGGCAGTTCAAAATCTGGCTGTGTGCTGTGGCACCTGTGCAGTGTTTTCTGTTTTAACAACTGTGGCTCTCCCTGCCCCTGTGCCAAAGCTGCCAGCATCTCTACGCTGACAAGGTACAAAAAATAAGGCGTTATTAGAGCATCCTGGTGCCAGTCTATTTCCTGCCACAGCATCTGAAGGACAATAGCAATGCTGTGGTCGCTGTTAGATGCTGCAGTCTCAAACAGCAACCAGCTTGGCAGCCAAAAGCTAAAGCATTCTCTTCATCCCAGACTTAATGCCAAGGGCTCTCTGCTGTCCCACAGAATTGAAGCCCATGTATTCAAGGCCCTGCAGTGAAACACGTAAAATGAGATCATAACACTGACAATTACTATTTTGATTCAACAGCCCCTGTAATTAACCTGGATGAACTTGGACACGAACAAAGCCAGTATTTAACGTTACTGATGCTGTGCTGGATCTTCTCTTCCAGCACCTTTCCTGTGCGACTACAGGTGTGGGAAATGCCTACAAAAAGACAGTTTCTAACCACAAGAAGTATATTTAACATTATTGATAGCACTTGTGGGAGAAATCAAGTATGTGACCTTGTTATCAAACCCAAGATCTTGCAGTGTGCAATTAACAGGAATATATGGTTTGTCATATGGACTGCTTCAGTACGTGGCACCAGGGTGTATCATGGCATACTTAAAGGGGTACCGAGAGGTGGGGTCAGAGCAACCCAACAGTAGTTTCTCTCTGCCTTTTGTCAATCCCGTCACTTTGAGGATGGCACAATAGCAAAAGGTTTGGTCTGCAAAGTTATTGCAGAGATTGTTAATGTCTTGTACTCAATCAGATTATTTATGCACGTAGGCTGTTGTAAGACCTGTGACAATGAAGCATTGTATGAAGTCAGATGGATGTGCCTGAAATAAATGATGTTACTGGCAGGCTAGTGATATTATTCCAATCCCAGTTGTTAGACAGGAAGAAACAAGACTGCCTACTTCAGAAATTGTAATTTTTCACCACCAATGAACCTAAAAAGACCTAGACCAAAGACATAGAGGCATGCTGTACAACAGGACAACTCTACAATTTGTAACATAGACATAGATGCAGGAGCTGCTCACCTAACAGCACGCTGACATTACAGTCCTGGCTGCATCGTATCATCGGGAACCATCAACAGTGGAACAGTATCCTTTAAAAGGCACTTCAAAACTCTCCCTTCATTCATATCACATTATTGTATTAAAATGGTTTCCTTTGCAGACTTTCATTCCTCACAAGGTGTTTCACATCATACCTCAGTGTACTGCTTTGGAAATGGTTCCTATGTGAAAAGGTTTTTCCTAAGAGCCACTCCTCTACAGATGGAGGGCTGGAAGCAGCTGCAGTGTCCTGGTGTGAAGTGCAAAGGCCAGACCTATTGCCGAGCACCTACCTACACACCCCTGACAGAGCTACGTGACCCTGAGGGCTGAACAGTTGGATTGGATTGATTTTCCCACTGAATATCTGACATCTAGAGCAATCATCTTCTCCATTTCTGTCTTACAATTCAGTCTCCTCTTCACCAACACAAAGTTTGCCAGTACCACATGCACCCTTTGCAGAGTGTTTCCATCTCACACAACCTCATATAAAACACTCTGTGCTCCTTCCAAGAAGGATGACTTAACTACCTGTCAAATTCTTGCATGAAGGTGTCTGCAACAAAACCTGTTGTTTGAGAGTTTCTTTCCTCCGTTGCATCATTTTAATGAATGTCTTTCTCTCTACTTTACACAGAAGATTCACTCAGGAGATCTCAACAACCAGCACACATTCCATGTTTACTTTACATGGTACTGAAACACCTCTGCAATGTCATCAGGCAAAACAAAAACCAACCCAGGAGGACTCATACCTAATAGCAGAACTGCACTGAATTTTTCTGAAGGCTCACCATGGTTTTGGCAATACACTTTTCCCTTCCCAACAAAAGGAGCAAAGACACATAGGAGTCCATCTCACAGTATTCTACTATGAAGCAAACAGTTCTTCCAAACAAGGGCAGTAACAGCTAGCTCCTAGGCTACTGATGCAGGAACAAATCTAGTCCTGAAGCTCTTGTCACTCCCAATCCCACATACAGGAAGCTCAAACTTGACACAGAAATATCTGGCCAGACTTTGTTGTCACTGTTCTGAAGCGATGCAGAAAACAGCAAGATGATAAAACATCTCTACCAAATGCTTTTCAATGAGAAGTGCATTTAGCACACTAGAAGAGAGATTTTTCCATTACATGAGTTTTCAGTAGTAATCTGACTTGTACTTAATCTTTACTTCACTAACCCAAATTAACAAATGCCTTTAAGAACCCAGAAGCACAGCAGGTTTGATTATACCTATTTACATATATGGAACTGACAGAAAAGGTTTAAGCACCAAAGACAGACAGTGATAGCACAAGGAGTAGGACCGAAGAGATCTTGGCTCCCAGCCTTGTGGTAAGACCACTTAGGCTCCTAATACAGCAATAAAATTTAGTGGCTATTGTTTCCTTTCTGATAGATAAATACACTGACAGGTATCAGAAAGTGCTTTGTGCATTGCATCTGATACATACCCTTGTGCTGCCATGTTTATAGCATACCTTGATCTCTCTGTTGATCTTTTTGTTCCATGGAAACAAGTGCGGAGAAATGGGCCTGATCGTAGGCTAGCACAAGAGGTGAGCAATGGCATCTGTTGGGTAGAACTTCAAGTGGCAAATAAATTCCTCCAAATGGTATAGGTGCAAATGCTGCAAAGAAAATTGACATATATATATGTATACTTTAAAATTATGTCAAAGATCAGACAGTTATGTTGGTTCTATTGTATGTAACAATTGTGATACGACATTTTCAGAGCTCCAGGTGAGCAGCCTAAAGCGGAGTAATCAGTGCAGAAAACAGTCATAACAACAGGTAAAATTTCATTATAAAACCATCAGGAAATATACTAAGAACAATACTGAAAACTTTCTGTTCTTACACATATTTTTCTTGCTCTAATTGTTTACTAGTAAAGATATTACAGTCTTGTAACAAAATCCTAATGATTCTCACTCATGTATCCAGATTGGTACCTTCCTGTAATACTTCCAGGTGCAAGAATTTTTCTAATAATCCGCAGTAAATACACTATCGGCTCTTTCAGTAACATACTCTGCTCGTGCCTTGCATTAACAGATTTCTATGAGAAACATCACAAACGTGTTTATAGTCCACACACACATATGTCATCACATCATATATGTATGAATGTGTATATGTATGTATATATAATGATGATAAGGAAAGATTAAAAAATTGCACAAGTAGAATTTGAATGGGATGCTGCATCCGTAAAGGCAGAGCTTTGAGAGATTCTGCACTTGTTTATAATTATGGGATACAGCAAGTTTGGGCAGGAAAATCCTCTCAATGTGTTTGCTTCTAACCAATTATTTTTCCTTTGGCTGTGAAAATATGAATCCTTATAGCTGAAATATTTCCAAAATGAGCATAAGGAAAAAGTAACCCCAAACAATGCACTGATTTTACTAGAGGCTTTTTCTTTGAAGAGTCTGCTGTGTCCAGACTTTGGGATGAAGAACAGCATTGGGTTTGAGGCACAGATCTACATTTTGGTGAGTCTGTCCAAATTTGACAAAGTAATTAGTCTTTCTGAAAACCAGTACTTTGTACAGTAAACCATTAAACTGAGGTAATTTGATCATGCTGGTCCATGAGGCCAGCGGTGAGCAAAACACTGTTATTTCTGTGCAGAATCAGATTGGGTCAAGGAAGTGAAAGTGTGGGGAGGGGAATCATGAGGAGATGACGCAACAGTGATGGAGTCTGTCAGAGCGGACAGCAGCCATACAACCCCTACCTGCCGTTCACAACTTGCACAGAAACTGAAAGTACCCAGCATTTCCCTGTGGAAGTAAATTTCTGTAAACTCCACCACATGTTCAATATCCCCCTTTAATCAACCAATCATTCCCCTTTAGTTAAGCATCATACTATCAATAATTAGTATTCTATTCGTTCATGGTAAAAAGTGAAAGAGACTAATTTAATCATTTAAGTCCTGCTCAGACAGTTGTCCAGTTGGTTCCACATACGGATCTAACATTTGTGTGCTCACATGTGCAAATTGAATAAAACATTCTGGAAACTCTTGAACAAGAGGCTGCAAAGAAGCTAGTACAAACAAAAAGCCAATCTACACACATTCAAAATTCAGTTTTTCCAAGTCAGATTACATAGATCTATGCAGAGTTTTAAGGGGCACTAAGATAACACAGCAAAATTGGAACCCTATTAACATAGACCAGTAAGAAATGTGTTGTGCTCTGTAATTTGGTGGTTATTAAGTTAATAGTAAACATCTAGGATAAACAGGTTTTCCACGAGACTTACATAATTCTCTTGTGTTTTTTACTTTTATCTAGTAGAAAGGGATTGAGTAACATTCTGCTCTTCCCCCCCCCCGCCCAAAAAAAAAAAAGAAAAAAAAAAGGCAGCAGCTAACCCTTAAACACTCAGATGTGTTACAGCTGGCTCTTTTGTTTATGATAGTTTATGATTAATTCAATTTATGTAGGTACATAAATTTCTAATGAAAAACTCTTACCTTCTCCCCCCGAATCTCGCAACATTGTGTCTGCTACAACAACAATAGGTCTTCTCAAAATATGGGCTAAGACAAAGACATGGAACTCTTCTAAGCTCTCATACACTGGATCTTCTGAATTATCAACTCTGGAAGACACAGCATTGACACTTTTTGAACCAACTTGAACCAACCATTGCAACTTTAGTGAACCAACACGTCACAGCAGCTATTTCTTCTTCCTTATCACTCATATTCCCACTCTTCTGAAACACATATTTCCAATTATTGACATAGGTAACACAAGAAATTGGAAAGGAAGATACTGTTTTGGAAATAATATAATAGCAACAGAGAAAATGGTTTTACTTGTAGACTCCACACCACTGGTTTAGTAGTCAACAAAATTCATTATTTTCTGATGCTGTTTGGTAGCCTAATGGCAATAAAGAAGGTAAGTCTTAGCCAAGCTCCTGGTGTAAATCTGCTTTTGTCACAAAAAATGCAACTTCATGTGACATGCTTGGCACACAGGCTCTACAATGAAAGGTGTTTTTCTAGTTCTTCTAAACGAAACATGGGTGAGTTTACCTTGGCAATGTAAGAAACGCTGACGTCAATTTGAGCAGAAGGAATGTAACTTATGAAATTGTCAGCTTTTTTCTTTGACTATTACCAAAACATACCTTTTTAAGATGGGGAGGGGTACCTGCATAAGGAACTGGAGATGAATTTTCCTATTAGATTTCCCAATGACATGCCATCAGAATTCTAAAAATTTCACCTTGACTGCCTCAACAGATAACAAAAAAGATAGGCACATCTGGAAGCAGGATCATCCCTCTCCTCTGCAGAATTTGCCCAAAGATGAGATGAAAATTCTCATTTCTCTTTATAGAATGCAGAAGGAATCTAGACTGAGGTGTAGTTAGGTGAGACAAGGCCAAGCATTTTTGCCAGTGGAGCTTTGTGTTTCAGAAAACAGATAAAAAGAATCAATACAAATATCTTATATGGCAGGAGAGCAGAACATAAAATTAAAACAGTAGGACAGCACTACAGAGAAACCCAAGTCTTTTCTTTACATTGGCCTTTTACGGGTCTGATCCAAATACCACTGGAATTAATGTCTCTCCATTCTCTTCATCTAGCTGGAGCAGATAGACAGCACTTGAAAAAGTTGAGAGATAATATTTCTTTTTAGATTAAAATAAATGTTTTATTGAGGATATTCCATGGGTGTAAACAGAGTTAATCCTCATCCAGCTTCACAATGAGCAAGTAATTTAAGACAACAACAAAAACCTGCTGTTCTTGGAAGACATTTTTTAAAAAATAAAAAATTGATGTAAAATGTAATTGGAAGACAATTTGAGCACTTGAAGTCTTCAGCATTCTGAAGAGTTGTTTCTTCCTTTCAAATGGCCGATACTGTTATGGAATATACATCTTGGGTGGAAAAAAATATTATTAAATTAATTATCCTTACTTGGAGAAAATGCCTTTCAACATTTAGATCCGCAGAACACGGGTATTAAGTGGCAATACGGTGACAGCACAGTGTGTTGCGTCAAACCCATGATAATCAGTCATTAATTTAAAAGGTGGTCAAAATGAATAAATTATCTATTGAAAGAATTCAGCAAAGACAAGTATGCATAGTATGGTTTAAAAAAAAAAATGAGACTGAGCTATCCCAGTCCTATTTGGGATGGTTGGGGCAGTTTCTGTTCTATTCATAATCTGATACCTGACCAGCATTAGCAACGACAGAAGGCACACTGGATGACAGGATATCTATTAGAAAAGATGTCTCGTTGCAACAGGAATAGCGAAACTCCTGTTAGCTTACATCATTACTACTACCCAGGAGAACATAGAGATAAGACATTTAGGAAAGCCAAAAATGCATACAGCAAGATTTGTAATTTTTTCACATCAGTACTAAAAAGTTCTAAAGCACCCAGGAGCCAGCCCCTGTCAGATTCACCTACTGCCTATACATCTATGCACAAAGAGAGGCAAATCCCTAGAGTGTAATTTATGGACTAAAATCCCTAAATTCCTTAAAATATACCTGTGCTATCCTGTTCATCTGAATACTTCAGTCTTACTTTCCCAACCTATACAAATGTCAAAAAACCTATTTACTTCATATATGAAGAGACAAACACAATTGCTAAGCTTTTGTTTTAAATATTCTCTTTTACCAAAAAGCTTACAAAAAGTGCCGTTTGATGGCTCAAAATATTTGACAGCAAGAAGAGAGAAACTTTATATTAAGGAACATGTGCTACTAACTTCCAGGGATATGCTGCTGATGACTAAAGGCAATGGGGTTCTCCAAAACAGGTAAGACTAAAAACCTGACTTGAATGACAAAAATAAAGTTTTCCAGCTAAAGCAGTATGCTTTGGATCAGTCCCACGATCTTCCAGGAAATGGGAATGCCCAGCACCTTTGGAAAGCTCACCTATAAAGTCAATCATTCAGGAAACAGATCATCCTATTATCTGGACTGCAAGAATAAATCTGTAAAAATCACCACTTCTCGAGGTGAACACTTCCAAGCCCTTCTATGACTTTGTAAGCAATTTATAGACTCCTTGGTTTCAGTCTTCTCCTTTCCTATTTTTCAAGTTTAATGTTATTAATATCACTACCACATCTTAAAGCGTTGGCTCTGCCTAGAAGACAGACACGAACACACTAGATGGAAGGCGACAGAAAAATGGTGGGGCTGTGGGAGGGAGACAGAAGTAAAGGTGGTCATTCCTAGCTGAGCGGTGCTTAGAAGCGTACCACAGAGCACAGCTTCTGCGAGGGACGGCAAACAAAGGTGGGCAACGTCACCCTGGCATGCTTGAACGAAGGCGGCGATTGTCCTGTCACTGCTGGGTGTACAGAGAACTTCCATAACTAACCGTTGTTAATTTTCATTATATGTGAAAAATAGTACACCAAACATAACTGTATGTGCACTGCTCTAGAGAATGTGGGACAGATACAGGAACCTTCTCACAGGTCTGATGGCATCCAGCCCATCCCTGGAAGTCTACATCAAAATCTTTCATCCCAACCCAGGAGTGCAGCAGATGGAAGTTATTAACAGTAGGCTGACGTAGGACACAAACTTTGATCAAGCAGGGAGACACCTCTCCTTCCCCATAACTCAAACTCATCAAGAAGTGTTTCTGATGTTCAAACTAAATTCTGCACTTTGTAATTTCCTCTCATATTCCTTAATGAATTCCTCCCTGTTGTGGGCTGTGTCAGCTTTTCAGCATTTTCAGTCCATCACGTCACCCTCAGAGTAATTTGTTAGCCAAAGTTAAAAGAAAGTTAAAAGAATCATGTTACTGGCCAGACGACGTGCTATGATTTCCACCTATCTTCTCATGTTCTATTTCCAGACTATCCATCCTGAAGTTTTTAAGTCCTCTAATTATTCCTCATCTCCTAGTAAATGAGGTTTCTAGATGTGAAAGGCATATTCCAGATGCAGCTGTACCAGAAGGACCTTCATCCCTCTGGTCAGCTGCTTTGGTCAAACCTGGCTGCACAAGGTCCAACATTCCACTGGGCTTTTTTATTCTCCAATATCACATCACAAAGTTGCGTGGTTCACTACTTTTGATCATATTCACATCCTTCAAATCCTTCTCTTCTATGACACATCTGGTTTCCATCGCTCATTTCTGCAGAACCACCATGGCTGCGGTTGGAAGGGACCTCTGGAGGTCACCGTGTCCAGCGTCCCTGTTCAAGCAGGGGTGCCTACAGCCAGATGCCCAGGACTGTGTCCAGACAGCTTCTGAATACCTCCAAGGAGGAAGACTTCACAGCCTTTCTGGGAAACCTTTTCAATGTTCAATTTTATTTCATTATTGCCATGAATTCAGGTGGGCCATCTTATATTATGTTAGTGGAACTGTTGAGGATTCAGTACAAATTTTCCTAAAGATTAATGAGAATGAAAAATTGTCATTAAGAAGTACCCATAGATACCTGCCACATCCTTTGATCCACTTATCATTCCATTTTTTAAATCGATCTTAATTTATGTTAATGACATGGCCATGAAAATGGTGGACAAAATATTTTTGTTACTATAACATGGAACCAAAGGAAATTTAAGAAAAGTTCATGTAAAGTTAATTTTTAAATAATGAAATCCACATATATAAGAGCATATAAATTTGCATTGCAGAATCCTGCTTAACCAGGGCACTCTAAATAATTGATCTTGATTGTAAGAACAGCTTCACAAGAAAGGAAAAAAAAAATACCCCCCCCCTCAGTCTACCCTATAGCACCACTGATACCTTGAATCCAAACAGAGTGGACACCTACTAAAGCACTCCAAAGAGATTGTCTCTCTTACAGAAAATCCAGTTTGTACTGTAGCCAGTAATGAAAAAAAACTCAAAAAGCAGAAATGGAAAAGTCACCTACCCTGCTGCTCCAGCTGGCTATCTGGTGGCTGCTCCTCTCTTTTGCCTGTGAACTCTGAGCAAGATCTGTTTTCACGTCCTTGGATTTCCTTCTAAACCGCTCCCTACAGTAACCTTGCTTTGCTTTGCCATACATACGCTCCAGATTCTCAGTGTGTTCAACAGACTCATAACAGCTATTCCAAGTTTAGATTAAGTTTCAGGATTCACACAGAGCAAGAGACCAATGCCTGCAGACAGGTGAGATGTACTGAAACAACACGATACGCATCAAGTTCTTTAACCTGGCGATTAGGTACAAGCGTGAGACCAGAACGAAATCTGGGTTCATATCTCAATCTGCCACTGTTCCATCTCTGAAACCTCTTCTTTCCCTGGTTAAGAATTCCAAAATTAAAACAAACATACACTACAGCCACAGCTTACTACCAAGCATAAACTCCTGCTGTAAGTAGGTGTAAGAACATATCTGTTCATTTCCTTACACAGTGTTTCAGCAACAAGCTTCAAGTAAAACACAAAAAAAATGCACAGTAATGGGACATGTCCCTTCTCTTCTTTGGGGGGGGAGAGGAGCACAACGACATGCTATACTGCATCGACTAAAGGGCATATATAAGGAGAGTGTTTTGAGTTCCAATTTTTATTTCTTAGTCTTTAAAAATATTTTCTCAGGCAAAAACAACAGGAAGGAAGCAGGTTTGAAGGCATATAATAAAAGAGAAAACCTAAATTAACTTGCCCTAGATTATTTTGGTTTGAATGTTATTTTGTGTTTAATTGTGTAGGAATGCATGCTTTTGTGTCACACATCTTCTGTGGCACGTAGAGATGCAACCATCTGTCAAATAGGAAATTAAATACCTTGAATTCAACAAAAAAACCTTGCTAAATAAGGAAAAAAACATTCACTGCATAGGTACTAGTACTTAGTTTTAATATGACATAATTCTGATCCCTCCTTTGCCTTGAATTTTATCTCTTTTCTAGAGTCTGGGGGATATCCACTTTTTCCTGATCTGAAGGATGGTCAGCAATAGCACATTTGAATTGCCACAGCAATTTGATTATTTGCAGGCTGTTTGGCTTAAGTACAATTTACATCAACTGAAAATAGGCCAGCCGAAAAGGTTTACTAGCCAACTGAAACTTCAGTGAAAGGGGAAAGATACACTGTTATAATGAACCTCTTTCTATCTGTACCCTGTAACTGCTGCGCACAGTGAAGAGTTAACAAGGACCAGCACTCCTATAGCAGACAACCAGATGAGACATCTGTAGTTTTAAAGCAACAACTTCGTTAAATGATCTCAACTAAGATGAGGGGTTTTGATAGGCACAGTAGTTTTGTATGAAGAATTGTATGCTGAAATATTCTGAACACCTAACCAAGCCCAAAACCTCAGAGACCGCATGCATTTGAGGGGTACTTTCTGTTTAAATGTTCTGGGTTTCTGCCTTAAATAAAACGCTAATGACACATATGAAGATTACAGCAATATTCTCTCCCTTCTTCCCCATTTAAACCCACTTGACTTTATTAATAAGATGGTGCCAACAGCATATGAGACAGCTAGCTAGAAGGTGACAGTTAATACTATAGAAGAATACCATTCGCTTTCAAAATCTGTATTAGCCCACACCATGAGACAAAATGACATCTAGCCTTCAGCTCTACTGGGTTTTCAAGAAGTAACAGCAGCAGTATTCGTATTCAGCCTAGCACTAACACAGGCTTTGAAATCTCTCACTGACACCAAGTCTGCACAGTGAAGGAATGGATTGGAACTTTCTCTTTAGCAGTATTGCTGTAGTTAGGCTCTTAATAAAAACAGAGGGTACAAGACATTTTGTTTTTTTCAGAGCAGTTGCTTCAATTCAGTACCCCTGGTTGTGCTTGTAAATGGAGATAAATGAAACAATTACGTTCTGAAATTTGTTATTTACATTTACAGAGAGATGTGAAATCTGTTTCATAATAAGAATCTGCTTCATAGTTAATTAGTTTGGTGGTCTGCTTTAGTGCTTGAAGGATTTTACACGTTAGAAACAAGAACTTAAGAATGCAGGTTTTCTGTACTCCCTTTATCTTTTTCTTTTTTTCCAACTTCCAAGCCTCAGAATGAGAGTGCTCTCAAAGAAGAAATCTTTGGAGGTTTAGTGACAATTGCTGATCTCCTTTGCATGTAGTTCACTCTGAAAAACAACTAAAAGGAACTTCCAGGTGAATGAGGCAGCATAATTCCAGATGTAGGCTTGTCACTGACTCTTTTGAAGCAGATACAACTTCTGATGCTTTAGCTAATTCTGACACCAAAGGAGAACATCTCATCTACAATTCAAAGACTAATTTTCAGGCTTTCTTAATACAGTACCTAACTAGAGAACACAATATGCCCCATCTCAAAAATACTATTTTGATATTCCTTTTCCTTCTCAAGGGCTCTATTTTTAACATGGGTACATTAAACTGAAAAAATTATTCATTCTGTCACAATCATTGTGTCTTTGGAATGATTGTAGAGAAATACATATTCACATCTTAAACAGGCTACATTTCTTGCCTGATTCCTCTTCCAGTATTTGAAAGGCAAAATTAACTGTGTTCTATTTATCCTTACTTTATTTTGATTTTCAAAAAGATAAATGCAAACTATGATGAGAACATTAAAAAATATTTAAATTAATTCTTTATGTGACAGTGATATGTCATGTTTAAGTATCTGGGAACTAAAGGCAGAGATGGTTGGGTGATGGCAAATGCAACATTTGAGGACGTCTCTGATGGGTAGATACTGAAACTACACAGTACATGAAATGTACAGAATGAAACAGACGGAACAAGGCCAGAGGGAACTGGTGGTGAATGGCCAAACCTAACAGAAACGTGAATTGGACTGCATCAGAAGACTGAAGCGTGTCAACAGGAAAGTATCTACAAACATGAGAAACACTAGAAATTAAAATGAAAACCAATCTATATCTTTTTAGCCTCAAAATAGAAGAAAATGAGACACATCATGGCTGATAATTTTCTAAACGATGTCCTCCTATATTACTCTCCTTGGCATCATAAGGTTAAAAGGAAAATATGATAGTCTTTCAAAGCCCAGAGAACATAATCTACAGATTTTATTACTCTCATTGTGTTTTATACCTCATTTTGTCAGTTTACTTATTCACTTATTTTATAAATTTTCTCCAGGGGAAACAGCAGCTAGAGAAAAGCACGCACTGAGTAAATAAACACTAAATATTTTTAGTGATAAACACTTGACACAAAACCTAAAGCTTCTGTGTTCTTAGGCTGATCAATAATCCTATACTTTGGGAATAGGTGTACTGAAAGTGAGGGATGGTTTACCATAGCAGCTACTTAGAGCAGTTTCTGTACATAGATCAGAGGTATTTAAATGTTGTAGATACTATTTCATCTCAAACTTTTTCACAAATATGTTTCTATCCATCTTTTCTAATAGTTTCTAAACACCTAAACTAAATGCATCTGAGAATAAAGCAGACAGTACTGGGATTTTCCCCTACGGCCATCAAATATTCTGGTACTGTTTATAAGCAGCTAGTTGACTAAAATGCTAGCAGCTGAGTGTTATACAACGATTAAACACACATACTAAGCTGGTCATCAAGAAAGCACACTTTCCTTGCTTGCCTGTTAGTACTGGGTAGAAACAGGCAAACACTGCAACTTTGCGAAGTATAATAACAATAGTAGCTGCAATCAGCCATGCTCTTATGGAATCCATCCAGATGAACAGATATGAAATTAGGTACGAATCTGATGTGGTTCTTAGAAATACAGACATACCTTGTACAGAACCTTCCAGCAACATAAAACCTTACTAGGATGACAATGGATCAGATTAATTCAAAATAAAAGCCCCTACAATCCTTAAGTAATTCTTGCACTTGAGAGCACTATTTGTTACATAGGTTTAATAAAAGCTTGACTAGCCAAAGGGCAACTGTTCCTATCAGTGCAGCATTAATTATCGTGATTTTTATTGAAAGTTTTTTTAAAGTTGTTCAAAGAATGAAGTAGCATACTGATTTTTCAGAAGGGTTTCAAGAGCCTGTAAAGTATAACTCTGTATTCGACTTTCTGTTTTAAGACACTGCATCCAAATATTTAATCTTTAGCCAAAAATAGTACTTCCCCCACCCCCCCGTATGTTTAGGGTTAACAGCATTTTAAAAGTAGAAAATGTGAAGAGTAACTTGGGTGACTTGCCCTCAAAAAGATCTCTCTGAATATTCTCTGTTTGAACTACAAGGCAAAAAAAGACTGAAATAAATGTATGAATATGAGAAGACAGCATTAAAGCTGTGCTAAAGCACAGTAAAAGCGGTATCTGGGCACAAACTACTTTATTCTTGAATGCTATTAGAACATGTGATGTTTTCCTGTCATTCTGTGTTTTTGTGAAAATGTCTGAGCAGCAGCTATCTTTCTGCTAAGTCTTCCTCAATCGAAAATCTATGTATCTTCAGTGAGACGAGAGACTTAATCTCCTTGAAGCTAAATGCCACTGCCAACACGCTTGTTCCAGAAATGAAGATTAATGGAATCCTGACTCTCTTGAATGCAAAGTAACCTCAAGTTAGTCTGGGAACTGTACAAGGAAATGCTAAATATTATAATGGGATGTTTAGACACTCGTATTGCTCCATGCAAAGAAATCACAACAGTTGAAAAGGCAGTTTGATGGTCCTATAAACATCTTCATTCATTTGTACTGTATTGTTTTCCTACTGAGAACAAAAATGGACAGATTTTGTCATACTCTAAACTTACCCTCCACCAGTGCCTCCGTTTTTGCTGAAATGCGTTCGTGGCTCACTCGATGCCAGTTTCAGCAGTTCATTCCACTCCCGTTCCCACTCTTCCTCTGTATACACTAAACCTGACTGTGGCAGAGAATAAAACACCTTTATGATGCTGCCAGTTAAAAATGAAATGTAAGCAGAGTTCTGTAGCAGTATTTATGCCTAACTTATTTTGAGCTTCATACGTGATAACATATACGTTTATATACGTATAACGTGATACGTTTAATATCTTGGATCAGTAATGGTTCAACATTTCTATTCAGGTCAAAGAATATTAACTTACTAAAAAAAAAAAAAAAAAAGACCTAAACCACTCACTGCACATTGGATTACATTTCTAGACATGGGTCTGCGGCTGCTAACACTGCTCCACCACTGGAGCTCCAGTTAGTCATAGCCACATGAATTCCTTGCAACCACGGTCAGCACGCTTTAGTGCCCATTCCTGGAGGTTTGCTGTCTTCCCCAATACCTCGAACTACTATGAATGCCCTCCCTGGTAGACAGGTGATGCTTTCTCCCTCTGTTCAAGAGCAGAATGGGTATGTAAGTGCTTCTGTGCCCCTGTGCTTTCAGGTAGCCTGAAGTAGCTGAGCCAGTCACAGCTCAGGCGCACTGTCACTGACTGCCGCCAACAAAAAGCAGATTACAGAAGTCACAACCATTTAAGCACATTCACTTAATTGTGTTCAGGATTACTCCTGAAACTGGCTTTTCAAGCCACTGTTTGGGCACAGATATCTTCAGATCAACAGTCAACCCAAATCTACAGGTGATTTTAGTTAGGAAACATCCACCCTATTTGGTCACAGCTCTAAGAATCCTAACTCACCATTTTTGGATCTTTCCTAAACGGTTGTTTCTTTCTTTCGTGCATTTCATCCACTCATTTTACAATGCTCGTGATAGCTAAATGATAGATTTAATTTTGCAGCCCAACATTTTCTACAGGTTCCAAACTCATCTTAGACCTTTATAGGCATAAAACTTCACATTTATGCCCACAAAGCTACAAACACAACTGCATTCTGATATGAAACTTCTAAATACAAGTATCTCTTTCCCCATGCAAAATGGAAGCACAAGAAATTTGATAGCAATTACAACTTTCACACCAAAGTCCAGAAGAAGGCTTTTTTTTAACAAGACTGTCATCAGGCCATACAGACCTCCTTATTCTGCTGGGTCTGTTGCCATCTCCATCTTCTTTTCAGTGCTTCCCTTTCAGCTCCGCTCCTCATCATAGTGTAGAGTGCTTTACGTAAAACAAGGTCCCGGTCATGAAATCCCCACATCCCTAAAGTAGCACAGGACAACATTCAGTTTTAAAGAAGCAGCTGCAAAATACAAATAGTAACTACTAATACAATTAACATTGCTCTACTAGCAAAAGAAGCATAGCTTATACATTATTTAAGATTCTCTGGCAAATAATTCACCCATCATTTTTAAGGTTTCCTAAAGAAACAATCAATACAGATAAGCTAATGAACAACAAGAGGGAACTCGAACAAAGTTTAAACTTTGATTAAGGAATGACTAAGGATTTGAGCTGTTTCAGAGTTTGCTTGCAGGCAACTTCAACCTTGCTGCAAGCAATGGAATATTCTGCGCACAGGTTGGTTTTAGCTGTAGCTGCCAACAGAGCTTGCAGACACAAGAATGCTAATGACAACTGCAGGCACTTCTGTGAATCACAGATGATGCCAACACCGAAAGGCTCCAACTCTTACACAGCATGATGGTAAATTTCCTTTAGCTTCAACATCCAAATAAAGAGACAAGCATTCAAGATGACTGGATGTCTAAAAATATCACCAGCCACAGGCTTTCAAGCTCATTCTAAGATAATAAAATGTCTTCATGTAGTTGAGAATAGTAACCCACAACGAGAGAGAGCAGAGCTCTCACCAAGACACGTGCCCATAGGCAGCCACATTTCAGCTACTGTACTGTCAGCTGCTGGCATTAAATATGTTTATTAAAGACTTCGCAAGTCAAAATACTCCAAATATTTGCTGCAAATAATATACAATTCTTCCTAATTAAAAATGAAGTGGACAAAGATAAAAGGATCCTTGGAAACAGCAAAAGCTCTTCTACAACTTCTTTCGAAAAGAATCTCTTCAAAATACTAAAAATCTCAGCATATTTTAAAAATACCTTTTGGAGTTCTGTTGGTGAAGGATTTTAGAAACTGCAACAAAAAATATTTCCTCATAATAGGTTAGGATATAGAAGGCATATCAAAGACTTTCAGCTTCACGGGTTTCTGTTTATTTGATTTGAAGAAAGGCTTCAAAAATCTTGTATTAATGATTAATTAATCAATTGGAAATTATTTTAATTCACTCCAGACTCTGTTTCCCATATACTTAAACTTTACAAGGAGCCAACGAAGGTAACAGATATTGCATTCTTGAAGACAGCAAGAGAACTGTTCAACAAAAAACAGAGAATGAATGCAATTTCTCGCCCACAATGAGGCCAATCCTGCAGAAGCCCCTGGAATTCGCCTGTTCCAGAGCTGTTAGGTCGGGCTCTGTAAGGAAAATACAAATCACTGGTGTTTGCAATATATACTGTTCCAATTACACTACTTTTTAACCTGAAAAAACTCTTACCTTACACCCTCAGCATGCCTAAAGCAAACAATACTTAAATGAAATTTGAAGAATATATTGCTCCAGAATCAGACTTTTATTGAATGTCTTTGATCTGATGTGTTTCTGAGCTTTTGCTGGGGACAGAGAAAAGTGGTAAATATTTTTGGCAGAAGGCTGCATGCACAGACTCTCCCTTACCTAGAGATGCAGCATGCAAGAGGCAGTTTCCATCACCCGTTGTAGCCAAGGGAAGAAGACGTTTGCAGCTTGTACACACTGTGGACCACCAATTTAATCGTCCTGAAAAGAAAGCATCTATTAAAATGGTGGAATGGAAACTAAAACAGTACCCTGTGCACAGGCATACAGTGATGTGCAATGTTTCAGGTTAATCATGAACATCCTTTCTGCCAAATAAATGTAATGTCAAAAGTGGAAACTGAAAAGATTAGAAAGAAAAGGCATATTAACTATTTCCTCCATGTATTTGGAATAAGATAAGAGCACCTTTAATTGATTTTAATCTTCTACTCTCATATGCTGCATTCAGGTATGGATTTCCAAGGATTACGTGGCCTAAATACCGTTATGAGTCCTGGTATCAGTTCCCAAACATAATTGACATTGGCCTTCCATACACAGGTGACAGATTATGTTATAGCAATAACAACGCAAAAGACAAAAGTAGTATGTATGTGTTAATCAGGATATGTTTCTGTCAGGTAAGTTTCAATCAGATGGATTGATTCAACAGCTGAGTCTCCTCTCATTTACCATAGCGTTATCATTATCAGACCTACTAAAAACAACAACTAATCTACCAGAGAATTAAAGTGAGACCAAATGCATAGCCCAAGGTGTAGGACAGCATGTGGCTTCTCTCTTTGAGGACATTTAGAGAACCATTTATCCATCACTGCTACACGAAGCATGTTTTACAGGTTACGAAACAGATGGATTATGAAAAACACTGACAAGAGGACCGATATTTGATGTACCTAGATGAAGCAAATAAAGTCATGAAGAGTATCAGTGCCAAAGTCAACACTGGAAGTACAAAACTCCTGGCGCACAGGTTGTCATGTGGTAGCTTATTGGAGCATTACATCTTGGTTAAATGGTCACGTGAACATTTCTAATATAAAGAAAGAGAATGTGACTAATTGTATAATTGTTTGGGGACAAGGAAGAGCAGATGATTAAGAATGATGAGTGGAGCTGGTATGTTTCCCAAGACTTTTGGAAAGTCTGTGGGTAACGCACAATTGAATAATTGAATGAATAATGCAATAGGCAGCTTGCGATGGCTCCATTTGTTTGTCCCCTTCTGCAGACGACTTCTTCCCTGATTCCTCTACTTGCAAGCCGGAGAGGAACCACGACACATCTATATATTTGTACAGTCAGCCTTGCATTTAAGGTTACACCCCCAAAACAGAAAAAAGTTCAAGCAATGAAAAAATTTTTCTCCATTGATATGTTTGGGGGGACCTCATTGTTCTCTGACAGGCAGCTGTAGGTGGCAGGTTGTATGTATGTCAGTCTCTTCTCCCAGATAACAAGCGACAGGACAAGAGAAAACAACCTCAAGTTATGCAAGAGGAGGTTTAGACTGGATATTAGGAAAAGTTTCTTCACTGAAAGGGTGGTGAAGCACTGGCACAGGCTGCCCAGGGAGGTGGTGGGATCACCAGCCCTGGAGGTGTTTAAAAAATGTGTATCTGTGGTGCTCAGGGACAGATTTAGTGGTGGATATGGCTGTCCTGGGATAATGGTTGGACCTGATAATCTCAAAGGTCTTTTCCAACCTAAATGATTCTAGGATTCTGTGTTTTCATTATGAAATTATAGTTAAGGTTATTTGTAACAACAGGTAATACATATTGTGCAAAAAACCAGTATAATAATCGTTTAATGTGTGCCCGAATTACTTGTTCCAGGTACCAAGAACTATGTTGATCAAGAACTCAAGTAACTACATTCCAATTAGTCAGTGTGGGTTGTGAGTTACTATACTGTAAAGATGCATAGCAGATCAGTCACTAACCACATCTGGTAATCCTCATAAGATTTTGGCAGTTACTTTGTACATGTCCAACATCTCAGACTAGACTTATTGAGTTCTAAATTAAATATGCATTAAAGAAGTTTAATTTAAAGCACTATGGGACAGTCTTTGGGAAAGAAATCTGAAATAACAAGTAATCATTTTTAGCAACTCCTGCGTCTGTGGGCTGTGAAATAACAACTCGCCACCTGTTTTTTTGCAGAATGTTTTGATGGTATCATATTCAGTAATCAGTTATACCACAGTGCTGCCTAAAGCACAGTTACAAGACCCAAAACAGACAGACCTTAGGACTTAAAGGAATAGTGAGTGGTACTGCTTTGCAGATTAACTAGCAGCTATTGCTAATAAATGTCGACGTCTGGTGTTTACAAATCTTTTGAGTAACAGGAGGTTTCTATATAAAAGTGATCTGCTTTCAAGTAGATTATGCAAAAAAAGTTTGTGGGCTTGGTTAACATCACAAAGTTTACGGCTGACTAAAAAAAATAGCAGAAAGGCATTGAATTGTAACAAAAAAAGTGGCACATTTTCATTTTTTACATCTAGTGTTATAGTGGATTTCTTCAGGGAAACAACAGGAAAGAGGAGCTTGAATGAAAACTGGGAACAGCTCTGTCTCAGGCTTATTTCTGTCTGCTTTGGTAAGATGGTGTTTACAGAAAACCGGACCCACATCTCACTCTCCCTCTCTGTTGATCTCCTACTTGATCTTGCTTCTTACTTGCTCACTAAATCTATTCAATCTTAAAAAACACAATTTCAAGAAATGGAGCTGCTTTATACAGCCAAAATACTCTGAGAATTAATATAGCTATATTCTAGTACATTGAACTTTAACCTTGATTTTAGATCAAGATTTGAAGTCCTGTTCAGGTGACGTGGTTTAACCCCCACCAGCAGCTAAGCACCACACAGCCCCTCACTCGCTCCCCTCCCCCACCTCAGTGGGATAGGGGAGAGATTCAGAAGGGTAACAGTGAGAAACTAGAAAACTCATGGGCTCAGCCAAAGACAGTTCAATAATGGAAATAAAGTATAATAAAGATAATGATAATGATAGATAGAAAATAACAAAAAAAGAGATAAATAAACCCCAAGGAAAACAAGCAATGCAAGTGAAAAACAACTGCTTACCACCAGCCGCCCAACTCCCAGCCTGTTCCCAGCAGCAGCCCCCAGCCAGCCCCCCCAGTTTATATACTGAGGTGACGTTCCATGGTATGGAACAGCCCTTTGGCCAGTTCG
>JAVJGJ010000060.1:20954730-21027729 GCA_035590215.1 Microhierax caerulescens
CATGGTATGGAACAGCCCTTTGGCCAGTTCGGGTCAGCTGCCCTGGCTGTGCCCCCTCCCAGTGTCTTGTCCCCTCCGGCCCTCTGGCTGGCAGGGCCTACTAGCACTGCACCTGCTAGTAGGAAGAAAATTAACTCTATTCCAGCTGCAACCAGGACCTTATTTTTAGATAAGACTAAAAGCCCTATCCAGGTTTATAATCTAGCAATGTACAACCTGAGAGGCAGGCACAAGCACACAATACTGCCCTTCCTTTGCATGATACTTAAGATTTCAGGTGCAAACCCCAAAGAAATGGTAACAGACTCCAGTACCCTCCGTGGCTGAAGATGGCCAATTCTGCCTGTATTCTGCTGTCATCCCAGTCCTGCGCTACGCAGCGTCTATCAGGCTTCACCTAAGACAAAGCAGATATTGGCTCCCCCATCCCCTTATTTGCAGGGCCCAACAAGAATCAATCATTCTGATACAGAACCAGATACAGACTTGTATTCCATGCAAAGAAGGTAAACTGAATCTCAGAGAAAATTAACGTTGGAGTATTATTAGTGGACACTAGAAAGGTCAAGTGTTATTTTCATAAGCCTCATCTGGTATTACAAGCCACAAGTGTATCGTTTCTTGCTGCAGGATTTATGGGAGGAAATTGCCAAAGAAGATTCTAGATGGTTATATGACCTGAATGGCTCAAAAAGAAGGCAGCAGAGAACAGAGAATGCATTTCAAGTATTGATGGGGGCCAGGCTTGGCTTTTGACACCAACCCCGATGCCTTATGCACTGGTACTACAGAAGATACAACAGCATTCAGCACGATGTCCTCCATGCAAAACCCCACTAAAAGTATAAACAAGAGGATTAAAACATACCACAGAAATTATTCTAGGTTATGACCATTCCATCAAGATGCTCACACAGAGCTGCCCTCCAGTTTGGTAAGGTCCACTATAAAGTATTCAGTGCCCAAACACGCAGAAGGTCAGTGGTACACATACAAACCGACCAAATTCAAAGCAAACGTGAGGTTACATAATCCTTAAGAACCTCTGTAGGTACTGCACAAATCCTTTGCTCCCTCTTCGTTTTCTCCAGTCCGCAATTTCTTTTTTCTGGTTTAAGCTACTAAGAAACTAAATGGCTTTGCAGACTTGGGATTTTTCTGGTAGAATTAACCCCCCAAAAGAACAGCAATTTAATATAACTCTCCAAACAAGGGAGAAGGAGATGCTACAAAGGATTAGCCCCCTTGCAAGCTCGGCATGACCGAGTGTGGCTGAAGTTCCACTGCAAAGCCAGATGGGCTGTCGCTGCCTCCGAGACAGTTTCTTGCCTGCAACACCACTGCGCATTTATCATCGCAAAAGTAAGTTAGAATTCTTACAGAATGAATGGAATACACATTAAGAGAAAAAGAAGGATGGCTAAAGATGGGAAAAAGGATGAAGTGTCATGTCACAGCTTGTACAGTTTTACTTCAGATGAGTGCAGACTGTCTTCTAACGCAATTCATGGTGCTTTTAACAGTACTCTTTCACACAGCCAAGTGAAGCAGCCTTAGGGCATCTCCTCAAAACCACTGGCAGAGGAGACATCTCACTGAGGAAAACAAGTTGATCTGTGCACAGTGGGACTCAGTGTCCTGTTTCCTGCACTTGTCATATGTATGGCTTCTGATGGCTTTTCTTTTGTTTGCACTTGGGCATTCTGGAGGTCTTTCGCATGTGGATTCTGTAGCGTTTAATAAGCAATATCCATGCTGCAAGTTTTTATTCTACAGAAATACTAAAAATAAGCTAGCTGCTTATTTTCATGAAACTTGTAAAAGCTCAGTGACAAATATGTTTGAAATTGGCACAGTTAAATTTTAAAAAATAAACAGTGGTACAAACTTAAGAGACGGCTTGCTGACACAAGCTCAGTTTCCTTAAGAAACTAGGCCAAAACCAGCCTTTCTTTCATCTCTCTAGCACATCATATTTCCAGAAATCCACCTCTCATCTATCCCCCCCATGACAAACCATCGCAAATACCATTTTCAGCTTCCACAGCAAGTCTAGTTCTGGACTCCCCATATATCCTCAAAAGCAATGGTTCACCCTAAACACTAACTCCCCTCTGGGATCCAAGAGCAAGAACTGCTCCGAGGTGTACTCAGGACCAAGTCAAGAGATGACTACTCAGCCCACGCAGAAGAGTCAGACAATTAGCAATACATGCAGGAACCTCAATTCCAGATTTCAGCAGGGCTACTTCAACACTTCATGGGTTTCTTACATGACTAGCTAAGAGGATTTGCTTGGTTGGTTTTAGTCCTTTCATACAATAAATGTGTACTTGCAAGTATTGAAGTGAAGAAAGCTGCACAAGCAGATCTTCTACATGGGCTTATATTAATCATTCAGTGACTGCTTACTTTTTAAAATAAGTGAATAAATAAAGCATTTACTAATACATTTTCTGGACTTCAAAGAAAGGACCTTCTTGTAGGAGCTCTCTTTTAGTCTAGATGATTAATTCAGCTTCGCAGTAGCATCTGCAAGGCTATTCATATTTACTGATGTCCTTGAAATGCAATGTTGAGCTGTGTATGTAGGAATAAGTAAAACTGAGCAATCAAGTGAATGCTTCTTTTTTAGCCTGGTGCATAAGCAACACCAACTCTGCCACAGAAGCTACTGACCAGAATGCAAATCACGTACCATAAAATAAGATGGCACAGAAATATATGGCTAGGCCTAAGTGGCTGCAGATAACCGATAACTGAGTTCAGTTACCTGCAAGTCACTGCAGATCCACTGTTACTGGCTTTCTTAATTTGTTTCTTTTCTGACCCGAGACAGCTTTCTATGACATAATTGCATTTCATCCTACTCTGTGACACAGTATTTGTCATTCATATTAGAACTGAATTACACAAGCATGCACCTCAGACTGGAATTCAGGAAATTAATACAGTTCTCTTGTAACTATGGTTGATATCTCGGCACCCTGCATATACTGTGTGGAAGTCTGTTAAAAATTCTGGGATAAGAAAATGTTTCTACAACCTGAAAAGGCACCAGTTTTTCTTTAACAGAGCTTATTTTTTAACAGTTTGAAATCAAACATTTCCAGAATTTTGGTGGATTTGGTTTCGGGGACGTGAAACTCAGGCTTAACAAAGTATGACTGTTTATTTTGCCTTTAGCTGTATAAAATGCTTCACAGAAAACACAAACCTGATCACAGAAAGAAAAATGTAGGAAAACAATATTCTTGAAGGTTTATACAGTTTACATACACTCAGAGATCTGTCTGCACATTACTTACAAGCTGACCTCATTCCATTTGAGGCAGTAATGAACAGCTGCGTTTATAAGATGCAGAAAACCCCAAAATGCTTTTAAGAATGTTGTGAATTCTATCCTCTAAGGGAAATATTCAGAAAGCAGTCATACAGAGTAGAGGATACATTGCAGCAGCAGAGCGCAAGCAAATTGTGCTGCCTTTATCTGAGCCTTTCCTTTGTAACCTCACCCAGCATTTCTGAGTAAATCAGAACATTTGCTCTGACTTTCTATACAGGTAGGGTGCAGCCTGAAATCCTTTCACATATAGGTGTAATGGTAGCAAGTGACTAAGCATATGAAAAGAGAATATAAACACCCTACAGGCTTTCACAGACATCCAGCTCATATGGCCACTTCAGACAACATGTGCAACAGTCCGTTAATCGTAATTTTGGTCTCCCAGTCCAGGCTTGGTGATTAGTAAGCTGCTCTGTGTTCCTTACAAAGTTCTTCCTCCTTTTGCCTATTCACATTTCTCTTCTCTCCCCCGCAAACTGTAAAATTCATGCTCTTAAACCCAAGGACACACCTCTCTCTTTTCCTTTAATGCTACCCTCAACCTCAGCTACAGAAGCTATTCACGGGGTTTGGTTTGAAATAGATTTTAGCCCCTTTGCAGGGAATGCAACTTATCTGTTAATGGTTTTTATGTCATTAACCAAACCATAATCAAACTGGGCCCTGCTGGCAGGAGATAATATAATGTTTAATGCCAAATTACTTTCCTATTAATTCACTCTCTTCGTTTCAGACAACAAAATGTCTAAAATAGGCAGGATATAAAAAGAAACTGAATATGTCTTAAGTAGAAACAAAAGGTCAGTTTACATGAAGTCTTACATGATTTTCTTGAACATTCACTGTTTGATTTGTTTAACTTACTGGAACTGAAGAACTGTTTCCCAGGAAGTTCCAGTTTATTTGAATGAAATGCTCATATAATTAAACTAAATCTACGCAGGCTACAAGAACACCTGTGATCCAAACCACAAGCGTATGGCGTGGTCAATACACCCGCCTTTCCAGGACGCAAGAGGCTCTGGAGAGGAAGGGACTTTTCCAGTGTGAGTCAAGTTATTGTCCTAATTAATGTGAAAAAAAAAATATTATTCTATTTTCAGAGAGATTTGAGAGAGGAATGCTAAGAGGCAGCAAATTCGGTGGTTTCTGCAGCCCTATTTCAAGCTCAAAGCCAGCCAGCTCTGTAAAAATTAGAAGAGGTCAGCTGTAAAATCACACATTCCATGATTTTAAGGGTAGAAAACCACTGTGATCTTCTAGTTTGTGCTCTTGCATTAACTGACTCTAAAGGCTGTAATTCCACTGAAGCAGGTGGGTCAACAATGACACTATAACAAGATATTTTCCGATAGCCCTGTGGAATTCAGGGTGTTTGGAAGAGCTGCCAGAGGAAAAGCCATCCTTTTTTTTTCCCCCTATCCTTGTGTCAACTGGTTCCTAGAGAAACTAGGTATATCTCCTTTGTAGGTGAGTGATGGTTTTCGTATTTCATAGATGCCTGGTAGCATTCCTACATTATTTAATGGTGTAATAGGAACTGCTATTTTTTTCCAGAAGGTGGCCTTTCTGGATACTGTTCGGGTTTGGGGTTTTTTTGTTTGTTTTTAAGTATTTACTGTTTGATGCTACAATCTAAGCATGTCTTGCTTTTCAAATACCAAAGCCAAAAAAATAATCACATGACTATACGTGGTCAATACCCAGTGGGACACCAGATCAGCAGAGGTCCTGCCTAAAAACTATGATGCAGTGCCCTGATCAGTAGCAAGCAGCAGTTTAGCAGGCTGAACACACCGTACGACCAGGCATGAGTTTTGAGAACAAACAATTCTAAATTGAATACAGAGTGTTACACAAGCCAGTAAGCAATCAACAGGACAAACCAACTGGCTAGCTGCTGTTCCTCAGGCAGCCATGAAACCTGATTTTGTGACTCACTTTATCACCAGGGATGGGTATTTCACCATATAGATGTGTTTGTGTCATGGGTCATTAATACATTTGCTGTTTTCTAAGGCAGAGATAACATTTTTACATAAATTTCTCCAAATCACTCAAAACTGACTTAAAACCTTAAATTACTGCTAAATTTGGGGTTTTTTTCCCACTTTTTTCCATGGCCATAATGAAGTATTACTTTAAAATTAGTTTCTTATTACAAGAATAATCAATACATAACATACATATTTAAAAACTATTTTCTCAAGCTGCAACAGAACCCATGAGTCATTGCAACGTAGTTTCCTCACAAGAACTGGAAGTACCACCCCGCTCCAACCATCCAGACTCACATCCTTCTCTATGGTATGACTTTCCCATCAGTCCTCCTTTCCTTCCTCACTCAATGTCTTTGTTTCATTCAGTAAATTCAACAGTTTTCTCCATAATGTTTTAAAAGAAACAGGGTATGTGTTATTTTGCAAAGAGCACAGTATCTGCTTTTACTGTCTGGCATTTATTTCCCATGCAGGATGCACAAGTTCCAGAAATGAAGCATGCTTAGAAATGTCAATTAAAATGTCAGATTGCCCAGCTGCTGACATCTGAAATATTTACCCACCTGCTTGCTCCAGAGCAACCATTGTCGCCTGCTCAATTAAGTCACGTTCAATGAAGCTTCTGAAGTCTTCACTGTACACGCTAAGGTCTGGTAGCTGGAATGTGTAGATGGGCATCTCCAAAGGAAACTGTTCATTGCTGCACTCGTTCGCTACATGTGATCGAGCAAGGGAGACTATGGCTGAGCTGGCGTGAGAAATACCTCTGGAAAGACGCTTTTCTGTTGAGAAACCAAAGAGATATTATAGCCTAAAAGACCTACCTAAATACCTAAAAGACCAGTCAACAGCAAGTCTGACAAATGCCAGTTCCTTTCACTCAGGAATTTATTCCACTTCCTCCTGGTTACCTTGTTCAGGTTACCTCCCACTGTAAATGATTGCTTAGTTCTTACTGTGGATCCCTACAGCAAATCGTAGGAACTCCACTCTCCTTCTAGCAAAACAGACGAACAGTAAAAGTAACGAGATATGAAAGACAACTATTTCTATAAAAATTGTTTTAATATATCTGAAGTTTCTGAAGATGCATCAGAAGAAACATTTACTGGCAGACAGATGAAAATCAGTTAGTGTTTTGAACTCTTGATCTTACTTGTAAATCAAAATATCCAGCATTTTACAATCACTTCATATCAAACGTGCCACATACTTTTAATCTCAGAACAATCTACTTGAAAGCAATTTTATCATCATTCTGAATTTGAGACAAACTCAGTTTTTACGGGTATGTGTTTTCTAAAATCCCGATTCATAGTTCAAAAAGAATGATGACATTAATAAGCCTGGTACAAAAGAATGCATTATTTTATCAAAACAACTATGAGCTAATATCTCATAACTTCCTGAATTTCTCTGTGAACAAATGCTTAAACAAGGAACAGTAAAGGGTCATTAAAGCAAAATATGCATTACAATGTTAAGAAAGGGACAAAATATTACCATCGCACCATTTCATTTTACTATATGGCCTCAGTTCTGGAATCAGCAAATAAATACTTTTCAAGTGCTTAAATCATGAATCATTCAGTCCAAATGGGTAGAGGTATTTCCCCTGTTTAGTTTCTGCCCTGCACTCCTGCTTATATTTCTTAAAACTGAAATGAACGTTTTGTAGCTGCTTAAAATTTACGTTCATCAAATATTACTGGTCTTCTCTCTCAGAAGTTTAGCATTCAGTATAAAGTTTCTTTGTGCGTCAGGGAAGCGGCACCTGTTAGAACCACGGTACCACTGCCTTTCTGTGCTTCGCAGCCTGACCTCGGCTCTTCCACTGAGTCGCGCTCCAGCTAGCCATCCCTCGCAACAGGCACCATCTGAAATCAACACTAGAAAGTCTCCTGGGCATATTACTGAGTTTTATTCGTGAGTTGACGTCATGTTTATGGAGTTTCTCACGTTTTTTAATATGCAGAAAGCTTCCTTGTAGGATTTACATCATGTTAAGTTTGATAGTAGTTTCATTGATTTTCCTTGGAAATGGGTACGTTATCATACTGGAAGCTTTTGTAAAAAAACCCAACCAAACAAACAATTTGGTGCAACTTCACTTTTGTAGCTTCATAAATACTACTATAAACTGGTCTTTAGTGATGAACTCTCAAACATGTACAATGCTATATTAAAACAGAAGATGTTCCTGTATTTCTGTGCGTTCAATAATTAACAATGAAGCTTACTTAAATGCAGCTTATCACTTGTGCTAATAGTGTTTTTAAAGCATCTCAAACTGACTTATTAATAGTCATTAAAAAATTAATTTTCCAGGAGTTTGTGAATTTTTGTTTCCCTAATGGATCAAAGTCTTTCTAATTTCAAGAGCTAAATTGCACTCCCTAAAATATCCTAAATTGGGGGGAGGGGTAGAAGTTTTGATTACATTTAATTTTCTTTCTTCTCCCTGTACATCTCTGCTAAATGAGTTTTAAGCAGGGGAACCTGCCTGACATTCCCTTGCTACCCCTGCAACACCCCTTCCCCCGTGGTCCAACCCTCACCTGTGGGCTGCATCCTGCACTCCAAGTGCTTGGTCCATAACAAGAGCCTCCTTTCCCTTCTCTGCTCCTCCCTGCACATCCTCCTGACTCCAGTTTCACATTTCGGTTGGGGATGGCTCTCTGATCATGAAGTCATCAGTTATGCATTGAATTAGTAGTAAAATTACTCTCAGTGCAGGCATTTAAAGCCAGACTTACCCCACACTAGCTACTACACCCACTAAAATATCAAATGACTATTTCAGTGTAAACTGAGCACTTTAATTAACACAGAATTTGAGAGTGAGCTATATCCTAATGAGAATGAAGTTTTATCAACTACAGTGTGCTATTCTTCCTCCCTTTATTTGTATTCAGAGCTTTTAAGCAGTCATAAGCAGCACTACAGTTACTTTTCTACCAATGGAAGTTTCAATTTTTAAAAGTTTACTGACACCCCTAAGTACTGATGCCGTTTCCTGTTTAACAGGAGGGAAGAGCCTGCAGCAAAAGGGAAGACTTGCTGTTCCTTTTAATGATTGCATAGAAAGCCATCACTAAGCTAGTGCTATTACCTCCCTACATGACAAGCTGTCAGAGCTGCAGATTTATTTTGGTGCAAACTACAGTTCCTTGATAAATTACTACTAAAAAAAATGCATTCCAACAGTCTGAGAGAGAGAGAGATATCTGAAATAAAATCTATAAAAGGTCTGCAAGTGAAAAATTGTAAATTCTAATGCTTATTATCCTGTACTGGAAATCAATTGCTAGGGGTATTTGACTCGTTTTTCTTAAGGTTTCTGTTTGGTGGAGGTAGGAGGTTGTCCTTTCTTCTATGGTGGAACCATAGAAGAACAAAATTTCAAAGCTGAACGTTATTCATAGATTTCATATAGCCTAATCAAGTACTGTGAGTAAGAATGCAAAGATTGAAATATGGATATTTTTTTTAACCTTTCTTTGGTCTCAATAAGCATAGAAAACTACACACAATAGTGGTCTGTGACACCCTCTAATTAATTCCTTTTATACATACCACAGGACTGCTTGGGGACAATGTATTTTTGTAATCACACATTAAAACGATGGCTTGCAGAACTGAGGCAAAGCTCACGACAACCAAAACACGTGAAACGTAGGGTCTAGCAGCAGCTCTGTGCAGCCCATCACAACGACACAGTTCACAGGCTGACAGCAAATGACTTCCAACTCCTTGCACACACGCATAACTCACAAGCGGACAAGCTAGAAAGCTGCTTGTCCACAAAAGCCCTGGTGAAGAGCTCTTACCTTGAGCAATGTCATCCTGCCTTTGCAGGCAGGGCCTCTCAGCTTTTGTCACCTGGGGAGGCTGCTCTGGCTCCTGCTGCTTGTAGTATTTGCCCTCATTGAACACCTGTGGCAGGTTGGCGGTGTGCACCTGCCGGAGCTGCTCATAGTCATTCAAAGCTGCTGTCAAGTCCCAATTTTTGCCTGCCAAATAGCAAAAGGACATTCTGCTCACATCTGTATGTGACCAGATTAATAACCTGGAAACCATCTTCATACGCACTTAAAATATAAACTTAAATAGAGAAATCACTCTTACTTAAAGCATCAGCAAGGAAACAAGAGATTCTTTGGATAAAACATTTTACAACCGCTCCTCCCTCAACAAAAATGCACAGTTGACAAACACCTTGAAAGTACACAGCAAATGGACAAAGATAAATATTTTTATATTTATTAATTTGTATTTTAGTTTTCTTTATACCACAATTGGAGAAGACATCAGGAGAACTCTTGCCTAACCTCCTGCTCGAAGCAGGGTCAGCTATAAGATCAGGCTAGATTGCTCAGGGCTTTATTCAGTTTGGTCGTTCAAACGCCAAGGATGGAGCCTGTACAACCCCCCTGGGCAAACTGTTCCCACATCTGACTGTCTTCATGGGACCTACATCAGCTCTGAGCCCCTCTTGTTTCAGCTCGTACCCCCTGCCCTTTGTCCATCTGCCGTGCTCCACTGCGCAGGGCCCAACTCTGACTCCTTAATAACCTTCCTACTGGCACTGGAAGGCTGCTGTTAGACCCGCTCAGAGTTCCCCATTTCCAGCCCGAAAAAGCCCCACTCCCTCACTCTCTTCTCACACGACTCATGCTCCAGCCCCCCCCCCAACCTCTGTAGCCTTCCCCAAACTCAATCCAATTTAGAACTGTCCTACTTGGCCTGGGTTTGAGGGGCAAAATGGGACACCGTATTATAGATATCTATAAATCACTTCCCTCAACCTATGGGCTACACTCCAGCTGACACAACTCGGTGTACTGCTGGCTTTCCTAGCTGTCAGGGACACGGCTGGCTCCCGTGAAGCTTGCTGGCTACCAAGACCTCCAGGATTTTTTTCTGCCAAGCCACCCTGTAGCCTGTGTCATTGCAGAAGGTTCTTCCTTTGCAGGTGCAGAACTCCAGTGTTCACCCGTGTTAATGTCACCAGGCTCCTGCTGGTCAATTCCCTTGCTCTGTCTAGGTCCCCCCGGACGGCAGCTCTGCCCTTGGAGATGTCAGCTGGTCCCCCCAGATGGTGTCGCCTGCAAACTCCAAGCTGCCTCACTGACAAAGGCTTTACAGAGGTACAGACCCCCCTTGTTACCAGTTTCCAGCCAGAACGCTGTCTGTTAGCCACTACTCTCTGAGCTTGACCATCAAAACAGTTACTTGCCCACCTCGTAGCCCACACATCCAGACTGTAACATCCTGACTGGAATACAGTACTGTGGGAAATAGTGCCCAAAGCCTGCGAATGCTGAGGTGTAAGCTTCCCGCTGCTCTTCTCTCATCAACACATCCAGATGTTCTATCATACAAGGCAATTGATGCCATCACTTCCTTTGCTTGGATTTGCCAAATGGCAAATCAAGGTGGACACTAAATCCCACAGAATTTAACGTAAAATAAGGACAGGCTGTAATAATTCACTCTGTACAGTTGTATTATTAATAAATAATAATCAGCAGCAATGATGGAAATGCATGACAGTGTTATAGCACAAAAGAGTAGAAAACTTTATCTTTCTATTTGCAAGCAGCTCAAATGCAAAATACTTCAGGTCTCTTTTATCTTATACATCAGAGAGAACTTGATCCCTCTCAGAGATTTTAGAGGTCTTTTAGAAAGCAGATAATATAGGACAGTGTTCTGTACCAAAACATGCAGCGAGAGGATTCAGTCCGTGTGGTTCCATGTCTGTGCCAGCTGCTCATGAAACCTGCCAAGACAGAATCCTCTAAAAATTTACTTCCAAGCTCCCACTTCATCATATTGCTATGACCAGTGGCAACAGAATGCAGCTATCCAGAGATAAAGTCATCTGTTCAGTACAGGTGGTGAAATTGTCACTCTCCAAAAATAATTAAAAAAATGTTGAGATGTTTGCATGTTATTTTCAGAACAATCATGCTAAGTTAAAACACATAGATGCCCTAGCATTCTCCAAGTACTTGTTTTTAAATGGAAAATTGCAAATATTTAATAGCAGGAAAAAAGACCCCACTAAATTATGAGACTTTCATAGCATTTCACAAGCATTTTTTCTGGGAATTCAAAGGCAATCTGATTCTGATTAATACATGATTTATTACACCATACAAGGTTGTCACTGTGTACTTCGAGAAGCTACATTACCTGAGTAGCAGTTAAATATAACTTATTTGCTTGCACAAAGGAAAATAAGCTAAAAATAGTACAAAGCAGTTTTATAGAGATAAAAGGAAGTTTTTTGCTGTTACAGTCATTCCTGTGAAGAACTAAAACCTACTTGAAGTAGGAAAAAATCTACACAAAGAGCTGTTACTTACAGGGTTGAGCTAAACTATCTCAAGTTTCGAAGTACTAAACAAAATTGTGAAAGGAGAATTAATATCACCCATCAAGAATGTTATATACATCCTGAGAAGTCCATAATAGAAACCACCACATCAGTGATATGGTACTGTTATATATGCAATGCTGTAATGTATTAGAAAGCCTGTAGGACAAAATGTAAATTCATTGAAAATTGTCAGAGACCCTAGTACAAGCACTTGAGTTATGGCCAACATATTTTTTTTCTAAAAATCCCATGTAGATGCAAAGGCTAGAATCCAGTCAGGGCTCTGCTCTAACTACATATCTCATCTGAATCAAGTTGCCCAAACCAAACATTGAAGAATCATGAGCATGTTCCCAAGATTGATGTGATTACATATTAATGTTTGGAGTAGGAATTGCTTTTCTTGGGTCCTGTTTATAGGAGGGCACTTAAAACATGCTTTTTAAATCCTCTGCTCAACCGTGAGGACAATAAAGAAAAACTTTTCTTAAAAAGTGAAAGTGACACTACACGTAATTCTAGGAAATGTAGGTTTAAACCAAATAGTATTATCCAACTATTTGTAATGCTACAAGTCCAGCACTCTGTGTCTCAGCAGCAACCTGGGTTTATTCAGTACAGGTCCTTGAGTAACAGACCTGTATTGATGGAACACAGACGGCATTTCTCCAGTGTCAGGGCATTCCTTACAGGTCACCTGCTCAAAATACTTCCACGTTTAAGTTCTGCCATCTAACAAAAGATCACTGTGCAAGTACTGCAAGTGACTGCTGTGTGACAGGCTTTGATGTATGTAATTGGAATGCAGAAAAAAAATAATCAGTAGACTAACAGAAATCCCACTGTCCTTAGTTTTAGGCCAAATGCAATCATCTTATATAATAGCTCTATCATAAAAATTACAGTCAGCCTTCAGAAAATAGGCTCACAGTGTGTTGCACTTAAAACTAATCGCATAGTGACTCTTGAGTTCGCTCCGCTACAGTGCTGCAGCTGAATTTACAATACAGACCTGAAACTACACATAAAATTTCTCTATCTAAATGTCTCTTACACAGAAATACTGTGTTTTCAAATCTGTTCATCTCCATGGAATTGTCCTCATCTCATGAAAAAAAGCACCAATTCAGCACCAAAGCCTTACATTTCAGAGAGCCAACATAAAAAATTATTATTAGACTTACTTCCCCCCAGTTTGCTGGAGCCTCCAAACATTGGAATACAAGAAAAAAATCCAACCAAATTAGAGAATGTATCAAGCACCTTTCCATCTCCATGAAATACTGGTTTTGGACAGTCAGCCACCCTAACTCGCTAGCTTAAGTGCTTTCAGCTACTCGCTGTACCAGAAACATGTAAGATTGCCCCCTTTGTCAAAGCTTGCTCTCATTTTGGGTTATATTTTCACAAGTTAATACAAATTACAGACCTTTTGTTTTTCCCATTGCCCATAAGAAAGAGGAGAATCCATCAGTTTGGGAGGATTAAAAAAGACAATTCCTAAGTCAAAGTAGAGGGAACTGGACACAGCAAAGAGAATTAGGGAAAAGGAGGAGAGGAAAAAACAGGCATTTACAAAAGACACTGTGAAATACTAGTTAGTAAAGAAATGTAATGCGGTGTAAAATAAAATAATAATAAAAAAAAGTCAACAGATGTAATAAAAAGTGTAATGTGATTTGGACCACAGAAATGGACTGCTGAAGGAATGGACAAGCTGGGAACAAATCAGGAAGGTTATTAAATTCAAAGATGCTAAGAGCAGATGATCTGAGCAAGGATTTCTAGCAGTGTGACATGGCACGTGAGAAAGTTTCAGCTGGAAGTCACTGAAGAAACTAGGGGGCTTATGACTGGGTACGAACAGAGCTAACTCTGCCTAGCTCTCCTCCATTGGACGTTGCATGCCAAAAGCTTTTGAATTTCTAAAGCTGTATTGTATTACCTCCCAAACTAAGTTTTGAAGAAAGTAAAAGCCTGAAGGTATGCTGGGTCAGAAATGACAAAAATAAATTTGTATAAGATTGAAATCAAACATATCCCCACCAATGCCTCATGAAGTAGGTCCCTCCTTCCAGTCTTGCTGCTTGCTCACCAAGCTTCGGCAGCCTTCTGGTTTGCAGCAGACTGCATACGTCCCCCGGGTCCCTAGGGAAAGCCTTACTCTTTCTATTACCTAAGTTCTGTTTGTATGTCTGTTCCATGTTCTTCTCTGAAATCTCTGAGACCCTGCTCATCACGCAAGTCCCTGCTCTGTCACATCATTTATATTTTTGTTGATTGTCATCTCCTGCATTGGCCCTCAACAGAAAGGAACAACCTTTCCTGTCCCACAAAGGTTACACCTGACATAGGCACTAACATGCCCTCCATCACAAAGCTGAAGGACAAGCAACAGGTAATTAATCTATTTTGCATAGTTTCATCAACTAAATTAAGTCAAGTAAGATTTTTTGTGACAATCTGGAGAACAACACTATTTTTCAGATTGTCCACTATTTTTTTTTTACGTTACTTACCTGATGCACCCTACTCTTCAATGACTGCAAACTTCTTTGTTTATATGACATATGTTTATTGTCATATTTATTAAAAAAGGTATCCACAGGCATAACAATGTTATTTCAGTACACACAATCCCATCAGCTGACAAGTCACTGGCAGCACCATATCCATTAGTAGCGAATTAATTGCTCCAAAGCAGCACTGACCCAGTGGTTTTACATGAAAGGCTTTGAGTTTCTAATGGTCAAAGAACAGTCAGCAAAAACCTGGAGCAGCACAAAGCTGGTTAGAAAACACAGGTCGGGATTCATCATCAGCATGCTGGAATCGAATTAATTTACTAAATCAACAGAAAGAATATTCTTACTGAACAATTATCTCCCGAACAGCTGCATGTGCTATGTGAGTCAGCAGGTGTAAAACTTAACAGGACTGAATGGTCTCTGCTTTAAAACTGATTGTTTCTAGTGTGGAGGAAAAAAACCAACAAAGTGCAGCTGAGTAGGGAATGGCAGACACACTCTGACTGAGGGCTGGTACTGACGTCTTAGTGTCAGAGACAGCAGGCATCTACGTGAAAAGGAAGATAAAATATAACCTCAGTTACACCGTGAGCCCAGCCAAGGGTTTGTTTGCCCAAGTATTGTTTTAACATATCACTACTTTATGGAGCTTTATATAAAATAATATGTTGCATAGTTCTAAAAAACCTCAAACAGTACAACTATATAGTGCTTTCTATTGGAAGCTCTCTTGGAAATGTTTGCGTGACCTCCTGACAAAGTCCTGATTCCTTTCTTTTAATACATACATTTCCAACTCACTCCCCATTTTAATATGCTGATCAGCTTGAAAGCTGAAATCTGAAAGCAGAAAAGCACTAGAAATTTTTGACTGCTGCTTTAAACCACATGCTTCAAGACTATCACCTATTGTAATTTTTTAGATGAGAAATACATTCTGCCTTCATAAAGGTAAGTTGGGGTAGCACCACCCAGGTTTTACAATAGTTTTCATAGCCCACAGCTGTATTCACCCTTTTTTTCCTTGAAAATAAGGGTCCATTATTCTTTTCTTTTTAATCTAGCCTTTCCCTAGTCTTCAGCTTGATTGTGCTGTGAGGAGAAAGTGACTTAATGCTCTGCAGCACATGAGTAATTCTTGCTTGCTCAATGTTAAGCATGTGCTTTGTCAGATCACAACATGTACTCTCTAATAACACAAATCAGGCCATTAAGCAGCCTACACTAGCTGTACCGATACGAGATTCTACATTTTCCAGGCAGAGAACATTCAGACAGCAAAACCGGAGCAACATGCTATTGTTTGGCCTTTGGGTTTTTTGCTTTTTATCATTTTAGATATAACAACATAGCTTAGCGGAGCTGTGACAGTTAATGTATCTATTGTCTTTCACTTCTTAAATCAGATATAATAAAACTAGAGGACAATTATCATTAATTAGTAGGAATAGCAACTATGCAACTATTATGCACTCCCCACCACCAAGCTTTCAAATATCCACCTACTCCAATATGTTAAAAAGAATATTTGAAAGGTCACCAGCAATTCTTGATCCAATGATAATCAAAATGCTAGAAAGGATGCGATTTGAGTTGGGCAACTGGGAGAGGTGTAAATGGTAAGGACCACAACGAAGGGCAACTTGCAGCAACAACATATGGGCAGGACTTCAGCAAAGGAAATTCAGAAAGGGCAGTAAATGCTGCCTAAAGCTAAACAGGAGCAAAAACATGCAGGAAAAAGGATGCAGAAGAGGAAGGTTAAACAGAATTAAACAGATTATGATGCAGCCCATGTTCACAGCTAACAAACTGCTGCTGCATATATCTAAGAAGTAGAAGCGATAAAAATATCCTGTAAAAATTAATGTGAAATTTTCACAAAGCAACAAAAGAAAAAATGCTAAATGCTACACAGCTTACAGAGAAAGCAACTTGGACAAGATTACAGAATGATGCATTTCTGAAAATAAAAATGTGGTCTATTGAAGCACAAAAAGATGATGAAAGAAGACACTAAGCTGAAAGGAAGAAAGGCTGTCATTTTTCAGTGTGACAAATACAAGAAAGTAAAAAAAGGTATTTTGGGGAGATGGCAGTAAAACTAAAATGGACCCACCTTCGGAATTTTTAACTATTCTAACCAGATACAATATCTGCCCATCTACTTTACATTTAATGCCAGTTTTGCTCTTAACGAAACTCACACTTGAAGGCAATGCCATTTAGAAAATTGGGGTTTTGTTTGTTTGGTTTTTTTTTTTAAAAAAAAAAAAGATACTACTGAAGAACCAGTACCAACAATATAACTTTCAAGGTTTTTGCCACTGTTTCTTAAATATTTTACTATCTCTGTCTGTATTATTTACTAGTGAATTTGAAGAAAATTACAATCCCACTATTACTAAAGCTAATGCAAACCACCCACAGGAAAAAAAGACCTCCCTGTTAAAAACAAAATATTCAAAATTTAACAAAGCATCCCTGCCCACAGAACAGGGAAAATCTTACTGTCAGACAAAAATTTCTTTTCAGTATCATCCCAATCATTACTACTCTTTCCAGTCTACTGCAGAGAGCATGCCACTGTGACTCACAGCTACTCCACACCAGGGTACAGAAAGGTGTTCTTGCCAAACGGCTGTCCCACAAACACAAATCATCGGCCATCAGCAGGTGCATCATCTCCATCTTTTAGCCCATTTAATGGAACCAGTGTTTTACATGAGACTATACTGTGGATCAGTAAGAAATCAATTACACAGGTATATGAATTTTCAGCAGTAATGCCTGATTCATGTAGCACTCCCCTTGTGAGGGTGAAAACTACCCGTAAGGATGTACAACCTGAGATGTTTACAAATGCCAGGCACAAATCTATTATTTAGCAGGCTGTGTGACATATTTCTAAAAACAAAATCCAGGGTTCTTAATCCACCTGTATCTAATACTTAAAATTGTGATTACAGGCACAAGGCAGAGTTATTATCTAACTAAACTGTACTTCCAGCTTCAACTGAAAAAGCTCTTTTACTTCTTCAGTTATTGTTAGCATTGATAATACTAGGAGATCTTTTACTGGATACAAGCTATTTAATAAATCTAGGAGCTTTAGGTGACTATGCTAGAAAGGCATTTTGAGAAATGGTAAGGAGTTCTGTCTCTCAAGGTTGTCAATCAATTGATAGTTTTCACCAACATAACATGATCCTCATTTTGTGCCACTAGGCCAGTGCACAATGATAAATTTATTTTTTTTTAATACATATACAAAAAATTAAATCCCCAGGCTTGACAATTTGTTAAGATACAGAGTTTACCATCAGCTTCTTTCCCATGTAAGGAAGTCTGCTCTTACAAACCAACTGCTAATAAAGCAATCCACAAGTTCAGTTTAAATGCAGTCACTTCTTCCTATTTGGCCTGAAGTAGATTAACAAGTATCACCAGGCATAAGAAGAGGAACTCAAGACCAGCTTTATTCCTTCTGAAAAACCCAAGTGCAAAACTAGGATAAAATTAGACCCTAAGTTTCAAAACAAGATTTAATTTTGGTCTATGCTCTCAAAGGCAAACAATGTAGCAAGGACATTTTGTTAACATTTGCCTCATTTTCTGCTAGATTGCAAAGTCACTCAAAGCTGAACAGACAGCTGGAAACGACAATTTTGATCTCTGTATAACGAGACATTGGTAGCAGCTCAGCTTCCTCTTCCCTTTGCCAAGCCTTCCACCAGAGAGCTAAAAACAGAACTGTCTGAGGGAGAGAAGAATAAGAGACTATTTTGGGGGAGTTAGCTTTGAACACTCGATCACATGACAGTACTGTAAATTTCTCTCTCCCTTTCCATTAATCCCATGCTTTCCTTTGAATTCCACTCATACACAGTGTTCTTTGAGGAGGCATCTACCTACTGCATCTCTCATTCTCCATGGGGTCAGTCTCCTTCCCGCACACACTTCAGGACTGGAAAGCCAATCGCCTGATTTCTGAATTAACGGTGAACTGTGTATACCTCGATTAAGCACTATTAAAGCTGGCAAATTAAGTGAGGGCTGAAATCCAACTCTCTGGGTAATAAATGGAAATCTTGTAGCATCTAGATGGCCCTACGTTAGTACATTTTCATGCCATTGAACTAAAAGGAAGGCAAAAAAGCACTATGAAACCTACCACTCAGCTCTTCTTCACCTGGTTCTCATGACTGAAACATCTCCAGTTCTTCTACCACAGGTTGGGGAAAATGGGTTGGAGTTTGGTATACAATTGATAATGATAATACTCACATAACACTTCTTTCAGTTCTTTTGCACAGCAATTGGTAGGTTAGTTTTAAAGTGAAAAATAAAATTATCTAAAAAGCTTTGGAAATGGGCTCATTTTAGACTTGCTTCCTTTCAATGCTTTAGGTTTGGAAACTTATTATCTGCTCACCTTTTGGAAAATTGAGGCACTGATATTTGCAAAAAGAGAATAATTACCAATGCTTCCCAGAACAATTGGACCACATCTCAGAAGAAGCATTTCCTGAATGCATAGCATAAAACTGCACATGCAGCACTCAAGAAGTCAGGTCACATAGAACAAATGAAGTAACAGTTTCAGGTTCTCCAGCAGAATTGCAGAGGTTCGTGTATTCTTTATTTCCACATGGGGACTGATAAACATCAACTTGTTCAGTAAAGGAGCAGTTTAAAAAAAAAATATGGAAATAGTACCTTCATCCATAATCAGCTTATTAGGAAAAGTAAAGTAAATTTGAAAGAACATGTATTAGTGAACAGGAAAACATCAACAGGGGATCTGAAAAGTTGGTTAGCAAATATGCAAAACAAAAATAATCTTAAAATGGAGACCAAGTAAAGCTTCTCAAAATGTAATACCTTCTCTGCATAATCTCACATACAGAAGTATGCCTTCAGTTCTTGGGTAAAACCTCAAAGTGGTGAACAGTATCTCAAAAGAGATATGAAATGAAACTGGTGAAAGACTCGGGAAGCAAACATCCAAAAATGAAAGTGAAGCTGGAAAATAACATTTCTAAGAAACAAGTAGTTTAGCAAATGTGTACAATCCACTAATATATATTTGGCAGAGCTAATAGTTGAATTAATTTATAATTAATTTTAAATTTATAAGCATCTTAATAAATACAGAAGTCAAATATTAGTTTTCTACTAGATAACCATGAAAATGTTTTAAGTTGCTTTTTTTTTTTTTTTTTATAAATGTAACAGCACAAGGCAAGACAATGCTCTTGGCATTTATTGGAGGTAAAAAGATTTCAGATCTCTGATTTCTATTTCTTTTAACTGGAATCAAGGGGGAAAATTGAAAGTATGATGAAATTTTTCACATACTTTTTACTTTTTTTTTTTTAATCCATTCATACATCCACATTCAGTTACCCCATAAATTATTCCTGTGCTGCACTAGGCACATCAAGAGAAAATGCTGGCTATTAAACTCAATGGCAACTGCTAGTACTTAAGCAGAATTACTTTCACTGATACATCTCTACGTATGCGGAACTCATCTGTGAATGAGATGAAAAGCTGAGTACGTATTTTCAGCAACCAAGAGCTAAAGAATTAATCACTGAAAAATAAAACGGAAGCAAAAGAAAATGGGTATCAAAAGCAGAGAGACCTGAAACAGTGGTGTTGGTGGCCTGTACAGCCAAAGAGATCAGAAGCCGATCTTCCAGGTAGTGAAGACTGAGAAGAACAGACAAGCTCATTCCGATGTGGAATTTTGCTACAACCTTAAACATACAAGTGGCTTTTAATAGAATATTCTGCCCTTCTGGAGTGCTTATTTTCAAAAATGAGGACAGTCAATGAATACACAGAGTGCTTCCATTTAATAGAAGAATATTTTTACAGTAATATGGAATGACCTATGACCTTCTGTACCCCAAACTGTATCCTTTTTTTAACGTATATGCTTGCCTTCAACCATCTAGTTTCCTATAGCTAATAAATTCCTCATGGAAAACAGCACAATAATATCAACAACCATGAGTTTCAAAATAGGGATAATATATTTTGGAAGAATATACAGAGAAATACAATTGGTAATAATCTTGTCCTGGTGAACAAGATTCAATGTGAGATTTGATGCAGTTTCAAATAGTGGTTTTAAACTTAGGAGAAGATACAGAGGTTTACACTGCACTCTTGGATACTGCTAGTTCAAAATGAATGTTCTGTCTCAAGGAATTATATGAAAGGTTGTTAGAGGAAGATTTACAGTGATGGAAATGCTCTTGTTTTCAGTTTTGAGGCAGGTTGACTAAATAAATCTGTCGTGGGGTTTTTTTTGGAAGACAGACAAACTTCTACTGCCTTTCTTCCTCCTGAAAGTGCACAGAGACAACACCTCAGGTCTGTGGGTCTGTAGCAGATGTTTTTGATAGTGATCTGCTTCAAGCATATCTGATTCCTGAACTATCACACTATGTAATGTCAGATCTAGTTTCCACGTCCCCTGAGTCAAATCCTACTTGGAGAGCCAAGCAACTGTCACAGTCACTCTCCACTCTATAATGTGCTGACATATATTCTCCCCAACCCATGATTTTATTTATTGTCTGGTACAGTCAGCAAATAGCTTTTGGTGTCCTTTTATCTGCATAGGGACATATTAATAATTCTTTGGTTGACTTATAATTATTAACATAAAAACATCAGGACTTATGATGTCTTGGAGGTGCCATGAATTTGAGGACACTTATCTTTAGATGCACACACTCTCAAAAGGTAATTCCTCCTGGGTGTTTACTTTAAAGTCTCCGCAAGATTAGAGACAAAGGTGTAAATAGCTATCAATCAAGTGTGCTCCCTAGAGTCCTAAACAAAGATGAACACTGCAAAGTCTTGTTATCATAACCAAGCTGAAAGACCTGTGCTTCGCATTTTAATAATTCAGCCATAACAGTAGCTAAAAATCTAGCAGGGCTGGTAGAAAGCTGTTCTTCAACTGAAAAGCACAATGGAAGTAGTCTGGGTGGTCCAGGACAGCGTTCAGATAAAGAAAGCAAGGAGTGCTGAGTAGAGGAAGGTAAAGCCCTTAAGTATATGAAGTACAGAAAGGTACCAAGAACAAGCAACCAAAACCAAGCACAAAGTGTTCTGTGCATAAGACACTGCCAACAACTAGCAAAGCAGACAAAGAGTCCTACAGCTTCTGATGGAAAAGACTCTGATGTGGAGACAGATCATCTGGAGAACTCAGCCTAGAAATAGCTCACTCAGCTATCGCTCAGGCATGCAGGCACACTGTGGGCACAAGAAAAAAAATTATACTAGTACAGAGAAGGGTAGATGAGAGCCTCCTGAGCTGAGAGTTAAGAGAGATAAGATGCTGTACCTAATCCCCATGAAAGGACTTTTCTCATGATCTCAGCTACCCTGGGTTCTCACCCTAAAGTAGGCATGCAGTTATTGCAATGTTCAAAAGCAAGGGCCGGGGGGGGAATAGGGGTAGAAAGGGAAGAGAGGAGTGTTCACACTTTAAAGCTACAAAGTCATTCTAAGCGCTCATTAAACTGAGTTACTAAAGCAACCACAGCCCATCAGAGAGCGGAATAAATCTGATTACTCATACGATTGTACATCTTCAGTCGATGCATATGAGTAATAAGGTAAACCATTTGGTGCTACCAAAACCTCTGCTTGAAAACTATGCATAATCTATCCTTTACAATATACCAGTTATACAACTCTATATGACTATAAATCTAACATTCTTTGCTATGCTGAATTATTATTTAACATTTACAAAATACATCCTGTCATAAATATTGCCACTGCCATATTCAACAGCTAGAAAAAGCCCTCAGTTCTGAAATATTTATATACAGTTTAATAAAAAAATAATCACGGAATCAGTCAAAACACATAGGTCTATGACATATCAGATGATAACCTCGAGTTTCAAAAGTTTTCTTTAACAGCAGAAATGGGCTGTTTATCAATCAACAATTTATCAGAATAAATTGTAATGGAAGGAAGCTCCTTTACAATACTGAAAAAAACCTCGAGAAGACTTACTGAAATGTAGGTCTATGTGCCATTAGGTGCTAAGTCCTTTCTCCCTCCACAAACCTTTCCTTGTACTTTCTCCAAGTCTGTGCATGTAAATTCCCAAAGCTGTATCACATAAACAGCGAACAGCAAGTAACCTACAACTGGGCTAGGAACGAATCACAAATTGTGCACTGGACAAACACAAACTAAGCCATTCCTAATGCAATTTTATCCACCAATGGATGGATGACTAGACACATACAAGGTTTTTCCTAAATGTAGATTTAGCATTGTCATGAAAATAAAATTAATTTTCCACGAAGAACTAAGAAAACCCCATTTTTAATTTTGATGCAGCTGAAAAAGTCTGCATTTACATCCATTTTCAGATGTGCATGACAAAGTTTCTCATACCATTAAAATAATGCCTTTAAGATTTTAAGTCTGTGAAATCTGAACTACTGAACAGGTAAGCAACTGCCCAGAATTCTAGAGTTGGTAACTGAAAAGGCAAACTGAGCATAGACTTGATCATAAGTTCCCTGCGTAATACTAAAGCAAACCTGGCCAAAGATACAATCAGTGGCATATGCAATGTCATTGCAAAGCAGCAATCTCTGCACTAGAAAGATACATGCCAAAATAGCCAAAACATTTCTGTATACATTCTTCTGAATGGTAGAGAAAATACAGAGACAGAAAGTGAATCTTAGAGCTCAACAAGTTTAGCTTATCAAAACTGGATAGAAAAGCAATCAATTTATAGTATTATTTATTTTAGGTTAATAATAGCTGGCGAAAAGAACCAGACACAAATAAATTAAAACCAATAAAAAAATTCTTTCTATCTTCATTTCAAATCAAGAACGGATAATTTCTTGAAGATATGCATCAAGCACAAAAAGCAGAATGTTTTAGTGAGACAAGTAGCTGTGCTCAATATGAAGTTCAACAGAAAAAAAAAATGCAAGGATTTTACCAGCAGGGCAGGTAGAGTATACAAACATCAACAGAGCCAATATTTAGGACAGCTTCTGGCAATTCAGAAAATCTATATGCAATCTATAGATTTTTAGCAATTTGACAACAGTCAGTGTGTATTTAATTCACTCATTTGTTGCCAGGGAGAGCATCAAATATTGTGCATACTACTATCCTTATGCATCTACAGGGCAATCAAAGCAAAACAATTAATATAGTAACATAATTTGATAAGGAAGCAGAAACTGGTACCCTTGATTGTCTACAGGGTAGTGAAATTCAGGAAATTTTCCCCCGAAGATGAATGAAAGAAAGAGTATTAGAAATGGCTCTGAAAAAGATGTGTACACTCCATAGAAGAATTTTATGAACATTCAGTCTGAGCAAGTTATAAAAACCTGTGAGCAGATCAGAAAGAGAGAAGGGCACGGGACCCTAAAAGAACTGGCCAAAACTTATGACGTCATGGAAATGAGAATCTATACAAGAAGCTTTTTTGGCTCAAACTTCTCTATGACAGTCATTTGGGGGCTACAAACTACAACCAAATCTTGAAATTTCTCAAAAATGTTTGTGCACACCTGTTTTCAAATTCTGAATTCAAGATACTATAGAGACATCATCCATCCAAGGCCAGGTGCAATACATTTGCTGCAGCCTTGTGCACCACAGTGTGGAGGGCTGCTCTTCTGAATACTGTTTACCTTTAAGAAGTTACTTCATGAGTTTCAGTGATGCTCACAGAGCCCAGAGCATCTACACACTGTGACAACTATGAAAGACAGCTGTAATGGTGTAAGGGTGGCAGTTCCTTCTGTGTCTTTGTTAAACACATGAGAAACCACTGGATCAATTACTGTCCCCCAGCACAACACATGGCCAGTGTTAGAAGCTGTTAGAGCAAATGCAGCCACAACTACATGTGCTGAAATGTTCCTGCGAGCACATCTTGTCCAACTACCAACAATCCCTTTTACCTTGATAAATTCCTGTGTAGGAGGAAATAATTTGAGCTAGGTGCGTATGTCTATTAGCTTGTTCAGAAAAATTAAACTGTTTATTGCTTATATCTTTATTAATATATATGGTCGAGGTTATTCATCAAAACAGATGAGAAGTAAAACATAAAAACAGGGTTCTAAATATATTTGGAAGCATTATTCTTTATAGAAAGGAAATCAAGCTAAGTAGCTCTTCTAAACCATCTCTGATATGTAGCAACACTTCTTCAAATTTTGGCAATACTCTATCAGCACAATAACTGACTATCTGTCCTGGTACTGCTAAGAAAAAACTTCTCATATTCATTTTCAAAAAGACCAACAGACAAAGACAGACTGTAGGCTACAATGACAGGTTGATCAAAACAGCGATCTCTTAAATATAGTGAGCCAATGATGGTATTCATAGCTTGGTATTCTAAGGTTTTATTACATGTAACACAGATGACCTGGGAAACTCTGCAAAATTATGTATATATCATTCCTTATTACTGGAAAACCCAGAATAAAAAAAGAACTTACAGCAAAATCTAAAACTTTTAGCATACATATGATAAAGTTAAATTGCTTTCACAAAAAGGAGGTATATACCCTGATGTATACTTTTAAGTCTGCTGTGGCTGTTCAGTAGTTACTTTGATTTAACACACCATTTCTTAAAGCATATTAATATAAAGAACCCCAAACCAAACGAGAAAACAACTTTCAGGGAAAAAGTCCAGTGCGCATGTATCAAGCCCACGGAATCAGCTTGCAATTTACATAGGTATTACCTACTCCTGTCTAACCTCCACCTTCACAACTGTTAGCCCACATAAGAAGAAATTAACAAAAATAACTATTACAAAATGCCTTCAAGTATCAAAAGTGACTTTCCATTTTTAAGCTTATAAGCTTAAAACTACTACAAGAAAATAAAGACCTAGTTATTTCTCTGATATGGCTTCTTAGATGCTTTTCAACCTAGCCGTTTGACTCTCATACCATGAAGTTTAGGTATGCATATTAATCACTGGGCACCCAAAATATCTCTGGTTTCTCTGTCACAGTTAAGACTATTTCAGACTAAACTTAGCTGCTCTGCACAGTAAGCCAGAACATTTACAACTATTTTCAGGATGCTGAAAATGACAAAATTCAGCTAAAGCCCCCTCCCCTCCTCCATGGTACATACACTTTCAAGGCATGACTGTTAATAACCTAAAATACAGCAACCTAACACTAAGAACATTTTAAGGCTTTTGCTGAAAACACCTACCTTAGTATAGTCTACTGTCAGCTTATTTCAAGAGTTGACTTACTAGTGAAGATGCTAAGAAATGTCTGTTTCTATAAATGGAGCTTTCTTTTTATGGCTGTTTCTTGCTTTAAGCAAGCCGGGAACAGAGAATTTTTTGTCCTGAAAGCTTACCTTCCAGTAAGTCTCTTGCCAGACCTGGTTCTGCCCCTGTGGACCGAACAAAGTCTGACAGGACTGCATCCATATCAAGAGTCATGTGATCATTCAGAGATGCTGCCAGACATGCAGCAGCCGCAGGACTCGCTGGTCGGCTAGAAGGCATCCATCTGTGCCAAGGAGAAAAAGAAACAGGATTTTAGAATGTACCCTAAATGGATTTAAACCACATTTTTCCTCTCTTCCCCAAATACGACTATTACAAATGCCAAGACATTCAAGTTACAGCACATTAAAATAAACAGCATTTGTCATCCATCTCTGCCTTAGCCTAGAAGCTGTTGATCACTCACACTGCAAGGTTTTCTCTTTCTTAACATTTCAGATTTTTATTGATTTTTCTTAGGTGCAGCTTGTACATAATTCTGCAACTCGAAGACTCCAATCCAGCTTAACACAGGCACTGTTCGTACGCTGAAGTTTAGCAAGTATTTAAATGTTTGTCTAGCCTAGAGCTCAGTTGCCCTACAGAGATTAGCATTTGTTCTTGTATTTGCCTTGTCAATACCACTTCTGCAATTTATGGTTTCTTCACCGTACTGGGTCTGGCTGGGATGGAGGTGATTTTCTTCATAAATTTTCTAGCATCTTGGCTAAAACAGTGTTGATAACACCTCAATATTTTAGCATCGCTAAGCAGTGCTTACACAGCCTCAGGCCTTCTCCACCCCCCTCAGCGAACAGGCTGGGGGTAGACAAGAGGTTGGGAGCGGGACAGCCAGGACAGCTGACCACAACTGTCCACAGGGATATTCCAGACCATATAGCATCATGCTCAGCAGTAAAACTGGGGCAGAGTCTTCCCAAACTAGCCATTGCTCAGAGACTGGCTGGCCATCAGTCTGCGTGTGAGCAGGGGTGGCTTATCGCCTTGGCGTCACTTGCTTTTTTCCCCCCCTTTCCTTCACTTTAATGAAACTGTATTGTGATCCATGACGGGTTTTTTTCTTGCTTTTGCTGTTTCGGTTCTCTCTCCCATCCCACCGTGGGGTGAGGAGGGTGAGTGAGCAGCTGGTAGGTGCTTAGCTGCTAGCTGGGGTTGGAAACTCCAGGGCTTTATACATCCCACTGAGAAGTTGTTAATGGCCACTTTCAGCTTTTGCTGTTTGCTGTGTTATCACTTCGGGTTTTGTTGTCTGCGAGCTACGATAAAAGCACTCGCCTTGAGTCTAATCTGGTGTTTGGCCCATGTATTGCTGCCAACCCAGTACTCTGTGAATCACCTCATGGAGTCAGTTAACAGATAGACCTTTCTCCTCCAGGGGCAGCTTCCTAGGGAAATTAAGAATGTCACCTCCCCCTCCGGGGTCGATGTTTCATGCCTTGTTGCGATGGCCTCTCACTTTCTGAGACCTCCCTGTGTTTCTGCGGAAGGATTACACCTGTCAGCCAGGTGGGCACGCTATCACCTGGTTGCTGTGCCACTGGGTTACTGAGGCCCGCAGGAGAAATCGGAGGGTACGGCAGCCCAGCAGCTGGCAGCCCTCGCTGTGGACCGGGGAATCGGTGAAGGGGCTGGAAAAGGGGCAACAACCCACAGCTCTGGAGGCAGCTCCTGTTAGGCATGAAGGCAAGGTATTCCCTTCCCTCAAGCTACGAAGGCAAGCAGGCCACCCCTGAGGAAGGTATCCATTATCTGAGAGAATCGGTGGTGGTGGAGGTGGCTTACAGCAACCTGGATAACAACCAGTCCTCTGAAGATCTGGACAAAATCCAGTGCACGTGGGTCGTGTGGCGGAAGTTTGTATGGAACCCGCTGACACCATATGCCAGCACCCTGGCAGTAATGGACTGGACAGACACCAAGGTACCAATGTGGAAAGACTGGCTGTAGTGAAATCTTCAGTGGAGAAGCTACCCCCCCAAAAACCGTATCAGAACCACCTGCAACACACACACAGTATAAACACTCGGAGAAACTGACGCCCTGCTGGGACAGGCAGAAAGGAAGGGTCTGACAGGATTTCACCCCTGTTCCTCTCAGAGATGCAATTAAGAGTACTAATTAACACAATCAGGGGACACAAAAGTCTTTAGTGGTTTTATAACCTATCCAGGGCTTTCTAAAAGAGTTATTATTGTAATACGCACTTAAACATAAGACAAAAGCAACATTTTTTTTTTGCACAAGTGGAGGTTTCCTTCCTGGAAGGATCTGCGTGTCCTGAGGCACAGTGACAGCAGCTTACCACAAGAAAACCAGCACCACACCAATATATCATTGCACTGGGTGCCTGTGGCCAGGTTCTGGTACCAGGGGCTGCAGGGCTGGCCTCTGTGAGGAGGGGGCTCCACCAGTTCCAGCTGACTCTGCAAGAACCCACAGTGGGGCACAGCTGTGCCAGCAGCCAAGCTGGTGACACCCCTCTAAAAACACTCCTACTTCACAGGAAGGCAGAAGGCTGATTTTGAAAGGAAGAGGAAGAAGAAGACACTGATTACAGTAATTTATGTTTTATTTGTTTCATTGTTTTATTTTGTTGTATAGTCATCTATTGATGACCAACACTGTAGCTACTGTACAGTTTTTACTATTTTTAAACAGTCTGTGGGGGCAATCTTACCAGGGTACTCTCCTGGGGGCACAGTCACCTGGGGACCCGTTAGGAAGCAGATTGTGTTTTGACTCAAGTGAAACGCTACACAACGTTCAGCACAGGAGGCTTTCTTGCCAAATGCATGGCTAACAAAAGTACATATGCCCTACTGCATTTTCTACCTACTTTTCTGATCCTGGAAAAGTGAAAGCCATCCTTCTAGGCAATATACTCTACAAATATCAAATAAAAATTAAAGCAGGCACTTCAAGAATAGCTGGTGTTAGACAAGCTATTAAAGACAGCTGGCATTCAAAACACACTAACTCCGTATTTCTGCCCGCACCACTGCAAAACTAGTGCAAGGCGAAGGAAACACAATGAAGTTAAATGATACACAACATATTCAGAAGCGTATGTTTTACTTTCATGCTTGTTACTCATCATCGGTCAAAGTTTACCTTTGAACATGAATTAGATTTCCTTCCGTTAATTCCTCCTCACAGGCTCAGTTGGAACTTTACCACGTGCCAAGGGTAAGGACTAGCATGGAGATTTCCTACTGGTAGCAGATGATATTGGTTGGCTCTTGCTGGTACCACAGCTACGGAGAAATAAACTGTGAAAAAAAATGGAAACCAGTTGATTTCACTGTTTCCCAAATGAAGCATACTCCTTTCCTAATGGAACACCCTTGTTTTCTCAGAAATTGCCCTTTTCTGCAAGTACTTATCTCAGGTAAAATACAGACATCATTTACCTTCTGCCCCAGGAAGGTGGGACTTTTTTTTTTCAGCCTCATCCACCAGGACTGCCTGCAAAACCTAATTTACCCCAACAAGTTGGAAGTCTGTGGGCTATGGTTACACAATTACCTGTTTTTCAGTATCAAAGCAGATTACCCTCTTGCTAATCTTACCCACTTCACAGTCTTCTGGCCCCTACAATGTACCATTTTATGTTTTATACCACTTCTACGTTTATGCTTTTATACGTTGGGGCTGCATGAGGGTGGCAGGGGAAGTGATCCTTGCCCCTCTGTTCAGCCCTGATGAGACTCATCTGGAGCACTGGTCCATTTCTAGCGGCCCAACACAAGAAAGATGTAAACATACTGGAGCAAGTCCAGTGAGCCGGACATTAGGATCACACTGGACCAGGGAAACACTTCTGAAATGTAACATAATGAAGAAGTAGGAGCAGAAGGAAAGCTGGAAATATTGAGGAGGCTAGTTAAAAAAGGAATGCTGACACTTCAGGAAGAGAACTACTTTAACGGATTATGGCCAAAGTTGGTATCTAAGCTTTGTAGCAACTGAATGCAAATGCAGGACAAAAATGCTACTTTTATTTTAAAAAACCCAAAACCCAACAACTCATACATAGATCCACTGTACTAAACAGCACTAACATCCTTACAAAAAGATCACAAGAAACTGAATACAATTCATTTCTTTAGTGACTCAGAAAAAGAATGAAATAAGTCTTAACCAGCAGGATGAAAACATACGGATCAAGCTAAAAGAACCCACTGCAGGTGAATGATACAAAGCATTAGTGAATTTCAGATAATCAAAAGTGACTCAGTAGTACAATGACTGCTAAATTAAAATGTACCAGCTGGGCACTCAAGTACAGTCACTATGTGTGGGGGGCAGACTGCTCATAAATTTGGAAAACTGAAATGCATATCAGTCTGAAAAGTCATTTCATGAGTTGTCTCAGTATCAGCATTACTTCAATACTTTCACCAGTAGTATTGAAAAACTATCCTTTTAGCAGCAGAAAATCAATCTCTTTCTGTGTTTATGACACCACCCCATCCACTCAAAATTGCCCCTTGATTACGTCATCATCAGAACATACACAGTAACCATGTCAACAGACACATTTAATTCTTAACTCATCCCAGAAAAGGTTATATAAGCTGCCTGCAAAGATCTTTACTACAAAAGAGGTTCTTTCTGGTAAGGCAGAAATTTCTTTATATAGAAAAATGGTAATATCTGTGCATTGACATCTGATGGAAACACAGCTCACGTGCAACAGAGCCAGAGATAAAGCTAGCTGTTGTTTTACTGAAAAACAGTAATTTAAAATTAAATACTAGCCACATTACATTACATAATGATAAATAGCTGTACAGGTAGAAAACACCTGTCTTGCGTTGGGTGCCAAGGAATCACACCCAATCCAGACCTTACCAACCCATGGCAGTGTGAGGAAAAAGTTTTTTTTAGTTGAAATCTCCCTCAGTGCCTGTGCACTATGCTCTATAATTCTCTAGGCTCTGGGTCCTGCAGCTGTGCCTATAGCACCTGTACAAAAATATCCATGCTATTTAATTCTTCCTGTTACTCATCAGACCTTAAATTAACAGCACAACGTAAATTAATAGTGTTTATCCAGACAGATGCATCTGAAAAGATGGAAGAATCAATGACAAAACACGTTAATGAATGTTAAAACTGAAAGAAAACAGAACAAACCCACCACCGGTTAGCTATGTTGTATTACCTCAAAATGAAGTAAGATCTACAGGACTGTGCTGACTGGGGCCGGCCTCCTGCACCGTCTCCATGCAAACTCCAAATTGCAACAGTGCTGAATTAAGCACATCCCATGTTGTAAGAGACAACTACACACGCAAGTAAGAAGCGACCAGCTGCGGAAACTCATTCCTCATCTGCTTGTAAGGCCTTGCAAAGTCCCCAAAACATTACAAACCGAATGGGGTGCTACCAAACCCACAAATATTAACAGCTACAGTTAGTACAACGAAAACATAAACAAAATAGCCCTACAAAAATCCCCTCCAAATCTCAAATGCTAGTTCTCCTACTATCACAATATTTCACTAGTACTAGCTAGGAACCACGTACTATTTTTCTTTTTTTCATGCAGCAGACATCACCCCTCTACCTTGTTTTGAGGTCGTAATTGTCACAGGTGGCAGGTGGTCTGTCTGTTACTTGTACCACTTCACCCTGAAGAAAAACTTTTACAAAAAGTCTGAATTATGCATGTTTCATACTCAGAAAGCAAGAAGCAGAGCTGGTAGGATCCTCCCTGTACACATTTGAACTAGCACTACTTTTTTTCCCAGAGGGAGTAGTTTTCTCAGCTCTCTAGAATTTAGAGAAGGAAAAGCCCAACCTCCCCCATGCCAAATAAAAAAGAAGTCTTCAAAGAAATATCATCTTTGTCAGAAAATTACTATTAGCTCTGAAAACCCACTCAGATGGAATAGTGAAAACTACTAAGCAAAAAAAGAAACTAAATTGTAAAGGAGGAGGCAGTGACTCAAAAGCCAGGTGGCTGCCTGACCTTACTGTTCTTACCAGCCGAACAGAGTCTCTCCTCACCTACAAACCCATCTCCAACTCCCTTCGCTCTGGTCAAAGCATTAACCCAACTTATGCTTCACATATACACACTTGGAGGAGATCTAACACAATCCTCCACGTTACAGCCACCTGTCAATATGCGTCACTCCCCTTGTGCTTAACAGTATAGACACACATACCAGCTTGCACTTTTCCTCTTGAATGTGTCCCACATGAGACACAAACCATATTTTGAACATCATTTTCAAGATGTTTCCATGTAAATGGAATCATCTTGACCCTCCAAACACAATGAAGACCTTGGTTTTCACTCACTTTCTAGCCAAATTTCTTCCCTACATAATTTCTTATTTTTCAATGCAAATACAAAAGGCAGTGAAAGGGGGTAATTTGTTGTATATTATAAGAAAAGGCATTTTGAATGTATTTAAAGAAGAGATACTGATTGCCTCTAAATGTTAAGATGGTTTAATAGGACTCTAATTTTATACAAACTCATTCATATTTGATCTTTTCTTTTCCTTTAAGTACTTCTCTCAAAACTGAGCCATACTTGGAAGCAGTCTTCATCTGAATCTAAATTTGACTTCTTCAAAATCAAATAGCTTCACCAAGTTAAACAACATGAAGGTGTAGGTTGGTGGTTTTTTTACCAAAGAAGCAGAAACAGATGCACAGGGCTAACTAATAAAGAAAGCAAGTATGTTAAAAAAAAAAATCCCATGTGTCCAGAATACAAACAGCTGACAAAACAGAGGAACAGAAAGAAAACAGTGCACAGCGGACAAATCCTCAGAAAGACGTAATAACTAAACTGCAACAAAGACCTTTCATAATTTTCAAAGAAAGGCTGAAATAAGCCCCATCAATAACATGCCTAGTCCCAGTGCTCTAGAAAGCCTGTGGAAAGACCAACATTAAACCAGTCCCCCCCACACTTTTTTTTTTTTTTCTTTCTTAATTTCCCTGCAGCGTGACAAGGCTAAACACCTATTAGGATTACTGATTCCTCTCGGCCGGTTTGGCAATAAACAGGCTAAGTGCAGCCCACTCATGTGTTGAACATCCATGCCGCTTGCATTTTTGGTTGTGAGGCAGAAAGACTGTGTTTGTGCACAGCTCCAGACTTTGAAAGTAATTCTTTCTGACATGCCATGTTTGATGGCAAATATCATAATTCTACAATCTTGACAATATTATGAAATTGAACTGATGCACTAAGTAAGACCATTTCTTCTCAGTGAAGCATTTAAACTTTTTGAGCTCAGGCTGTATAATTTCTCATTCTTTCTGCCTGCAAAACATATTTAGTTACAGTTTCACAGAGACTTTAATTTTTTGTAAGATAGAGAGTTTTTCTGTGGTTATTCAATTTCTAAAGCTGCTCTCACTCTTCAATAGATAACACTTTGCAAAATGTTCATATACAAGATAAAAACTATTAAGGAAAAAACTGTAATTAAACAATCAAGTCCATTACAGAAGATTTGTTTAGGAGGGGAACACCAGCTTTAAGGGAACTCTTAATGTAGGCACTCAGCTTTTCAGATTACTTGGTAGGAACGCCACGTATATGTAAGAGTAGTTAATTGTTCAGAGCATTCGTTGCCCAGGTAAAAGGCAATTAAATATTAAAGGACCAATCTGAAGTATAGAAAGATAAAGCTCTGCCAGGAGTAGCTGAAAGGAACAATATTGAATTTCTGGTATTTTTGCACCAATGGAGACACAAGTCTTGTGAATACTTATAGGAAACCTACCTTATTTCCAACATGAAATTTCTCCCTACACTTTATTTGTGTTAATTTTAACATTATGTAACACACTATGACCTCGATGCAGTGAGCTTTTTGTATTCAGAGTAATGCCTCAAACTTGCTTTTTTGCAGTGTTCCCCTGAATAGCTGGGGACTTCTACGCTTTTATTTCTGCACTGATAGGGTCAGATACATGTCCAAGATATAATTGGGGGAAAAAATGATGAGAAACGATTACTCATACAGACATGTTTCTGTATTCCAGTATTCAAAATGGAACTAGAAGGTAAAACCAGAAGTCAGATGTTGGCAAAGCCTCTTCTGGAATACTGAGGCAAGTTCAGTAACAGGCTTCAGAGAGATCACTTCAGAATGAAACAGGCCAAATGAAAGGCTACAGATCATCAGAAGTTAAGCATTTTATCTTAGGACAAGTCACTAAAAGAGCCTGTGCAGAGCCAATGAAACAAGGCTGAGAACTGGACTGAGTCTGATCTTCAGAAATACACCGAGTCCCAGGCAGACACAGGCTGGAACTAAAGACAGGGCTCCCAGTGACAGAAGTACTGGGAACAATCTTTCCTTAGCAGCCGGGGGAAAAGTACTGAATTATTTTAAAAAATAGTCACCTAAGGTAAAGTACAACATCCTGCAGTGACAGGAAACCTGACTTTAAAAACTGGGCAGTTTTCTTGTGATCCTGTGGCCTGTTTTTTTGACACTAACGAATAAGCTGAGTTTCCAGGAAACACTTCCAGGGGTTATTCTCACTGGGCAATGGAATAAGGTTGTCCTCATTGCAATGTTAGAACAATTTCTGCATGACAAACATTTGTGTTGAACCTTTTCTGTTTCTTTTTATAATTTCCACTTGGAAAGTTATATAAGCAACTTACACATACATAGAATTTACTTCTGTAAAAGGACATACACATATAGATGGGATTTAGTTACAGATGCAAGGTAAATATCAGAAGATTAAAAGTGAGATTCTTCCTGAAAACAAATTTATACACTAATTTAGTGAAAAACAACACCTTAAATTCACAGCAGTATTTTATAATCCCTTTTCAAAGGTCATAGTGATTATATGTGAAGAACTGGCACAAGACCAAATTGTGTCTTTGGAAATACGTCTTCTGCATAGTTTCTGATTTTCTAATAAACAAATGTGCATCTTATATTATAATATAGACTATATTGCAAATGTTTATCTTTGTATGTAAGCACTGAGGATATAATACATTGTATCAATAAAAACATATGTGATAGCTTAAGCAACTTACTAGGCTAAGTTGGCAGGGTTTTTCCCTTTATACAACTTGACCCATTTTTTTAAAACTAACACTCCATTGGTAAAACATGTAAGCACTAGCTACAGGAATTCACACAATTTTACTAAGCTGATGATAATTATAACTCTGACAGGTAGTTTTATTAAAAAAAAAAAACAACAACAACAAAACCTAAACAAAAAAAAAAAAAAGACCCCAAAACCACGCCAAACACAAACAATAGTATATGACTGCAACACTAAAAATATAACCATGTTTAGGATTTTTGGTGTGAAGCAGGCATGGTGAATACATACATGTTAAAAGTGTTAACACCTCACATTAAAGTAATGTTCTTCTCAACAACTACAATTCTCTACCTTTCAAAGGCACTGAATGGCAAGTAAATGTTATTTGCCAAGAACATATGTCTTGTTTTGTTCCCTGCCAACTAGACTGCTATTCATTTTTGGCAGGAAAGGAAAAATTAATACTTTTTACAGAGGTAAGAATACTGTTAAAATATTAGACTCCAAATTCTAACAGAACTACTGGTTCAAGACACCAAACATAGAAGAAAAATGGAAGAATTTCCAAAGAGCTAAGCAAAGTCTAAACAATGAGGAAATTTTGTTGCTTTTACATTATTGCAGCAGTATGGTGTAAACTGGAAGCACATATTAAGTCGCATTCATTTAAAGGACCTCTATGCAAATCATTGTAGCAGCAGTTCAAAAACCCACAGAACCATAGGCTTATTTTTAAACCCATACCGAAACGCTACCCAAATCAGAGAGAAAAAGACTGTGCTGCTTCTGTGCCCCAGGCAGTACAACAGACCAATTGCTACTGAACTGCATCACCTGCCTTGGCATTTCTCTAAGAATTTTACAAGTCCCAAGTATCCTATCAGAGTATTGAGGAGTTTTTTATTTCCCTCTAGCCATAAAATGATACCCCTTCTGTCACAGCCTGCATCACTGCTGTTCAGTGCAAATTTCTGCCTGGAAGTTACAGTTGGGGCCCAGCTAAACTGCTGTTTGCAACCTGGGCTGTAACTATGCAAAAACAGTTGTAGCCTTTTACTTATAAGAGCAATACAGCCTTTGATACGAACATTTTCCCTTTGTTTCCTTAGTACTTAGCACTCTCCTTGGTCTTTAGATCCTTTCCCACAATTCTGATTTAAAAAACCATATTTTTTTTAAAATCAAAAGCTCTCTTACATGACAGGGGGACAGCTGGGGGTAGAAGTGTTCTGCTGACAGACCACAGCCTGGTCATTTAAGACACAGTATTTTTTGCCAACTGTAAAATTTGCTCACTGGTCTGAAATGTACTTTTTCCTCTCAGACTCAGAAAGAACAGCCTAAATCAATTCCTCTTTGTACTCGCAGCCTACATTCAGAGAATGATAGTTGAGGCTAAGAAGGATATTTTATTTTGATTAGTAAGGTGGCAGAAGACAAGACTACTACAAATATCAATGCACCATACATAAATGCAAATAAAAAAAGCCCAACACCACCCCCCAAAAAAAAAAACAAACCACCAAAAAACTCAAAACAAAACACCAGTCGGTCTTAAATTAGCACCTCAATAAACCGCACAGGCTTGTTCCAACACACTACTATCGGCCTTGTTATTTATCTTTATTTTGCACTAGGGTAAAATCTTGCTGGTACCATCCAGCATAGAAGAATGTTTTGGTATGGATGACCAGAGCTGTTCTGTCACCTTATCTTCTTTTGAAGCATTAGAACATATCTAGGCCAGAGAAATTTGCAAAATGATGTACAGGTACAAATCCTGGCCTTCACGTTTCACTTGTGGATCACTTGATCCAAATCAGCCACAAAATGCCACTTGGGATCATGCACTGGGTGAAGGAGATGCAGAAGTATGGAAGATAACACCACATTAACACTTCAACGTTGTCTGCTGCAGGTACCTTTCCACTTTTAAATCTAGCATGTTTCAAGACAACTGACTATTCTCTGGCTACAGCATCACGATGGTTCTCTGTCACTGACAGTACAGGTGCGGCTTTACAGACCTGCCTAGCTCCTGACGCCAGCAGCCATCTCTGAGTGTGTATTTAGTTGTGGACATCAACTTGGAGTGTAGCCCTGCTTGGAACAGAACAGAAGTCAACCTTTTTTCTTTTTTTTTTTTTGTGCATGTGTGTGAAAATTATAATGCTAGGAAGTCATAAATGGACTAGAATATTGCTTCTTCATATAGTCTGTTGGTTTACAGAACTAAAGAGCATTACAGATTACAAATCAAGCAATCTCCCTTCATTTGCACAATGCAGATGCAGGTACAAAGTTTGTTCTTGTGCTGTTTGTTTCGAATCTGTAACCAAAAGCCACAGGCAACTCCTTGCCCAAAGTTTGCATAATTATGGCAACATCTACTGATTGATAGTTAAAAATAATAATAGTCTACTTCAAATTTTCAGAAAAGGAAATAATTCTAATCAGGACACTGTTACAAGTTAAACAGAAGCTACCTGAATAATCTCTCTACTGAAATGCTCACACTAATTTATTTGAAAACCTCCAAATGTTTCTGAAAATGTCAGTTTAAATTAGCCTCACATTTGACAATTATTTCATTGTTCTTTGTTTCTTTAATCCTGAAGGTTTAAACTTTGTCAGTTTAGGATCTGTATTTGTTTAAATACCAATGGATGAGAACCTCTGCATGGCCCTTCATAAATTTACACTTTCTCTTCTTGATATGTTTGTATACTGATAATTAAATTTACTGCTTGCAGAAAGAATAGCTTGTTTTCTCATTTTTATTAGTCCTTTGAATTTAAATGGCCCAGCAATTTGACAAATAGCTTTACCAGAGATTTGCTGTTATCTGGGATTTCAAAGAGGTTTCTATGTGTCAGTAAGAACCAAGTATTTAGATTGCCACAAGCTGTGTGTCATTTGCAGATGAGTATATTGCCCAACCAATGTGCTACTACAGTCACTACACTAAATCAATAATGCTTTATTTCTGTACTACTATATAATACAACCTCGGACAAATCTACCTTAGTGATTATGTTAAGTCAAAATTGAAAACCATGAACTTTAAATTCTGAAAGGGGAAATTTCAGCAATACCTACCTTTCTCAGAGGGGAGAAAAAAACAAACAAACAAAACAAGAAAGAAAAAGGGGGAAAAATATTTTTCTTGAAAGGTGTGTATTTTCATGTACAATCTTCTGGTCTCTTTTCATTTTTTTGTTGGTTTGTGGGTTTTTAACAGGTATTAGCAATGACTATAGTACTTCATCCTAAAAGCATGACCATTATTATTTTTTAAATCAACTAGAAAAGAACTCAGTTTCAGAGAAATTCCAAAGCAGAAGCTACATAATGTGGGGTCTTTTAAAATTCCAGCCTGACTGATGACAGCTGTTTAAGACACTGTGCAACTCAAAATTTAAAAGGAGATTACTCAACAGCAGCTCTAGCTACATAATGAAAGGTGTACAGACTTGTAATTCAGTTTTACTTATTTACCATGATCCAGTAATTGGAAGGATTAAAACAAGCATGTGGGTTTCAGAAAAAAGTTATGTCAAAGAGAAGAAAGCAAAGGTAAAACATAACTGCGCTGTGTAATAAACCACACAAAAATTCATTCAGCCACATAAAGGTTTGTAGCTAGTACTACTCAATACCACATAGTATCTTCGGGGTTTCAGCCACTGCTCCAGAAGTGTATGGGTCAGTATCATATTTCTCATCAAATGTGGCTATCCCAGATGATACAGATTTCAAACTGGCAAGGTGCTAGAATCACCTCTTTCTACCTATAATACTTACCAGCTGCATATTTAGGTACCTGAATCACATCTGAAATACACTTGAGGATTTTTGTTAGTTTATTTAAATGTTCAGCTTAATTTGTCAAGACTGCACAAGGCCATAAATAAAGACAAACAACTGACCAGAAATTCTGACATCAAGTTTTTTCCAGAAAATTCTCCAGTTCTCAAGACAGGTTCTTCCTAGACATGATGACTTCAGCTGGGAAGATGCAGTGTCTCAATAAACACATTCAAACAGAAGCTCACTCTGTCTTCTAACAAAAGTATCTCTCAAGTGATTGAGTGGCAAACAACAAGCTTGGTTACAAGGAAATATTCCACACCTTTTGTTCATTCAGGAGGTCCTGGCTCCCTCTGCAGTGATTTCATTGTTCCCAGAGATTCCAGGCCTTCAGCTTCTGCAAAATCTCTCTAGTACTGCCCTAACTTGCACAGCACTGATGCTGCCTGCAAGCAGGATACTCCAGTCCACCAGAAATTCAAATTTGACTGTAAATCACTGGACACAAGGCAGCTTTTTCACATAAAGCATAAAGCTGCTTAAGCCAAACACTCTCAGAACAAATCTCAGAGGTCATAATAGACTTAACTGAAGTTAAGAGTAGATGCTTACGCTCACTCCTATAGCACAGAATTTTAAAGGTGAATTAAAAGAGAGCATCTCTCAAGTATTGTACTTTGTATTCATCCCATTCAGATTTGATTACTTTGCCAGCCTTGCACCTGCTTTGTTTTAAAAAGACTTTTATCTTCAAATAGCTTCTATTTTTAGCTGCCAAGAATACAGAGATGAAAGCCAGTTTTTAACTTCCCAGTCAGAAGAACATCTCCTATAGAACTAAATGTATATTATACACATTCATCATAGATGATGTGGACCTAAATTTTGCAATCTGTTTTTTACAACTAAGCCCATACTGCTCACAGAACTCCAATGACAGAAACAAATTATTATTCAGGAAACATACTGTACAAACCATACCATTTCAGCTTATCAAAATGCTCCTCAGTCTGTACTGAGGTAGGAAGACCAGCTCCTAAGTGATGAAAGCATCTTTCATCTACCTCCATTCAATTAGCTGCACTTGACTGAATTCTACCACCAGAATGGCAAATCACTCCGTTAACAGGCACTGCATAATTGCATTATAGAAAGGACATGTGGTCACAAGTTATTTGCAATAATAACCACCCATTTCTGCAAAATCTGTAAAGCATTTTAGAAAGTGGCTGGATGGTTAAAATCTTGACAGCAGATATAGTTCTAGTGATAGATTAAAAGTCATTAGTTAAAGCAGCAAAAATGATGATGACTATCTAACAAAAGGTAACATGCACTAGAACTGATGACGCAGTGGGGTATTTATATGGTAATTATAAAATCTGGGCTCTTAAAATACATAAGACAGGACAACATTTAGTGGCTAATAAAATTATGGGCAATCTACCTTCTCAAGTACAAAACACCAGAGTTATAGGAACAAAAGGTGAAGAACAAGAAAAATAAAAGCTCTAATCAGGCATTATTACTAAGGTTTTGTCTACACAATGGACCTCGGGAAAATTAACCCAAATTAATTTAACTGGATTTGTCCATGTCCATTAAATTCCTTTGCAAACACTTTCATCTGGGAATAAAAATGTGGCCTTAATTTGGTTTGGCTCATCTTGCCTTTGAAGTGAATTAAACTAAATTCACTGGAGGCCACTCTAATCATGAATGGGAATGTGCGCACAGAGAATTGCTGGGATTTAACCCGCCCTCTCTAAGTTCCTACATTTAGTTGACTTGCATCAATTTTCCTCAGTATGTTGTGCAGACAAGCCCCAAACTAACGGAGAACAAGGGAAGCTACACTGAAGAATCCTCAGTCAACACACTAACCCCCGTGGGAACCATCGAAGCTGTTACCCAAGAGAAGAGAATTGTTCATCTACTTCACGTTTATTTCTAGGAAGGATATCACTGAAGTTCAGGGACCAACTAGGAAGTATTTAAAAAATGCAGCTACATCTCAGTTTTCAAAAATGCTATTTATATAAAAGATCTACCATTTTCTTATTTATTTATTGAAGCTAGATATATTGATAAAGCACACCATTAAGTCATCTTTTGAGGTGATTTGTTTAAGAATTAGTGGTTGTAACCTATTACTGCAGGTTAAGATAAAAGAAAGTAGAAAAGAAAAATTGAGATCACACCGCATTCTAGAGCTATGGCACACTCCAACTAAAGAAACATTATGGAAAGTTAGAGACACCCTATGCCTTAAAATACCTGAGTGCCCATAAAATGTTCTGAAACTGGTAACACTGACAACGGAGAGGTCCTTTATTTGTGCTTCACCACTGAGGGCAGCCTAGCAAAAAGCACAGCACCAGTCCTATGTCAGATGCACATGCAGGAAGATTAATTCATCTGCTCAGATGTTCTGCTGGCACATTTTTACAACTGTATTTTCATGGAGCTTCAGAGAGTTTTCATAACACTATGTTATTTGTATTCTGGCAGAAAGCAGCAGTGCGAGAGATAAATGTAATACCACTGATAAAATTCGAATTTCTCTAAAACAAAGATCTTAATTTTAAATCAAATTCAAATATCAATTATTCTTTTATCTGGGAGAGTGACAAAGAAGTAGGTAGTATTATACTGTACTGGAAACAGAACGATTAGGTTTTAAAATGCTAATCTGTGGACCCTTATTAAATGCAGTTTCATTAAGTAACATGCATATCTTCCATTAGAATGTATCTCTACAGAAGCAATACGAACAAGCTAGATCTTTTCCTGATCCAGAATTTTTTCCTTACCTCTTTCCCCTCATTTTTCTCATTTATAAATTTTACCTGAAGCTACAAGAAGATACTATTTCCAAATATCGAACACATTCCTCCAAACATCATCCTTCTTTCAAATAAAGAAGGTATGCTGGGCAAAAGTCTTAACACAGTTTTCTTTCAGAAAAATATATCTCATATGTTCCGCATGCATAAAATTTACTTTAGTACATAAAAAGCAATATGTCTGAGTAACCATTATTTGACATATATAACATGGAGTTTCATTATTTCATTTCAAGTTTCCATTGCATTAAAAGTCAAACACTTGGGCCTACAGGCACCACAAAATGATGCAACTTAACAACCAACAGAACGAAGACCAGCTTAACCACTTGCTGTTTCTTACATTTTCAGTAAGCCCCCTATTTCCACGTTGCAAAATTAATTGTCATAGCAACAGGAGTCTAAGTCTTCATTTCCAATGCAGATAATCTTTTCAGTCATGGTGCTCATGCATAACCCCATAGCTTCTGATGTGCAGTGTACTCAAGTTGGATCTTACTGGGGCTGTGGGGAGAAGGGTGGCACACAGCGGCCAGGAAGCAGTTCAGCCTCAGCCTTTAGAGCAAGTTACTTCCTCCTGTACTTTTCATTTAAGAACAAACAGAAACAGCTGCTGCTGAAAAGACAGACTGCTAAGATTAGTTCTGCCATTAAGGCTGCTTATTCTTAAGCTGTAAATATACACACAGATGATTAAAGCTACCTTTAAGCAAGTTTTTAATTTGACTTACTTAGACTTTAAATAAGAGTTCCTTGAGGCATGTGAGAGATGGTCATTATGCTGCTGGTTTTTGGTGAGGAAAATAATCCAGTTTTGCCACAGTAGAAGGTATGAATAAGCAAAATTTTGTCCCCTGAGAAATCTGGAAAAAAAAAAAAAAAGTAGTAGTATGTTAATCATCATACTTACTCTATGCTATCTGAAGATTAATTAAACTGACAAAAATTATTACCTTTGACCTTAGGAGCCTAATGGATACTACTCTCAATGCAGATAAATTACCATAGACAATAATATGCATTAAGAAGATTACTTGGGCACAAGCCAGGCAATTAAAGGAAATAAATAAATTACAAATGTACAAAAATATCCTGATGGCCATCCTATGTGAAAATGGTAATTCACACTTTCTTAAGATTAATACACCTTTGGAAATTTTTCTTCTCCTAAGTTATCAAAATTTAAGGCAACTAGTGAAGAGTTATGTAGAAGACTCAATTTGCGCAGCCATTTTCTTTCATGAATAAAAGGGACAAACACATGAAAAAAGAAGGAACACTATTACATGGAATTTATTTATTTTTAAAAGAAACAGCACTTCCCTTCTCATATAACATACTCCTATCTCCGTAAGTCCTGCTGTCTGCAAATACATAATCCAATAAGCTTCACCTTATTATTTTAAAAGGCATTTACAATCAGTTTTACTGTTTTTTTAATCCATTCACAAAACCCATGCGCTTGTAACTGAGCCCAGCCTTATCGAAATCGGGATTTAACAGGTATCTGACCAAACCCTTTCATCATGGAAAACATTCCTTACAATAACGCCTTTAAAACAGGCAGAAATATAACAAGGTCCACAAATCTTATGTATTTGTAAAAATTGTTATATGAAAACAGAACATTATAATATTTCTCATTATCTCCTAGAATACATACAGAAATAACCAAATTTCAAGATACTAGTCCTGATGCAAAAAATCCCAGTTGTCTGTATAACAACTCAGCTGCAACAGGAGGGGTTTCTGAGCTAATATATAGTATTTCATAAGATTCCTAGCCTTTTTTTCTCCTTCCCTATGATGTATTTTCATGCAAGAATCATACAGCTGACCAAAATATCAATTTTCAGTTCTTTGCTGGAACTTACTTCAAATGTAACACAAATAACCTCATACAAAAGCAGATTATTTAAAAGTTCAGAATAACATGGAAAGAATAGTTTCATACATTGCAAAGGAAATATAAGTAGAAGTAAATTGCATTAGCCTATGACCCTCATCTTTATCACCCTCACAGAATTAAAACAAATTTAAAAAAAAAACAAAACCAAACAACCAAACACAACTGTAAAACTGTCATCAACTTACAAAAGTAATTTTTAATAGTTCTAACACTTTCATAGATACTTTGACTGCAAGGGATAGAAATAACCATCAAGTGTGAATATGCCTCAATATTGCCATTTTTACCACATGAACAAACTGAAATATCTACGCTAAGAGACTCTATTAGCTATGGGGAAATAACAAAAACCTCTGTTACACAGTCTTCAAAATCAGTGATGTTTCTGCTAAGGAGATGTGAGTTTTATCACTGCTGTGGAAATAATCAAGCAGTCAACATATACACCTTTTTTCAGCTACATGTTAAGAAACAATGATTGAAACATTTTTATAGTTTTGTTCAGTACATCAGCTGCACAGAAAAATAAACCAGTTCCAACACTTGACCTACTTCAACTGAAAAAGGACTTAATGTATGTGCTTACAGTACCTACTTTTGTTTTTAGCAAATCGCAATGTACCATTTAAACTACACTACAAATTATTCCCTTTAGTTTGCGGTCATAAATAAGTGATTTAAAAGATTACCATGGATACTATGATTGTTCGGGCACAAGGCAATGTGTGTAGCTCAGCCCTTTTTGTCATTTCTCACACACACACACACACACTGCAGCTTCGCAGATTTATTTAGTTTTCTGTGTTGTTGGGTTTTTTTTTAGTTTTTACCTGTTTCACTGAACATTAATTTGATAGTACAGTGTGAAAGAGCTCAAGCACGGGTTTATGGAAAGCAGGTCCTGCTTGATGGAACCTGATCTCTTTCTATGATGAGATGGCCCACCTAGCGGGTGAGGGAAAGGCCATGGGTGGTGCTGCCTGGGCCTCAGCACAGCCTTTGGCACCGTCTCCCACAGCATCTCCTGGCGAACCCGGCTGCTGGTCGCCGGGTTGGCATGCTCTGCGCTGGGCAACAAACTGGCCAGCTTGGCAAGACCAGAGTGCAGTGGGGAATGGAGTTACCCCCACTGGCGGCTGGGCACAAGTGGTGTTCCCCAGGGCTCCGTGCTGGGGCCACTCCTGTTTAATACTTTAGTCAATGATCTGGACACGGGGATCAAGTGCACCCTCACTGAGCTTGCAGAAGACACCGAGCTGGGGACAGTGCTGCCCTGCTGGGGGGCAGGGGACTCTGCAGAGGGGTCTGGGCAGGCCGGGCCCATGGGCCAAGGCCAGTTGTGTGAGGTTCCACCAGGCTCAGTACCGGGCCCTGCCCGTGGGGCACAGCGACCCCAGGCAGCTGTGGGCTGGGAAGCTGGAAAGGACCCGGGGGGCTGACGGCTGAACGTGAGCCCCCAGTGTGCCCAGGTGGCCAAGGAGGCCAACAGCACTTTGTGCTTAGTTTCTGTTTAGACCAGGCTTCTTCAGTGTAAATTCTAGGTTCAAAACAAGGCCTTACCTACAGTTACATTGCTCAGTGGTTCTTTGCAAAGACTTCATTTAACTCAAGCAACATATGAAGGAAAAGATCTCTCTAACAATAAAGAAGCACTAATATTTTAGTAGTAATAAGATCACCTGAAGGAAGAGTTTTTTATATTAAAGGCAGCCACTATCAGTATGTAGGTCCTCTTAAAGAGAAATTACAAACATCAAAGGAATTATTACTCTAGTTATGGAAAATGGCTCTGCTGCGTCCTACAGATGTCTGTGTTGAAAACTCTGGGGGAAGGATAAAAAATCTGATCAACAGCATCTGTCCACAGTTCATCTAAAAAAGATCTGACTGGCTAATATTTCACTTTCTTGCAGACACATTGGACAGTTATGTTATTCCCCAGAACAAAGCAGCACTTTGATGATCTAATTTTTTGAGGACCAGTTCTTGAACACAGTCTAAAGTGCTAGCACAAACAGATTTTCTTTTTGTACTGAATATTCATCACTTGAAATCTCTTTGTAACCCCTGCATAAGAAATGTCTCTTGTTTTAGATATCTCCTAAGTCTCTATAGTCTGTCACAAGTTATTGAAAAAGGAAAAGGTTTCTCCTCTAGCTAGAAAAACTCCTCTTTACCTTGACTAGTGGTTCTTCCACATGAGAAATGGAACACATTTCCCCCCTTCTTGTCTTTATGCTAGTTTTACTCAGAAAATGTGTGCAATGCATTGAGCTGACAGGGATATGCAGGCAGAAGCTTAAATGACATCAAAAGTGTTAGCATTATGAGCTCTGTATAAATAGTCTTATTGATACAGTTCTCCGAGCATCCTTTATCTTCTTGTACACAGCGATTAAAGAAAGGCTCAAATGCTTAATTGTATGTCAAGTGCATAGTCAACACATCAAGAGTTCAGTACAGGCTTTTTAAAGGGAGCCTTCAGCATATTCGTGCCTTGAGGTAGACAATCCAGCTGCTATTTTAAACACAAGGCCTAACTGTCTGTTACTTTTCACTTTGCATTGTTCCTCACATCAAGACAAAACATGTTATGGTCATTTTTCCACATCCCCCTTAAAAATACTGATCCCACCAATGCATTCACCCCACAGCTGCAGTGACAGACTGACAGGAAAGCGCCCACTCTTACGAGTACCCTAAAAATAACAGCAGAATTTAACTTCTAAGATTCGGATTACGTACAAAAAGCAAGTCCTTAGATGCACATAACGTACAAATAGCAAGTTCCTAGCTTGCCAGGCATTCATATAATCTGCTGGAATTCAACAGTAAGCATATCAGCTCGGTGTACACAGCAGCTAAATAAGCTACAGCAGGAAAGAGCTCGTGCAGACACATTATGCAGCAAAACAGAATTGGTAATTTCTCCCAACCCCGTGACTTCCATCCTCATTTCTGTGGAATATGAAGTTCCTCAGTTATTGCATTTAATTTGGAAAACTAAACTAAGAAGAATAGAAAGGCTTAATTCCTGTTCCCACTAAAAACTGTGCTTAAATGTCATCTCCAAATTTTTAGAACAACTAGAGATACAAAGGAGAAAATAAAGATATGAGATATGGAATCTGGAATGATTCATTTCACAACATTTTGAAGATGCATACTTTAAGTATAGCAACTGTGTGTTTCACTTAAACTGGGTAAGTAGTTGACAGTCTGAGAAGGACCCATTAGGAAAACTAAAAACCATGCATCAGACACATCCAGAGAGAAAGCACTCCTCCTTCCGTTTGCGTAGTACAGAACAAAACACCACAGATGCAGCATTAAAGGCCATTAAACAACTCAATCTCTACACTGGTGACTAAGCAGTCAGTAATGTAGTTGATCAGAACCCAAATCTTCAACTCTTCCTCAGCTCAGGGTATCAAGCTGTAGGAGTCACACACCGCATTTTATACTGAAAAATAACTGAAATATGACTATAATAAATTATAATGGACTAGCATGTTTGAAGACACTCATTGCTACAATCACCCCAGCAGGATTAAAGCACAGTTCTTATAAATCATGTTCAATTGTTGGGATCTTTGCTTATGTTAAAAATCTGCAAGTTAGTTCCAAGATTAGGGAAAAAACACCTTATTTTTTTTCAATTATGGGTTATTTCTAAAACTTTCTGACAGGGTAGGGGGGGACAGGAAGGTATAAGCATGCTATTTCTCAATGCCAACTCAACAGTTGCACTGGATAAAAAGTGTGTCTGATGGTATAAATTAATTTGTTTGGAAGACTGCTGTAATTGACTAAATCAAATCAGGGTTGACTTAGAAATCAGTACCTACAGAAGGCAGATTTGCAGTGCTATCTCTGACAGCAAACTTCTAGCTGAGGCCAAGCTTCTGATTGATTCTGGCTCCTTTTTTCAGCTAGAAGTGCTGTTGAGGAACCAGTCTTGACAGAAGGAGGGACTGGAGCCCCCCACTGCCAGCCCACATCACACAGTGCAGCTGGGTTTACTTCCACATCACTGATTTGAATATGATCTGTTCTAAAACTGACTGAAACTTATCGGAGTGGTGTTCGGTAGCCTCTGAGAACATTAGCAGTATTAGTCCAGTTCATATGAGGAGCACATCTTAATTTATATGCTGCTGTGAAGTATCAATATAGAAACGATTAGAAAAGACGAGACATATGGTAAATGTATTTTTCAAAACTTGTCAGAGACCACTCACATTCCAATTAGAGATATCCTGGGGGACAATAGGAAGACGTAAAACCAACCTTCTTCAGTGAAAGAACAAAACAGCAAACTTTGTCGTTTGTGCCTTTGTCCTGGCATATTAATTTGGGGGGGTGGGGGGTGGGGTGTCAAATGACAACACAGAACATGCAGCAAAAGTAGTACTGTACTATTATAATTCTCTGCACTTTGCTTGAACTCTGTTTCTTTTTTGTGTTGCAACTCCTTTTCATACTTACATTTATACATTACAGCAAGCTATAAATTTTTCAAGCAAAATGTCTTGTGTGAAATTATCTAGTAGTAAGAATGGCTGTTCATCAAAATTTAAAGAAAACATAAGCTGCCCTAAGCAGCAAGAAAATCCCTCTTTCATTTAGTCAGGCCAATTATGTAACTGTAAGTTTTCTTACCACAATAAGCTATAGCTACCTCTATGGCCATAGACATTCATAATACCTTTACATGTTTCCTGTAATTCAGGCAATATTAAAAACAAAACCAAAAAACAGGAAAAACTCAGGCTTAACAAGGAGAACTGGAAGCTGATGAATCAAGCAAAGTGTTACAAGGTTATAACAAAACATGCAGAAAAATTGTACACAAAATAACCACATTAGCAACTAAACAGATATTCAAAGTTTGATGTTAAAATAGCACAGCCTGATTTTTGAGAGCTTTTGAACAGTTGTGACCAACTCCAACAGGATTAATGGATATTCAACATCTCTAAGAAGTAGCCCATTAGTTCTAATTGCTACTGTCGTCATCATCTATTATTTTGTTCTATGAAAAGCAGGACACAATTGGAGTTAAATATCAGTGTGTGAAACAGGAAATTTAGAAAGCCAGGAAAAATTTGAAATCGCTATTGATTGCAAAATAAGCCCGGGGTGGGGAAATAAAACCCTTCACCACACTGAATACTAATGTCTACAGGCAACAGCTAAAGGAAGTAATGGTGCCTGGTTTTTTAACATATGTACCAAATTCACATGTGAAAACAGCACCTGTACACTGTGCTATGCTAAAAAAATGAAGAACAAACTCTTCTGAAAAACTGATCATCATAGACTACCAGACAGAAAAAGAGGGAAAAATACAAAAAAATTGTATTCTCCTTAAGCCTTAGTCAACAAATGTGATGACAACATCACTCTAAGGAATTAGAACATGTTTTGTAGAGCTTACTGCAAGCTTCAGCACATAAATATCTTTCAGTTCAATCTACTGCATAAAGAATTATTTAAATATATATTTTTAAATATCTCAAACACGTGGATTTCAGAATGTATTTTTCTCAGCTTTTTATAACAAAGAAGTCCTGGAATGTAGAGAGATTCATAAACAAAAATTCCTTGAAGCTATCCAAAGTGATATTCTCTGTCACACATTTAATTTTTTTGTCTTTATTTTAAAGACATATTGATCAAAGTACTCTTCTCTGCTGATGATCTGAAGCTAAATATATAGCAAAACTGACTAGGAGTCATTGTCAATTATTTTTAGAAACAACGTATCATCACTTTGGACAATAAACACTGTCGATTTATTAGAAATCTTTCAAAGAAGCAAGGCAGAAAATTGCTCTGCCTGACTAGCAGGTCTGCTTATTAGCCAGAAAACCAAGGAAGAAAGAAAGAATCCTGTTACTGCTGGTTTAAAACTGAAGGATGTGGAGGTGGAGCAGGAATGATTTCAATGATGATCTTCAATTTCAGTTAGGTGTTACATGAAATACAAATGACTGGGGGAGGGGAGGGAAAGAGCAAAAATCTATTACCTGATGCAGGGAATTGGTCCCAAAACAACAGATTAGTAGTTTGGTAAGACAGATGCTCAGCAGACAGGCAAGACTATAGACCAAATAAAAGGGAAGGGGGAAAAAAAAATAATTATTGAAACCATGTTTGTCCATCACCTGCAAAACAAACAAATAAGCTGATCAAAATAGCTGCTTAAAGGGTGACCAACCACAGCGCAAGAAGCAGAGAAACAGGGCTACTCTCATTTCCTTGTTGAGTTTTGCAGAAATCTATTAGAAAAATTATGGTTTTATTGTTTGTCAGTCACTTTCCACTAACTCAGTCAGTTTGCCAGACAGTGAGCACGTGCAATGTTCACTCATTTGAGTCCGGTTTTCTCTTATTTACAAATGTTTTGGAGTGACATCTTTCTTTCCAGTTTGCTGAACCAGTCAATTAACCAGTGGTATTCTCCCATTTCATGACAGACAGAATGAGCTAACTTCTTGGAGCTGCAGTCAGTAGACATAGAAGAGCAAACCATTTATGGGGAGCTCATAATACTCTAAAATGCAAAAAGATAAAGGTGAACATTATCTGTTGATAATGTTGACAAGTTGATAAGGACTCATTTTTTTCAACCACTAGTACAAAAGTAAAAGTGATGGTGTCAGGAAAAGGTCACTGCCGTCAACTAGTCAAATATTTAAACCTGAACCCGAAGCTTGTGACACCAGTATTTATGTTTTAAATAATACAGAAATGGATCTGGGTATGTGTAACATATATATGCAACTCAGAAACTGCACAGCAGCTACTGTTTTCTTATCTATAACATCAATGTTTTCTATGATGATATCTCCAAAGACTGGAGGAACTGAAAAACTTCTTGGGCAACTTCAAACAGTCCTGAATCTGACCTGTGATTTTTTATGCAGCTGATGTGACTGAGTATCTAGTCCACATATATAAATCCACATCTGCTTGATTAAATTAGACTGTCAGTCTCCAAAAGTAAAGCCATAGCCAAAAGGCCCAAAATTATGTAAACAACCTCCAGCAGGAGGCTGAAAATCTGGCTCTGTATTTTCTCTATAGTTTAAATGATAGAATTACAAGCTCCAAGTAGCATGCCCTCAAACAGAAAGAGATTCAGAGAATTTATATTATAATCACCATTGCTACTTATAGAGAACAGTAAACTTTCCCATAATACTTTACCTCTTGAAAGCCAGACACATTATAGAATGTCACCCACACAATACAGCAGTATCACCACTGAAAGCTGACTTTGGAATTCTTCCTGTCCTATCAGTCCTCCTCCAAACCATGACGAGAATTTACTAAGTGATAGATTACTTCACATTATTCTCTGTTCTTCCCATGAACTAATCTACCCATTAAACACTACCGAGATGAAGACACATGCATCTGTGGCAGCAAAGACCGTAGTGAGGGCCCTTTTTTCCATATTGAGACAAAAAGTTTAGAACTAGCGTAGCTGAACTGTATTAAGTTTCTTACTGGAGAAACGTGGCTGCGGAAAGTATCCAAATTGCTAGAATTATATTGTTTCACTTTCCTAACATGGAAAAAAAGTAATGAAGTAATGCTCATAACGAAAGGACTGCAGATAGGACAACAGACTATCTGCCTTGGCTGAATGCAGGAAAAACGCAGGAGTGCTCATTTTTCTTCTCCCGCATCTACACTTCAAACAGTCTGAAAAAAATACTGAAATCTTTTTCAGCTACCTTGCTCACTCTATGTAGTGGCATAAAGATGAAACTTGGGGGTTAGTTTTTATAGCATTTTCACTCTCCCTTCTAAGCTTGGCAGCTTTCTCCTGGATATCACTAAGGTGACTATAACATCAAACAGCACAACATATACTATTTACTCTGAAGCGAAACAGTGAAGAGGAATAACTAATTTTTATATATAATTTGCAATTTGTTGCACTGCTTCGGTGAAGAAAAAATACCCAGCATTCTTGCACAAGGACACTGGGCTTTAAAAAAGCAGCATTTTGATGGGGAAAGCTAGGAATAAAGAGCACAGCAGAAGCTGCAGTAAATGATAGGCAACATCCTATGACATCCTGTGTCAAGGCAACATCCTGTGACCTTCTGGATTTACAAATAGCTCCGACGTTTTTCAGGAGCAGTAGGCAGCTCTCAATGCTGCACGTGCCAGTCTCCAGTTTTGATTCGAACCTCTAGGTAATAACACCACAAATACCAGTATGCTTTCAGGCACAGTTAACATCTCTGAATTCACAGAATCAATAAATCAATTCCACATATAGAAAACTTATTCGGAAAATCCTATCAGCTTTGCAGGAAATCATTCTGCGAGCACCAGAAAGAAGGAAGCCTGGCTTTATTTGGATTTCTGTCCTTTAATACCCTAAACTTCTGCAGCTACCAGCACATCCCAGAGTTAGTGCAAAACCAGATACGCACTGGACTGTCCAGACAACTGCTGTCAAACAGCGTAGAAAACAGTATGGTTCTAGTTGCAGTCTTTCTTCCCCATCAGCTACAGACTTTCACAAATTTTGTAAGAAAACTTATTAACTTGAACAATTTAACTATTTTTCAAATAGTGCAATGGTTTCAGGGGAACTGGGAAGAATAATATACAGATGGATGGGCATAAGTCTCAATAGAGAGACTGTTAGAAAAACAGGCTACAAATGCTTTCCCCTTTTCATGACATTTGGTATCAGTTCAAGACTGCATGCCTGTGAGCTTGCTAGCATGACATTATCCAGTGATGTCTGATTTCAGAACTTCATTTCCAGCTCAGTATAACCCTGATTTGTAGATCCTAATGGCAGAGTTGAAGGTTTACCCATTTAATCAGCCTTTTTTCTTACCTAGAGATGGAAACAACAGAGTGCAAGAATTTCAGAACCCCTAGTCTGTAGCCAAACAAGTCAATCTGCAGATGGAGATCTGAAGTTCTCCCTGCACAGTTAACTGATGTAGACAGGCTCCACTAAGGTGCTCTAGTTGCACTTTGGCGTCTCCATTAACTATTTTGGGAGTCTGGATTCTTAATTCCAGGAATATGGTTGAAGTCACATCCTATAAATACTCTATTATATACATTGCTCAAAATTTGCAATCAGTTTTTCAACATATTGGATGAATTCAGACATTACAAGGAACAGTAGTGTAGTATTTAAATATCTGTATCAACAATGAAATGGTAAATATACATATATTAGTGTTTCCCTATACTGCAAGACAAGGATATGACTTTTTTTTTTTTTTCTTTGCTGTGCAGCAGAAGTAATTTTATCACTTTTCTTTCTTTGAAGAAGCTTACTGTTGTAACTATTTATTGCAAGAGCAATTGGAGATTCTGTCTCACTGGTCCAAGAACATGGCCCGGAAATTAATAGGCTTCTCAGTTTTCACTATAGCACTGTTTACCAAACCAATTTAATCACTTATAATTCTTTTTCTTAATGGCTGAGCTTTTAGAAGCTGAACTATTAGGAAGAAGAAAGCTATTTTGCATACACCTCTGCTTGGTTCCAGTTTTCAAATAAAAGTCGTCTGCATAAATACTACAATGTGTTATGCCTTTTTCTTATTTCTTTCTAATGAGTAATACATATTTTGTTGTTATTTTTAGAGGCACACTGGGAATCCCCCCAGCACTTGTCCTTCCTATACTGCAAAAGATTTGATACAACAGATAAAGCAACTGGACAGTCACCAACTTTGTTACTTTTACTGCACTCATGAGTGGTTCTACCGCAGCAACTCACAGAGTATCCCTGTTTCACAAGAAGTATTGTAGATGAGTCAGATGGCATTCAAGGATACACAAGTATCCTTTAGTATTTTTAAGGTCCTGTCATTTCCTCCTTACAAAAGCTGTTCTTGATAGCCAGGGGTAGTGACTAGGATGGCTTCACCAAGTAAGAGATACAGAGAGAGACAACTGGCTTCCTCTTGGGTGGCATCTCCCCTTGGTGATGCTTTAATCATCACAAGAAGCAAAAGTGTATTTAACAAATTGTCTCATTCCATCATAGTATCAAGCAATTTAGCAGATGCTGTCAGAATCAATGAAAAAAATGTATTGAAACAATGTCTTTCTACTATTAAAATCTATTTACCGCAATCACTGAAAAATGCAAATCTTTCTTAGTTTCTGCCTAAAAGGAAAGATCATTCCCTCACAAAATAAAATACTTCACCATAAAAATTTATCCAATTACTTACACAACTTTTCAACCAAGATATTTTAATAAGACATCCTTTTAATCCCTGCCTGTTCAATAAGACAAATGAGATATTTGTTACTTTATTACACCACCAGTGTACAATTCATTTTTATGATAGAGCAACAATAAATAACTTAAGAACACAAATGGAACAGCCAAATCTCACAGCCTCCAGTGAAACAATATATGGAACATAATTACACACAGTACACATTTTCAAAGAACATTGACTCAGTTCCAAATTTAGCAAAATGTGACCAGGAAATAAGTGTCTGGAACTTAACCACAGCATGTGTTTGACCCTTTTCAGTCTTGAAACCTACTATTTGCCAAATGCTATTTCAGCTTGTAAGAGTATTAAAGATCCTCTAGTCTTCTGTAAAGAATTAACTGCTTCATGAAGAGATTTTTTTTTTTTTTTTTAGTATCTTACTGGTCTAATCTACACTGAAACTTACTTGAGTTACTCAAACTAATTTTTTTCTCTTTGGATAAAGTTTCCAAAGATTTTTAACATCTATGTGAAACCAACAGCATCAGCTTTTCATGCTTGAAATATATGGAGGTAGTTCAAGAAGAAATGTGAGAGGAGATGATTAACTTGGAAAGGAGTTCCTCCCCATCTTCTCTATCAACAACATACCAGCAGGCTCCTCCTCCTTTATAGCTACACAAACAGTGCCAGCTTCTCCATCCATATGCTCTCTGCCCCACATTAATACAAGTGAGAGACCAAGTACAGATAGTTTTTGTCTAATTTTACAGAATTTCTTTTTCTCTTCACAAAAGGGGTAATTCAAAACTACATTAATTTACTTATACACATGAGAATCTCAGTGACCTTAGGTTGGGCTATAGTTTGGTTCTGCAATGCTAAAAATTTATTACAGAGCCCATGCAGCATCTAGAACAGATGACATATTTATTTTGAAATATTCTGATTTTAAAGGTTTAATACATTAGAAACTTGGAGCTTCTAATCACCTTATCTAAAATAATAGTACTTTTAGAGAGACAAGATATTTTCATCATGTAACCAGTGTCCACTAGCTTAGACTGTAGACACCTCATTAATATATGCATCATATTATTAACAGTAAAAACAATGGACTAGAAATTCTCATAGACTTCAAGCTAAATAACTTCTAAAGTAGTGTTTAAATACTATGAATACTATAAAAGTCTTTATACTGTATGAACTGTTTAAACTGTATCCTTCTAATGCTCTATACTGATTATTTTCATGCTACAATATATTAAGGCTTTCTTAGATTAAGATAGATTTCTTTAGAATGACAGACTCTTCCTCTAAACTGAACCAGTCAATATTATTTTTTCTTAAAAATGCATCCTGATGATTGAACTGTCCAGCACATGTTATTTTTTAAAGTATACATTTAATTCTTTTCATCCAGGTCTAGAATGATCTACCTTAGAAAAACACAGCTTTTCAGTGAAAAAGGAATCTTCAAGCCAAACAAATTTCCTGGAATTCCATGAGAAGCTACCTTGGATAAAATTAACTAAGACATGAAGTTTCATTTGCATAGACTGGCCTGAGAAGCCGTGTGAAGTTCCTGACTCACAGGCAGCGCTTCTTTCAATGGTAAAAAACATGACTCACACAGTTCATACAAAAGAAGATGCATCTCTTTTTTCACTATAGAATAGGGCTCAGAAGTATTTTACTCTACTTCTGGCAATTAGCAAAAGTATTTTGATTTCATAATGACTAAGTGAATTAGTCTGGTTCACACTGATAAAGCAGGTAACAAAACCTGTAAAAGCATATACCAGAGGTAAAGAACATGAACTAGAATGTTTGTGGTTTTCTGTATTTGAAAAAGCAAAGCTACATGTTTTCACTCCCTGACAATAGGTACCTCACACAGTAACAATATTGTTGTTATCATGCAACAAAATTATTAATAAAATAACCAATTTAACTAGCAATTAAATTTCAAAATGCTGGAGCATTCCCTGTAATTAAAACACACTTCTGCTTCTACCCATGTTAGGCAGAGAAGCCTGAATATCCTAATACACCAGTTAGTTGTTATTAATTGTATCTCAGCAATGATTCCCAAGATAAATTCAACACTGAAATCAAATAGACTACAATCAATGGTACAGTCTTAACTTAGCCTAAAATTAACAGTAACTGTCCAAATGATGGATTCAAGAGTAAGCTGCCTGTAGTGACAGGTAATTGACCCAGTTATTTGCAATACTAAATGCCATTGCTGTATAATAAGCCAACATACTTCTGTACAAATAGTACCACAGCAATAGCCAAGATGATGCTTAAATAAAGTGGAATAACGTTTCTGTCTTACCACTCTGACTATATGTCACATTAACTGCATCAGAAGATTAAAGGTGAGATTTGTTTTCTATTGATAACCACCTCCTCATTACCGGAAAGTTCTGGGACATGGCTTACATCCCAAACAAGGTGGTTTCCTAAAAACTTGTAAGCAGTAGGTTGTTACGCTTTGGGCGATGCCACCACCAGCCCTGTGGGAGGACAGCAGACATCCAACGCAGAAGTGTAAAACAAACTAGAAGGATTCAGATTTCTTTGCAAGGGATGAACCCAGAGCAGGCATTGGGAGGGAGGGTGAGAGACACTTGGGCTTATTTACAACCCAGAAAACCCCCTTGTCAAAGTAGACACTGAGTTTAGTAGGAACCACAGCACTTAACACAGCACAAGCTACAGCTTCAAGACAGCAACACAATAGCATCTGTGACTTAAAACTTTAGCCATCTAAGCCAGGGTTTTCTTTTCCAAGTTGAGTGTCAGGGAACACACAGAAAAATCAGTTCTGTAAAGCTGGTAAAAGGAATATCCAGGAAGGATTTATTCTTGCAACAAACGACTAAATACTTTGGAGTGAATTTTGCCATCAAAAGATATTTAGATTGGCAATGTAAAGTGGAATAAGAGAACACTTAATTTCCTCCTTTTCCTTCAGATCTGCAGGTTTCTTAGTCTACTCCAATTTCCTACTCTTCTAGTCCTTGAAAAGCAAAATCTAAAAAGATTTTACCGTAAAGAATACCGTAGAATTAGATTCTTCAGATGCATAGATGAGGCCCATCAGATAGATTTGGTTTAGATTAGATACATAAGAGCTAATAGCATATAGAAGTGCTAACCAGTATTACCTGAAATCAAGGTTGGAGAAGGTAATATAACTCCTGAGAACCAAATTCAGATTTTTATATTTTTTTTCAGTTAAATTAGGCACAAAATGTGGAAAGATTAGAGCTTAATTTGTTTTACACAGGCACTGCTTATCTTTACCTGACCACTATCACTATCAAGAGACTGGAATTGGCTGGGGTCACTGCCCCAAATAAAATAATCACTTCTAAAACATTAAGGAAGCCATTAACGTGGATTGACTTTGTCCCAGCAGAACAGAGCAACGTAATCTGTTCAGTGCTGGTGATCTGGCAAGGACACATAAAATTAGTCTGACACCTGAGTGGAAAGTCAGGGACTTGCAGATGCTGAGCACAGCGTCCAAATTCACACAGACTTTCAAAGTAACAATGGTTCCAGAGGAAACATTCTATATGCAACACCTGGATATGGCTTTTTCTACATGATTGAACTGGATACTTAAAAAATTCTCAGCAAGAACCCCAAAGGTTTTACTAATATCATTATTAATCTTCAACAGTTTAAATAAAAAAAGTTCCTACAGAGAAGCGTGGAGTTGCCAAAAAAATTGTGCATCAGCTATAGAGAGAACTGATGAGCTCAGAAATAGTTGAGGAGCCTTAAGATAGTTTGATACATCAAGTCCCATTTCTAAAAAGGAAAGACAGACAAAGAATCTATATTCAAGAAGAGACTAAAAAAAAAACCAAAAACCAGGATCTGGACACAATTCAGGCTTGAAAGTAGGAAGCAAAGATCTGAGAATTCTAACTTTGTTTCTTTGCTTGACTTCATTCATGCACAATCCAGTCTGTTTACATGCATTTGGTATGAAGGTTTGCTTGTAAGGAAACATTTTTGTCACTGTTTTGTCATTTTTCTGGACTGTATGAAGATCTTATTACTCAGAATCTATGTGGACAAAAAGAATACTTTTCAGTATGGAACTATTACCCAGGTCTATGTTTATGTTCTTACTCCATCCCCTGAAAGTATTGAAGAAAATTATTTTCTCTTGAAACCGTAATATTTGGATAATTACAGCTCAAGAAGGAAAGAAAACAGAAGATTTGACAAAAATAATTTCAGGTCCCCGGATCAACACAGCACGTTCACCAAACTTCACAACCGTCAGATGTGGAAATCCAGCTCTTTCTGAATGACTGTCTATTTGCTCCAGAGAACAGTGTAGCAGAAAAAGAAGACCATCTGTGCCAAAGCACAAGAGAGCACAACACTAACGGCAGAATGCACAACCAGTCTATTCAGCTGGTGTACTTAGAACAGGAAAAAGGAAAGCAGTATTGGTCAAGGATACCTTTCCCATCTCTTTGAGAGACACTTCACAGCAGAGATCACTTCAAGCATTTGCACTGGCTGTTGTTCTTGGATAAACAGGTTAGCTCACAGTGCTCCTCTTTTTGTAATACGTTGTGCTATCACCTAGCGCTCTCATTTCAGAACTCCATAGTATAAGACAATGTTCTTTTGTGCCATTGCTCTTCTGCCATCAAAACAGAATCCCCAGGGCTTTTATTAAATGCAACTGTATTTATAATTGCTTTGCAATGGATTTCAACAAATCAACGCTTCTCTCATTTCAAATGAGTTACAAAAGGACTTATAAGGAGACAAAAAGAAAATACATGTCTGTCCAGCACAATGTTCTACAAAAGAGAAGCATTACTGCAGTAGTATAGTTTGTTGTTTGATTGCCCAACCTCGTAATAGGGATGATATAAATATTTCAAAATAGTAAAACACTGAGGAATCCCCATCCTTTTTTCAAATACATTCTATCCAATTAAAATGTTGGTTCAAATTCATGCTATTCCTCCCTGAAGTTTGATGACAGTTAAGATGACCAAAATGTAAGCAAATCAAGAAGAAACAGTGCTGTATTTATTAACTTTGCTGATGGTTTACTGAGTTCTGTAAGAGTTTCCCTTGAAATTGCAACACCATAGCCTGTTAAATATGTTAGCAAAGAACTGTGCAGGCTTTAATTTTTCATGTCTGGAATTGAGGGACTGATTATTATTTCCCAAATAAAATCCACATTTTCTGTTATTTTTTTCCTGATCTTTTTCCAGGCGTTGCACTACCTGCAAGTTAATGACATTTTTCCAATCATCTGATTTTTTAAATTAAAGTTTGTTAGTATAATGTTTATGAAAACTCAGAACTCTGCTAGTGATAATCGCTCCACTGAAGACTGTAATGCCAGTAGCAGAACAAAGTTATGGCTCAGGCTTTAAAAGCACAACCTCCAACTTAAACAGGAAAGTTTAGTGGAAAAATAGACCATTTCAAAGGCAACTAAAACCAGCACCTGCAAGAAGACAGTACAATTTGCCACCCAGTAGTCTACCTTAAATTCTGTGATCCGTGATGACTGCTCAGCATTTTGCTACACAATTTTTTATATATTTAGAACAGATTGGGAAATATCAAAAGTATTAAAGATAATTCTTTTGAGGCAAGAGAAGATTTAATTAGATTCAGCTAGCCTACAGGTTTCTTCTGTTTGAATTTCACTTTTTTTTTTTTTCTGATTCCTTTCTACTCAAAATACCATGATCTTGTACTATGTCCCCTAAGCTTTGCTAGAAGTGCCGTCTTGATATTTTTGAGCTCTGCCTCCCCCAATCATCCATGCCTTACAGTCAACTTACCTCACGATAGATGCTCACATAAACCTGAATATAAAAAAAATAAGCATAGAAATAATCCGGTAGAATGATTTGGGGTTTTGTATCACTGCAAGTGGTTAGTTACCTATCTCTTTATTATCCAGTAATGAGAAGGCCCTTCTGTAAGGCAAACTGAAAAACAGATGCCATGGCCTCAAGGCCATGGTTTTGCCAATGGTATGCACAGCCAAACGTGCTAGAAGAATATCCTGGCCATAAGTCCCTGTAGATCAAATTTAGTAAATGCAAAAGCGCAGAATTTTTGTTCCATTTTCTTGTGAGTAAGCATTATAATGCAGCCTTTAATTATACCCTCAGTCTTGTATTTTCACTCAAGATCCCTGCTTTTAAACATTTTGCAGAGTCAACAGGGCTCACTTAGTCAGCAGATTTTTCAATATTCAGTTGAACTCAACCACGCAAGTGTGGCCCCAGGAATTTGACTTGCTGTAACCTTCTGGCCCTCTTGAAGGGAGGTTCAGGATGTTTTTCCTCTCCTTCCATGATCATCTGTTCAGTACATACATGTCTCACAAAACAATAATGAGCTTAGTTAAGAATGTGCCTGTAAGGTGTGCAATTACTATACCATTTTAGAAATGGAGCCAAGGAAGACAGTTTAAAAAGCATTATTAGTTTTGAGTCCCTGTGCTTTATTACAATTTTTGAGGATATACAGCAACTCAAAATTAAAAATCTAGTTCCTATGCACTTCATTTTCAGTGTAACGTTCAAGACAGACCCTGTGGCGTCAAATCAAGGTTATAGACCACTTTTCCTCATGTACATGGTAGAAAGTAATTATTTTCAGCTCCCTTTAGTTTCCTGCTTCAGTTATTGAAGGCCTCTCAAGCAGTTCTGTGGACCTAATATGGCAGGGGAGGAAAAAGCAGTAGGGAAGAGCTACTCAGTCCAGCACTACTGCCAAGGAAGCAATACATGTAACATACTTCCAGAGAACGAGAAACATTTGTGTGCAAATTTTTGTTTAAGCAATGTATTTAGCATCACTGAGAACTTCTATAGCAGAAGCATGGACAAAATCCAACTCACCATGGTAGGTTCTACTTGCAAAAACCTCCCTTCTCTCCTGCATGCCCTATCTCATTTTGGTGAAGCAAATGAAGCAGGCATCCACAGCAGTAAACCCACTTTCTTCCTAGAAAAAGACAGAGAAGTCAGCAAGTAAATGGCAATTTACAGCAGCTGATAATCAGCTAAACACCAATTATTTAGCAGATGTACTGATCAGTTCACTGTCCCTAGCAAGGTTATTACTATGGGGATCTTCCATTTAAATCTCACAATGGGCTGCACCATGTTATGACAGACTGAACTGTTAAGAAATATAAAATCAAAGAACTAAGCCCAAACCAGGTCTTCTGCAGTGACAGATCAACTGCCGAAGCAGTTTAACATGGCAATGACATGGATGGTTTTAGGAACTTTTTTAGCATCCAGGCTTTAGGAAGCACAGATAAAGATTAACTTAATGAGTAACACGGCATCACCCATCATCAGCTCTGTGTTGCCACAGGCAATAGGCATGCTGTTAGCTTGTTAATAATTTGAGTTGGTTTCTTTGGTTGGCTACACTTAATTGTCAACCAGAAAACAAATTACATTCTTGTTTTCTTTGCAAGACCACTTATGCTGAGCATTTCAATACCAATAAATGACAGATGCTAATTTGGGGGATGGAGAGGATGTTTATAGCTACTTACAGGAATGAGGTAGGTAGGCCCCTGTTTCTGTTTCTAATATGTTTACCTATTTAGGAAGGCAGGAGGCAACTGTCCAGCTGATTTGATTTCTGATTTTGAAGCTCTGCTGTATCATGTGCCTGTGAGAATGGAGAGAAGACCAGATCATGTTTTACTCCAAAACTGACACTAAAGTACTGTTATGCATCCATTTATCATTCCCACTACACACCTTGACCCTGGAATCTTAACCTGCAGCACAATTACAGAGAAAGAATCTCTTTCTTTCTTCCAGCTTTGACCATTCCCATAATTATTATAAGCACTTCAGTATCTCGCTGTTGAGGTCACAATAGCTTTTCATCAAGAACTTTTCATCCAATTCAGATTAAATAAAAGAAACATTCATTATGAAATGGAGAAACAGAAACAAAGATTTCTTGAGGGAATCATTGTCTGACCACTGCACACATTAACCTAGACATAAGAATTCTGAAAGGTAACGTGATAAACCCAACTGGTATGCCTTAAGACTGAGATCGCTTTGCTATTGCAGAGCTATGTGCATCAGATGACAGCTTCTTAGGAATGCCCCCTTACTGTTTGGTTCAGAGAAACGAAGGCAATATATCTCAAAATCTAGTGTAGCAAGCTGGTTGTATACCAGTTTGACTGTATGTTCCACATCAATGACAGAATTGAGTAAATTATTCCAACTGATCCAATGCATATAGTCCCTTTCTGCTCATGAAACATTCATCTACAGATTGAGATTTACTGATTCTCTTCAAAAAGAGTCACATGATTTTTTAAAAAAACATCCAACAACAAAACACAACAATAAAGCACTGCAGACTGATCTAAAAGAATCCTCAATATTAATGAAATTAATCATGAAGCATGGACCTGAGCGGTTTAAAGAGCTATATGATAATGTTTTGCTTCCTCACTGGATATGTGAGCATGCTGCAGTTTATGTAGCTTTTTAGCTGGTTTACCTGTCAAGAGAGCTAAAATGGTCACACTCTTCTTTTAAAGCCTGTTCAGTGATACTCTGCCCAAATATCAATCATTCTGACACTGACTAAAGGCTGCTTCTCTGTTAGCTTAAGTGCAATTAAACAAGGTCATCAAACAGCGTGTCTTGAAAAGTTTTTACGGCTCTCATTCTTATACTTGCTTTTTCCCAATTCTTTGAATTTTTTGTTTCTCCTAGTTACGACATACTACATTTTCTTCACTATATACAATTTGGTTTTTTCTTAATGAATTCATATATATTTAGATTTACTTGTATGTACTTGTAAAATATATTTGTATTATAAAAAGACAGACTAATAAAATCTCTTTTCTATTTTCCTCTTCCACTCTCTCAGCTGTATTTTTCCTAATATATGTTGTTGCACAAATTTATTTCAACATAAACCACTTCACTGGTCATTTTTAAAGGCATAAGACTACCTGCTTTTCAGATTCAGTTGAATTTTCACCTGGTTAACTCATGTCAGCCACCTAGAATACTGTCTAAGTTCACTTTTTTGTGCAATTCCACTGAAATGGCAAAACATCTATGGTAACCTGACCAGAAAGAACTAAATGTACTCCATGTTCATACAGAGGATTTGGAAATGGTAGCGGTCACAAAAATAACATATTTAAGGTGTGAAAAATCAACATGCAATTTCACACAGTCAGGAACTTGCGTGCACATTTTTACAAATGTTTACTGAAGTCCATTGGCAAAACTGGACAAACATTTTTGACTAAAGATTTGATCCAAAGGTGATCACACCTGTGATTCCCAGCAGTATAAGAAACAATCCAAAATGCCTAATTAAGATAGGTTTTATAAGAGTTTGTCCAGATACTTTTTTCGCTCTTGCCAAGGTCTTTATTTCAGATGCTTAGATGGAAACATTACCCCAAATTCACTTCAATTTCACTGTAGTGTTTGTATTGTTATGTACAGATTGAACAAGTACACATAACTACGCTAAAATCCTGGTAGATGAATAACGGTGCTCAAGATCTTTGAGAGCTCGTCTGATTCCTTTCCACCAGCAACATTTCATTCACAACACACATCACAGTCACACACACAAATCATTGAGAACAAGTGGTGCGTCAGTAATGCTGTTGGTAGAAACAAAAAGAGTCCAAGCCTGTTGTGCTGTTCTGATGTCCTCACATCCTGCTGAACTGCTTGACACTCACAAAACTCAATTGACACTTCTAGAAACAGCACACATGGAAGAGCCACTCAGAGTATCACTGTCCAAAGTGCCCATTTGTTTCTCTGAAGTGCCATTAGAAACAGTTGTTTTAAATGTAGAACTTAAAAACTAGCCAGAACAAAGTGCTCTCTAGGTAACAAAAATATGAAGTTAAAAAAAAAAAAAAAAAAAAAAAAAGATATATTTAAGAGATTGCAGTGAAAAGTCTCTTCTGGTTACTTTGCCTCCTGCTAAAACCATCCTTGGACATTTGCATGTATCCATTGGATAATAAACCAGGTTAGGAGAATGACAAGAAGTGTACTGGTCTCATTGTAACAGGGTGAAATTCATGCAACAGCACAGGCAATCGGCAAGGAAACACAAAACTTGCCTTTCAAAGCAGAGGCCATAGCAAAAGCCATAGTTATCTCTTGTGATCTACACATTTAAATGAAATTGTAATTCCCAAGACAAGGAATTAATTTGACCTCAGTATTCAATTCTAGATTTAGTTATTTGATGAATCTGTCAAAATTATTCATACCTAATGAAAGAAAAACAAATGACGCTAGATTCAAACTGAAACAATCACAAGAAAGTTTTTATAGAAAGAACATCAAACATTTCCAGGAAGTTCCTATGAAGGTAATTAATACTGTCAAAACTCAATCTGTGTCTCGTTTATGGCACGACTGAAGCGTGACAATCTCTCATTAACGATTCATGAATGTTCTGGTGCAGTAATACCTTTACAGGATTACACACTAACAAGTACTGTATGTTCTCACATTTGATTATGTGATGCATATTACCAATATATTGATTATATTACTGTTTAAGCTCAGACTGATAATTCTGCCTCTGAAAATAAAATACCCTGCCAGTCATGCAGAGGATTGTTACATGTGTTTTTTCATTAGTCCAAAGAAACATACACGCTGAAGATTTCCAACTTCAAAATGTAAAAAGGACCTCTGTGAACAATTTCATTTGGATCACTTCCATCATGAAAGGCTGTAATGGGACAGCACAGGTATACTGGAAATGCCCATGTTGGAGGTTTCTGGCAGATCTTGGGTTTTGTCCATGGTTAGGTACTAAAGTAGTTTTTGCAAAAGCTACTGTATTTGAGCACTGACAGAAACAGTATCACCAAGATCTTGGGAAGTTTTCTGTATGTTCCCTTTAGCTCTCAGTAGCATGCGCCACTTTAAGGCAGCAGTCTTTTTTTCCAAAGTTCTAATTTAAGACATGATAAACCTCTCAGTTATGTTTGTTGCTTCTGACTTTTAGCATCTGTAGTAACAGCATGAAGTCATGGAAAACACAGTAGTTGTTTGACTGGTCAAAAGCTGAGGACTCCTTTTTACAATGGAAAAATCTCTTTTTAATTAAAGGCCTTATATACAACAGATACTTCTTTATCATGTAAAGAAGAGACACTTTTCCAGGCCCATGCTAGAAAGCTACGCAATCTAAACTCTCCAGTTTATGAATGATCACTTATCTTCTGAAATAAAGTAACTAAAATCTGAATTGGACAAACAATGAATGTTATCCCCAATCTCCACATACCTGCTTTATACTACTTCCCCATCAAAACTAGTCTGTACTGACTCAAAGATGATGCTACAACCTAGTAGCTTTAAAAGGAGGATTCCTCTTCCTTCTCAGTGGTGCTGGTTTGGGCCGTTTGGTACCATGTGCTCCTTTTCATTTGCTCAGATACTTGTCGAATTGGTCTGTGGGCCACTGACTCACTCCGCCAACAAAAATAATCCCTGCTACATTTTTTTGGCTGGAAGAATTTTGTGCCAGATTGAATCAACTCACAGAAGGGTCTGCAAAACCACCACTGCCAGCACAAAGCAGGCAACGTGAAGCAAGTGGGGTGAAGACTTTCTTTTCTGCAGTACCGATGACCTTGCAGATTAGCTCCCCCGTTTTGCAGGTGCACAGCTGCAGTGTACTGCCACGGAGCTAGTCACAGGCTGGCCCTCTGCCACTGTGCAGCGGGCTGGCCCGAGCTCTGCTCGCAGGGCTGGCCCTGCTGACGTGGTGACAGCTGAAAAAACAGTCTTCACCTTTAAGAGTATAAAAGCAAGCTGGGCTGCAGCTTAGGTCTGAGGGCCTTAGCCACACGTTGTACACAGCCTGTGATTCAAAGAAATTTCCAAATACACGTCTGCGCGTTTCTTTGCAATCAACTAAAAATCTGTGGAAATAGCAACAGTCCTACCTATCCTAGAAAACTGGGGCAACAGAAGTGGATTGGAACATCTTCCTTTTCTCCAATAGCCAAGGAACATTTTACCAAGTGTAAGAAAGACTAAATTATTTGACTGTCTAGCTACAACATCATTAAAACAATCCGACTCTTCCATTATCAGAAGCACAGCCAGCTACTCCCAGCACGTCTGTAAACAGGACTGAGAAATACAAGATGATAAAGCTTGTTTTATCTCCCCAATACTGTGAACACCTACACTTTATTGTACATATCCATTTTTTTTTAATGCCATCAAATAAGTAGCTCTTTTTTTCCTAGCCACTGAAAGCTCAAAATTCTCAATTAAATTAGTTCTAAGGGGGTTCTTTGCAAGTTATAAATGGTATGGATCTAAATTGAACTCCAGAAATAGATCTTGACTACATAACTATGTATATACACTTACATTGAAACCTCCTAAAAAGGAATTAAAGGAACTCCAATACTGGGAAAAATACCTTGGAAAAAAGGGTTACATTTCATACTTAAAGTGCCTAGCCTGACAAACTCATACCACTTCTGTTTAAATTCATGAAGGAAACATTTTTGGGGTTAGTTTTTTAAATACAAAGTTGTCTGATTTCACCTTTTAGCTCAATAAAATCTCCTTCTGTAGCCTTACTTTCATTAAAGGAATAAGCTTCAGGGAATAAAAATGCTGTCACATATCCACACATACAAAAACCCTGAGACATGTAATTGAAATCTTAATCATTTTTTCCTGTGTAAACCAGATATAGGACTTCCAAATTACTTTCTGAAAAATGATTTTTCCCCCCCTTTTACAGCCATAAAATTGAAACAAAAGCCACATAAAACGATCAAGTAAAAATTCTCTGTAAACTACAATACTAATTTCATAAATAGTTTACTATGGTGTGTCATGGCTTTTTGTTACCATGTGAATTCACCTTTTTCTTACAAACTCAAGAATTGTCCTGTACCCTAAATCACAAACATAAAATTCCAATTCTAAGAGGTTTTTTCTCTCTCAGATCACCACCAGTACTACCATTAAATAGAATATCATTTTCTTTGTGAACAATGTGAAGTCAGCAAGTGCATTGATGTAGGTTTCAAAATTATTATCATTTGGCTTAATAGATGAAAAGGTTACTTTTAAAATCACATCTTCATTTAGTTTCTCCTGAGGTCAGAAGAATTTAAATCCATACAAACCTACCTGCATGATTAGTTTTACTGACATCATTAGACCATTCACACAAAAGCAAACACCCAGTTACTAATATGACAGTGTGTTTCCAGGATCTTCTGGAACACAGGAAGAAATCCTAACTTCAGTGAGGTCAGAGAAAGTTTTCCATGAACTTCACCTATAGACATCCTTTAAATACTTTGACCTCTGTTATTACGCCAACAAACAAACAAAAATCTCGGGGGAAGATCAATCAACACGTGTCATCTTTAAACACTGCTAACAGTAACTGACTTTTACCTGTGGGTACTCATTTTTTGTGGTTTGAAAACTTTCATATTAATGTGTTTCAGTTTAATATAGACAAAATATATTTTATGTCTGTGCATATATATAAAATCTGCCTACTTGTTCATTATCATTTCCCATGAGCCTCTAAGACTTTGGTACAAGACAACAGATCTTTAATTAGTGCCTAATCACAAGTATTTGCATGAATTGGTTTCTAATCACAACTTTTCTATCATACTCCATTACAGGCATACCAAGTTATACCTTTTACTAATCTAGAAGTGTGTCCTTCATTCATTCCTAGGTGGTACAAGATGAGGAACTTTTATTTGAAATGTATCTTCTTAATTTCTGATCATTTCTAATTAACTTACCTGCTGTAAATTCCTGGGGAAAAAAAGCTATTTCTAAGTTTTATACGCAAGCAATAAGCCCACAGCATGAACAAAGCTACATTACAAACTTTCTCTGCAAGCTATCAGCAAAGTCATTTGCCAGCATACAGACATTTCAGTGGTGGACTACACTGGGAGAGCCTACTGCCAGAGAGCTGTACAAACTTTAGCAAATAAATGGAGTGCACTGCAACTGCAAACTGAGCTACCCTCTTCTAAAATAATACAAAATGCATGTAATTCAAGTTAATCTTTTGCACTCTACACTACCAACCCAGACTGCTGACTCTGTAGGAAAAACATAGCCATAGTTTGACCTTTCAAGACTTTTTTTACAACACTTCATGAACTTAATAGGGGCAGCTTCCCCCTTACAAATAATAAAAGCAATTTCACTTTTAAAAGAATTGCTTCATTAACTATAAAACACACCTCTAGATACAAAATCTGACAAGCTCCACAGCCCACTAAGGAAAAGTAGTACCGTTCCATATTTCAAAGTATCCTATCAGGCGTGATAGGACCTTTCTGGTCACTACTGGATGAGAAAACACAACGCAAACCTAAAGGATGCAGTACGTACTGATGCCTAACGACTCACAGCACAGTCTCCTATTGATTTTAGCTACACCTCAGGACACCTATTTTCCTTCAAAACCTACTTCACCAAATAAAGCCATGTTCTAGTTGGCCCTGTCCCGACACTAAAAAAAACCTAGAACTGACTCGGAGGTCAGTGAGAGCTTCCTGTGAAGACCAGGAACCTACTGCTGCTTTATACAATCACGGAAGGATTGTCTCTCCTCAATCAGCTTCTTAAGAACTGCGGATTGAGAGAGAAGGATGGCCTGCCTCATTGACACTGTGTGGCTGAGCCATGATAATTCCAGCGGGCGCTTGGTTTGCCACCCATCTGTGCTTCTCACCAGCAGCTTCTCAAGGGCGAGGGGTGGGCGCGGAAAGAGAATGGAGAGTGTCAAAGACACTGAAACACGCCGAAGTCTGTGCTTTGCTAAGCGATTACTTCTGCATCGTGAAATGCCAGCAGAGTAAACCTGACCTCTGTACAAGAGAAGACAACTAAGAAAAAAGAAAAATGACTAGGGGAAATTCTCCATATGATTTAATGAGGTGGGGGAGGGAGAATATATTTTGAACCACAGACAATAACTCTTCTAGCACTCAAAATATCTATCGGTAGCCCAGATGTCAATGAGGGGTTTCCAAAAAATAATTGCCCAAATCTCTTGTTAGAGGAAGACAAAAAGGTATTAAACCATCTTTCTTGTTTTTCAGAGATGCTTTAAGTGGAAAACATGATGATTATATGATGAGCTGTCGTTCAGTTACACCCACTCAGTTCTATTACTGCTCACTACAGCTGCTTTAACATTCAGTTAGCTCAGTTACCTTTTATATTCATTACATGCAGAAATTCTCAAATGTCCCTTATCAACATAGGGCAATCCTTGCCCTTGGAGTCCAAACTGATTTGATCTCTCTTTGCTTTATTGGAATTTAGGACTGAATTGTGAAAGAGAGTAGGCACTCTGCTTCACTATCATTTGAATTCCTGCACCACATGCATTTTTCTCTGCCCTTCCTTTTGCTCTCTAGAAGACTGAGGTTATAGGGCACACTGCACATTTGCATATCAAAAGCAACAGCACTTTACACAAAAATGAAAAGCGGACACTTTTCTGGTTTCAGTGACACAAAGAATTTCCTTCCTCTGCATCTGAAACTCCAAATTCAGGTGTAACTCAGTTCATCAAGACTGATTCAGATCAATACCTTTAAAATGAAGAAACTACTGTGGTATTTCAATGCCTTTTCTCAGCTGGCCACCATGACAGATGTGTCAGAATTTATTACTAAAATAAGCAGGATGACTCTCTGCTCTACCTTACACAAACAAAAGAACATATATGCAGAACACTATCCCAGGTTACTGTAACTTTATGCTAAGGTAGCAACCTTGCCCTAAGTTTCTATGTGGAGGTGCCTTTTCTGAAGCAAAATGTGCAACACTGGTGTTAAAGAACACACACACAAGCTATTGGCACAGAATAGCTAGCACACCATGAACTCTATGCTAACTTTGAACCTCCATCAAGCTCCATGAGACACAGTCTTGATACTGGATTATTGCACCCTGCTTTCCTCAACAGGAGGAATAAGTGATCCAAGCACAAGCTATATACCTGCTGAAGTTCAGTATACCCCTAACTGCATCACACCTAACCTTTACAGCCTCAATGCATCAGATCAGCCTCCATTAGCCTAAACCCAGTCTCTACCCTCCAGAAAGCAGACATGCGAATAAATACAAAAGACATTCATAGTTCTGTTCCTGGGAAAGGCTCTTCCTGAACCTTAAAATATGGGTCTGTAGGCTAGGGCTTGGCATACTACAGACAGGTGAGACTAAAAATACAAGCTATCGCATCCTTGTCAGGCACAATGACTGGCCATGTATATGTTGTTCCCGTACCCTTTGTACTGATCGTCACATACATCAGGTAGATGAGTGCATAAAGGCTTCAAAACGGGTAACAGAGGGATGCGACCATGTCCCCTCTCCCCCATAACACGACTGTGATTTGTGACATCACTTTTAATGACTTCCCTGCCTAGAAATGTACCTGGCCACCCACACACCCTAAACAGAGTGATCAGGTGGGAACGGCAGAATGAATGACTCGAGAAATACCAGCTGTTTACCACAATGTCTCACTACTCCCGATACCAACAGTAGTAGGTGGTGGTTGAGCTGTCCTTGACCCAGCCAAATCCCTCTTTAACTACTTCCCACCATTAGAAACACTGATGTGTTTCCAAGTCCTACCATGAATGCATTACTGATTTCATGAGGAAGATCTGTCCGCTTCAGATGGCTTGAAAGAAAAATAGCTAGCAGACAATACTTATACAGAAACCATGCTATACTATGAGTACATTGATTACACATTCATTTGACTTGTACCAGCCAATCAAGCTAGTTTATCATTCATGAGTCACCTAAACCCCTTCTTAAATCCTCAGAGATATCTGATCTGTTTCCTTATGCGTCTTCAGTTAGAATCAGATCATTTAAAGAAATCGCACTGGATCAGAAACAAGAACCAGTATTTAAAATCAGTTTTTCGCAGCAACTTTGCCTCCATTTTTCATCTATTTCCTATTTAAAGAACACAGTGCAATGGTATGCTCATTTAACATAAAAATAAACGTTTATGAGTACATTGCTATTTGCACTGGAATCTTTCACTGTAAAATAATTATTATCAAATTCTCAAACACATTCCTACCCTAATACGCTGTACCTCAGATGATGAAGCCAACAGTCATGCCACTACCATGCTTTTACAGAGAAGTAACAGGATAGCGGATCCATAGAAGACTGAGATCTCAAATGCAGAGTAATACTATTGCTGCCATTCTCTGTAACCCTTACAGGATTACAACTCACCTGGAACACCATATTCCTTTATTGCACTGCAGGTGATAAAAGGGAGAATCTCCTAAAACTGTTAGGTGGACCAGAGCTTCTGAAGTCCTACATCTTATGGTGAATAAATTGTTCTCTCTTTAATGGTTGCCAAAGCAGATGTTGCCATTCTTATTAATTATTTGGACAAAACTACACCAATCTTTCTAGAAATACTTGAAAAGCCTCATCCTGCACAGATAGGGAAAAAATAAGAATCAGGTGTTCATAAACATGGCTTCCCCACAGCCTGATTCGACTTGTTTGGTTGGAAACCAGCATGAGAAAAGCAGACATGTTTCAGTGCAAATAGTCCTACTGTCTGGCAGTCTACACCAAACACAAATGAAGGAACGGGACCTTTTTATAAAACTTCATAAACTGGTAAGAGATAAAAGACACACAAAGCATAAATAGGTATTGACACCTGGCAATACGCAATGTGCCCTAAGGTGATGTCACTAACCACTGGCAGGTTCACCAGAATAGTCAAATTCAAACCAAGGTGGACTGGATATACGTGTGCTAGAAGCAAGCATTTTTCACAGCTCTATTTCTCATGAAGCATGGAGAAGAAACAAAATTCCCAATTCAAATAGCATATACAAACCTCTTCAAAAAGACCACAAGTCAGCTGTCAAAACTATCTTTTGTGTCCTGCACCATCTTCAGTCCAACCCTGCCTCTGCCTGCCTGATGTATTCAGAGGTTGTTGCTGGAGTCACTTCCTCTTGTCTCTTCTATTTAACTAATGTAATTCAACAAAATAAAATAAACTATTTCTGCCATAGCAGGAAGGCACACAGTGAACTGTGGAATACCAAACATACCAATTCACTTTATTCAGTGGATACAAATTTTACCCAGAATACCTCACTGTAACTGACTAACACTAAAACAGAACAAATAATTCAGTAATCACACCTGCACCCAGAACAGTCTGTCTTGTTCAGGACTGAGGTCATCCAGCGAGGGGAGTTTACAGTGCAGCTGCTGTACTTGACATAAACACAGAGCTTCCATGGAAATGTGAATGCTTGCTTCTTCCACCCCCCACCCCCACTTTTTATTTCTTTTTAAATATAACTTTCCTATATACTTAGGAAAAATACAAATTACTATCCCCCACTGCCTTTTGAGGGCAGCTGGGTTTTTTTCTAGTTTGAGAATGCACTACATCACAAAATTATTTTCTATTGTAAAAGACAGACCTGTCTGATGATTTTAGTATGATATTAACAGAAGGTTAACTATTTTTATAGCATAAGAAACAAAATTTTAAACTAAATTTTTAAATTAAATTAAAAAAAAAATTTAAACTAAATTACCTAACTATGCTTTTTCCAAAGCAGGCAAGACAGAGTTTTGAAGGAGAAATGCCCAACAATTCAGGTAAGTATGAAAAATTGATGGTTTATGCTTACACGCTTATAGCCTTTTGGTGGCAAAATGACCCAGCATGCACTCACTCCTTCACAACACTAAGTTCCGCTCCAAGGCTGACCCTCCTCCTCATCTGTCCTTATACTAAATAAATAGCTGACAATAATGGAGAATAGTTATTGCCATTTCTCATGTGTTAATTGCTCACGTATATTCTCTTCACATCCTTAATGGTTCACTTTTATTACAAGCATTACTCAGCATACACCTTCTCAGTATTTGCCAAACCCATACTCTATAAACACTTGCCAAACTATGCTGGTGAAGTATAAAACTCAGATTTAATGTATGGAATAAATTGTAGCTATCAACATAAAACCGGTTAACAGAGACAGTCTAAAAATTCTGCAATGCAAGTGTTTAATAAACCTCAAGATAAAAGTATTCACGTGTCATTAACCTACATCAAAACAGATTCAAGCTCTCATTTTCTAAATAGCTCTGCAAGAAAACATTTCTTTTTACCCATATTCCTGAAACAAGTTGCAAAAGATAAATAGCAGATATTTCAATATCGGCCAGTCTAGGTGTCCTAACTGAGACAGAGCCCTGCACTGAAGCAAGCTGGGAATCCTGCTTCAGTAAGCATTCTTAATGGAACCCATTCAAATTCTCATATACGCTGGCAGAATAAGCAGGAAGTTCAACAACAAAAAAAAAAGGAAATATATTTACACAATTCAATGAGATC
>JAVJGJ010000060.1:21027829-21039835 GCA_035590215.1 Microhierax caerulescens
AAAGGAAATATATTTACACAATTCAATGCATTAAAATAATGCAGGATTTCCATTCTTCTCTATTCAAGTTCCTGTGTACATGTAAAAGAGGATGAAGAAGTAAAATATTCCCTTTCAACTAGCGATTGTGCTAGAAGCAGCATCAAAAGATGGAAATGTCTCCGCCGGTCCGGCTGAATGTCATCTTTGTCAACTGTTATTAAAGGTACCTACCAAAATGAGTGGCAAAACCACTGCTGCCTTCAATAAGAAAGATTCCTCTCTGAAGCTACAAAAATACAACATGGTTGTTTTGCACTTTTATTTTACTAAGTGTGCTTGCATTACATCAGCTTTTGCATCAAAGCTGGTAGCGCAAAGAGGAAAGCACTGCCAATTTTATGAACTGATGTAATCAAGCCTAGCATCTCTGTGGGGGGGTTTTGTTCCTATGGTCACAATGACATCAGACTACTCTGCCTGTTTAGTAGTGGAGAGCGATGACAGTTCTTCACCTCTGCTCACACACTTGTCTATTCTATTTCCCCCTGCTTGCACATCTGAACACATTAGGAGTCAGCTTGCATTTCAATGGGACGCGAAACAACACGTGCCTCAAATCTCTCCCTCTCTCTCTCCCCCTTCTTTTCTCTCAGTATCACAGGCAAAGTTAAAACTATACTTAAGAAAGTGGAAGGAGGGAAAAAGAAATCTCAGGAATTTAACAAAGCACATCTAAACACTGTGTAGTGGGTCATGAATTTCCACTCTGGAACACACAATGCTCAAATAATTGCTGTATTTTAAGTGTAGCAGATATTTATCCATACACAGAGCTGACCTGAAAAGATTATGAAGCTGTGTATCTGCCTGACGGCACGGGGAGATGCTTCGCTGGTACTCCAGCCCCACAGACACCCCCTGCAGCTGAATTAATCTGCTTGCTGCTCCTAGCTTTCTAGTTTGCATGAGTCCATACACGTTTCAAAAGGCTCCTAAAAACTTATGCAACTAACTTCACTTTTCTGTGTCAGTTTCTACACCTGTAAAATTTAAATAATTATACTAATCTTAAAAATAACTTAAACACATCAACTGAAGTAGATTCATTTCCTTTTCACATAATCTAGCCCTGCAATTGCCCATCTGATCAGTCCTCTCATCTGAGAGACAACACCTAGGCCAGATACATCTACACTCTGCTCTGAAATCTTAGCATCTAAACCCCACAAACATACTGTAAAACCTCTAAAAAGTGTATTTTACAGTTCTTATTTGTACTGTAGGGCACCTGTGAGCAACCTTCATATTCTGCCACTAGGGGAAAAACATTTTTACCACTATGTGAGTTCTTACACAGACTTATCATCTAGAAGCAAATTTTAACAGAATATATTACAGAAAATACATTTACACATGAAAAATAGTGTAAAACTTACACAAATTTAATCAGTTACTGAAACCTACCAGTGTACAGACAGTATATTTTGTAAGTTTTCCTACTAAGATTTCTTGAATCCACCCTGCTATATAGCACACAAACCTGTATCTGCACAGAAGCCGGTATCAAAACATACCTAATAAAAAATAAACATACACCATCAGACCAACCAACCCATTAACCAACCAACCCACCCCCCCATCACCACCTCTTGCTCCATGTCTCAAACTATCAGGAGAAATTAATAAAGATAAAATAGCAGTATGTTAGACACTCCAATTTCTAGATTTTTTTTGTCTCCTTCACTGAATTAGATCTTTTGCAAGATTTAAGAGAAGCAACACTATGAAGCACCTAAACAACAGCAAAAGTAACCTTGACATAGACTGAAAAAAAAAGTCATGCTAGGTAGTTATGTACATAAAATTATCACATATTTATTTTATTATCCATCTCATATATTCTTCAGCTGAAGTCTGATATTTTCCATTGATATAATTTTGTATAAAATCTAGACAAGAAGAAAAATGTGATTCTTTCTAGCTGAATTGCCTACTTCAGTCCCTAAAACTGATTATTTGCCAGCTGTCCTTCCCATTAATAAAAAAAGAGCACAATCCCCCCACATCTGCTATTATTTTTGAGCAGCTTACGAAGTAACATGCAAAGAAATGAGCATTTTAATAACTATAAGTCAAATGCATTAGAAAAGAGGTACAACAAATATAAAAAAATACAAGTATGTGGTTTTATGCACATAAAGAAAATATTATGTACTTGTTGAAATATATATATAGGTATTATATCTTTATATAATCTATACCTAACAAATAGGTATATATCTATACTGCATCTATATTATCTATATGACTATATTAGTGATATATTTATATAGATATAAATATACGTACTTTTATCTACAGATAATATAGATAAGTAAAATCACTGATGCCACTTTGGGTTTTTTTGGGATAAGCTGTCAGTTTAAGATACAGAACTTTATATAGAGCAACCATTAACCCTAATGTAAGCCATGCAGTTAAAAGCCTAAAGGATTTATTTAATATTCTTCTTACAACCAGTTGACAGACATCTGACAACACAGAAACGTAACATTTCATTTAACTTATCCATAGGCTTAGTCTACCAAGCCCCAGATGTTTTAGCAAAAGAGAAAAGAAGTTCCACAGTTTTAGGGTGGGGAACAGGAAACCTGTTTATTACAAATGGCCCTTGCTTTATTAATTTCTACCAAAAATTACGAGGCATTAAGTTTAATTAATAAACAAATAAAAAGATATATCAAGTAGTAAACCATTCTTGGTTGATTAGTTTGCTTGCCTTAGTTTGGGTTTTTTGTTTGTTTTGTGTGTGTAAGGTACCATGTGTTGCAGAAACCAGGAATAGATTTTCTGGAGGACATTCCACATTATCCATCAAGTCTTTTTCCCCCTAAACTTATCAACTTATCAATTCTTCTCTTCCTTCTATGGCAGAACAAAGTCAAATTAGAACGGAAGACGTGTACCTCTTCCTAGATTTGTCACAGACATTATGCAATATATAACAAAATGGGACTAGAAAAATTATAATAATCCCTAAAATATATTTTAAGGTAATTAAGTTCCATTTAATTTCAAAAGCCTTGCAGCACCATTGATTTCATGCCTTTATTTAACCTGCAGATCTCACGAAATTGTTGGGCTGTTTTTTAACAAAAAGACAAAGCATACGGCAACAGAGGTGAAGATGACAAAAAGCAACAATTTCTAACAAAGTCACACCTTCCACAACTGTTCCCAGTGGTCAGATGAACCAGTCACATGTCCCTTGGGCAGTGTGGAGAAAGATCATGCGCATGCCAGGTAGCTTGAACTCAATCCCATTCAGGTTTGCTCCTTTGCCAGCTGCACTCAAAATGTGCGTAATTACCATCAAGTGAACCAATCAATTACAGAGGCACTTTTGAAGTCCCTGAAATTGTAAGAATAAAGTCCTTCAAATAACCAAACACAGCATTTCAAAATACCATCACTTCCTGTAGTGATAATACACTACGAACTGCTGTACAAAGGTCAAATTAGAGAGGACAAGACCTCTGAAAACTGGTAGAAGTATGGATCAAAGCGATTCAAAACCACTGAGAAGATACTATTAACATGTAATTTAAATAAGCTCAACTTTTCAACATAACAATTTGTCCAGTAGCAGAAGTCTATCAGAAACTGAGTAAGATGGCATGTACTAGCTTTAAAGGTGTGTAAGCTTTTTTTGCATTTCAGTTTGCTAAATATTTCATTTTGTTTATCCTTTCTGTCTGAAATGCATTGTGTAAGCAGGAGAGTGATGAGTTATGAGCGGTTTAGAAAGAACATAAAATGTGACATAAAACCACTACTGCTTGATAACATAGATATTATGATAATCTAGAGAGAGGGAAAAAAAAAAAAATGTATCTTTACCCTGACTACAAATTACTGAATTCTGCTCAAGGACAAAATATTCCCAAAGTTTACCCAGCAAAGTTCCATCTACCCTACCTTTTCACTGAAAGAAAACTAACCTCGTATGATAGTTAGAAGACTAACCTTTTAAGTTGTCCATTGAGTAATGGAGAATCACTTAGGCAACAACCTCTATAATTTCTATAAAATTCCAAAAAATATATTATCCTCCTAGAAAAGACAAAGATGTTCCATAATAACATTGGCAAAGCATCTTTACTTATTAATAAAATGAAAATGCATCCAGAGCACACACAGCCTAATCTTCAATAGAAAGATTGTCATCCTGTAGAAGTATAAAGCTGTTTGAGTCAAGAATAAACAGTGTCTGCTTCAAATCCCCAGCTAAGCAACTGTGTTACTGAGCAGAAGGGCACTGGGCAGCACGGGAAAACACAGACCCAGCTTTAGCAGGCAGAAAATACAGTGGGGCTTGCAACTGGAAATTAATCAAACTATAGGCTGGAGTCAAAACAGCACAACTGACCATAAACAGAGTTTAAAGATTTACACAGTTACAGTATTATGATACCAAATAGTACAAAACAGCCTGCAAAGCAGTTTTTAAAAAAAAATCCTATATAATAAAACAGTAAGAGTGCCTGGCAAGACTAGCCCTGATCTTCAGCTAGGTACATCTGTGACGTAAGTTAATTGTAGTGTTTCCTGCTGACATGCAAACTGGAACTGAAAAACACGCCATAAGAAGAGGATGAGACATCTAATACAGAAGATGATAAAACAAAATCTAGTAGTTGTCCTTCACTCTCTCTTTTCAGATGTTCATCTGTCAACGGTGTCAAACAGATAATATGCCAGGGCAACAGCCTAGCAGGAAAGGGATACCACATCCTACCCTCCCGCTTTGTAACTCTACATATGGGGCATCCTAAGGATTGAATTACAGCTCAAACTTTGCACTGAACAGAAAAGCTTTTCATATACTAGGCAAAACAATAAACCAATTTAACACTCAAGCAGACTTCAAGGCACACTGTACGACATAACTGGGATAGCATTTACAAAAGCCATAAATAGCTTCAGCAAAGCCCTAGCAGGGATACACTTTGTGAACAAAGGATAGTTAGATTTTCCTGATGGCTGGTGCTGCTCAGTGCAGACCAAGTATTTCAGAATAAAAAACAGGAATCCCAAACTGTGCACACAGTTTGCACTGTGCTTCTCAAGAATCTGGGGAAGTTTTTCCAAATGAAACAGGTTTCTAGATTAATGTTTATTTTTTCCACTTCTGAAATTACATCTCTACAATTACTCATGTAACAGGGTAAAGCGTTTTTTGGTGGGGAGCAGAAGGGTAGTGCTTTGGGGGAGGGCTCATCATCAAACGATTTCACAGAATCAGCATAGCAAAATGGTTGAGGTTGGTAGGAAGCTCTGGAGATCACACTGTCAACCCCCCTGCTCAAGCAGGGCCACCTAGAGCTTGTTGACCAGGACCCTGTCCAGCTTTTGACTGTCTCCAAGGATGGAGACTCCACAACCTCTCTGGGCAACTGGGCCAGCACTTTTGGTCACACTCACAGTGAAAAAAGCCTTTCTTGATGTTCAGGCAGCATCTCCTGTATTTCAGTTTGTGTCCACTGTCTCATCAGTTCCTTGTCACTATTATTTTTACAGAACACTGACACACCTAAAAAGCTTTCAAAATCCCACACAGACAAATGTAAACACCCCTGTGTTTACAAAGCAGTTAAAAAAGGACATAAATCATTACACCAACTGAAGAAAGCAAATGAGGACAACGTTTAACCTCAGCCAAATGAGAATTCAAAGCCTAAAAAGCCACAACTCAAACAGAACCTTAGTCTAAAGGAAGAAGTGTTTCTGAAGACAGACACTGGTCCAGGGCTGGATGTATGGATGGCCACCGATAATCACAGGGCTCTGCAAGCAGATCCAGCTTCATTGCTGCCTTGCACATCCACACAGCTACCTGATCATCTCCTTAACACTTGCTGTCCTATTCCAACCCGCAGCGAGCAGAAGACTGACTTGGCCCACATCCTGCCTCCTGCAATATGGTCCCTTCGCCACCCCCATTATTTCTGGTTAGGTTCTCTAGAAGCTGCTGCATTGGAAATTGAATATGGGAAGAAAGCTTTAACTATGTCTTACATTGCCATTTAGGATTTTCTTGACACAATTAGGTCAGATGGGACGCAAAGCTCTCTGTCTCGTGCAAGCTGGATTTATCAGCCATGTGCAAATCGCTCCTATTGCACATACATGGTACATCTGACCTGAACGCGTGCTACCGAAACATGTAGGATTTCAGTGCATGTTTAGCGCCAGAGGAACTATGACTCTAACTGAATGTCCCATGGCCTGATTAGAGCCACTACAGGAATTCCCAGGCAAGCATCCAAAGGCCTCACAAAGCACCCAGACAAGAACCAACCTCACACAACTGCCAACACACATACCCACAGCATCCAGGAGAACGAATCACTGAAACAGGACAGAAAGCCCTTTTTAGGTAGAAGCTGAATTTTGAATTGGTCATTCTGACATTGGCTTCAGGAGGGAAGAATTGTCTCCATAGGAACTTCAAATTGTTCAGAGCACAGAAGACAAAATTTGATACATATAATGCTGCTTTTATTGGGGTTTAATTTACATAAAACTTCAAAGCCTTTATGTGTGTTTACCAACGAGCAGAAAATAAACACTGCTTTTTCTGCATAGCTTCATCCTCAAAAATAAATGATGCAATGCAGTCAATGTTCTCCTGATCCTTTGGAAAGTCTCACTCTAGACAAATGTTTTCCTATTGCTGAAGCAGATATTAACTAATATATTCCCAGAAAAAGTGAGCTACCTTTCAGATTACCTCCATGGCCCTTGTAAGAACATTTCTTAGCCACAGGAAGGTACTTCTTGCTGAAGAATGGGGGGGGAAATACTTCTACCATCTTTCATGAGGAATTTCTTGTACAGATTAGCTTTAGGGGTTTGTGTACATCTGTGTACCACAGACTTTACAAATACTGTCAATGTCACAGCAAAAAGAAAGCTCTCCATCCACAACTGTGTGTTCCATCAGAAACACCAAAAAGAAAACACAATTCCAATTCTATGACCTGTTTATAGGGGCAAAATAATTACGAATCATATCAGGCAAGCAAAGACACCAAACCACCAACTCCTACTGTTGTAACCTGAACAGAACAAGGGTTCTATCTTACAAACATTGAGGAGATGTCTGGGGAGAAAGTTAACTAAAGAGTAATCAGTTCTTCCCTAGAATATATGAATGCCTCCAGATAACCTGAAAGAAACTTCAATAAATCTAACCTGAAACAAGATTTGTACTGAATTTTTGTATGAATTCTTACAGACTTCCACCAGAGAAGCTTTCTAAGTAAGGCTATTACAATCCACCCAAGCACGTGCACCTTCATCTTTCCACGTACATTTAGCATCTCCATTTGCTTTCCTAACAAGTAAAGGTTTTAAAATTATTTCCAAATATGAAATAGCAGAGAACTGTCTGGCAGCATAATAAAGACATTTGCCCCTGAATGAAAACAGATAGCAAATGTTAATAACACAGATATTTGTACTCCGAGAAAGCCAGGATTTACTCCACTGGTAATCCTGTTCCCCATGGACTATTCCAAATGCACAGACAGTCAGAGCCAAAGAGAACAGCTTGCAAACTCAATCTACCTGAGCAATGCTTCTCTTGACCTTGCAGGCACTCGTCACTCCCAGTGGAGAGCTGTAAGCACTCATATCCAAAAATGCTGCAGTGCTACCTGACTTGGGTGGGTCATGTAGAACAGGGTACTGAAAACTGCTGATCAATCACACAGTGGTTAAGCTAAAGCCACTATTAAAAGAAATTCATAAGCTGCTACAAGGAAGACAAGTCAGCTCGAAAAACTAAGTAGAAAAGAATCAAAAAAAAAAAAAATTAGAATGGAATTTCCCTGAACCCTGCATTTCCTTCCTTCTGTTGGCTTAGCGTGCCACATGAAAACATCACGAAAAAGGATGGAGTTTTTATCTAAATGGACATTGAAGTTCCTCAGTCAGATAATGTGAAGTTGAGCTGGCTGCTTGTGAGCACACAAGATTTCCTGCGGAAAATCCTGCTGGAGTAAGGTTTTCAGCAATGATCTCAAATGAACCCTTGAACTATTTTTTAAAAACAGATAATTAGCATAATATAGATACTTTATATATAGCTATATATACACCTTAATACATTCTCTACATTTTTATATTAATTTCTCAAACTTTATCTCTAGATTCTCCAGAATCTCTATATTCCTTAAAATCAGTTTAAACAACGTTTAGTTATGGGAACAGATTTAAAGAACTACTGTATTATCAAATGAAAAAAGGGTCAAAAGATCTTTAGCAAGTCTAGGAGCACTTGATGCTGTTCTGTGGATCAGAAGACCACCGTCATATACTGTATGCTGTTCGTCGTTTACTGGAATCCTCCCCAATTATTATATCTATGCAGTGTGCCAGCGGACAGATGGCAGCAAGGTACAAAATACGTAATGGAGGTAGATCAGCTGCATGACAGGGTACTTGCATATTTTTCCATTGTATCCAGATTTATGTGAAGAATTTAGGAATAGTCGCTCACATTTATCCTAGAACCATGAGCTCTTAGGAAAAGCAAGTATATTTACAAGCATGCCTATATAAAGCGAATATGTATTAGTATATTCCCTTACACTTTTATAATTTATTTTTTTAAAATGCATGGGAGGGGAATGGCTTTTTCTTCTTTCTTTGGTCTTCAATTACAGCCACAATGGCCCACATTGAAAAAGGAAAGTGAAATACAGAAGTGATGAAATTTATTTACACCATGCTATGCAAAAATTAAAAAAAAAAACAGGAGGGGGGGTCAACAGTTACCAGAGATGCACACAACAACAGCCTGTGTAATATGTCCTGTAATAGGCTTACAGAGGTCACTGGGTTTTCTTCAGCTGAACTGTCTTGAAAGTACTGTATGATTTACAACATGTACAATTTCATACTATAAAAGACTTCCTCTGAAAAAAACAAATTTCCTTATTCTCCCAATTAGTCACACAGAATGATGTGAGTACCGGGAAAGCATTTGTCTTACTTTTTCATTAAATGCAATGACTATAGGAATACTGAGTTTCTATAAAAGAGCAAAACTGGGTTTTTCAGTTGTCAAGATCTGTAATGCCAAAAATCACAACTAGGCAGCTACATCGAATCCATTCTGAAAATTTCTGGTCAAATCGTTCCTTTTTTAACCTGAGCTGAAAGTGAACTATTATTTTGAAAATTCACTGAAAATGAACCAGAATAATTAAAGTTACAGCTGAACTCATATAAAAAATAAAATTAAATATTTACTGTTTCTTTAGCTCCTTGGACTGTTAAAATTCTGTAACAGAAGGGTGTTCACTGGTGTTTGGGTTTGGGGGGGGTTTCTTCCCCTTTTGCTGCATTTTTCTTACAACAACTGGGTAGTTTCTGTTAATTTTTGGATAAGCAAAAATCTAATTTTCCATTCTATTTAAATTCCTTCAGAAAATTCCAAATTTTAGGAAAATTATTCATAAAAGATTCATCATAGTTTTATAATGAATGAAGGGGGAAATTAAACACGGGATTTTTAAAGCTAGTGTTTCAACCAATTAGATTTATCCTGATTATATCATCATTATAAAAATTGCTATTTTATCCTCGTATAAATTTCAGAATAATATTTAAAGTAATTCACAGAAGTAATTCAGAAGACAGTAGTGTACTTCAGGGACTCTGATCATCTAGCTCCTAGACAAGCCAAAGAAATTAATTCTGTCATCTCTGTATCAAGCCTATGACTTTCATTTGAGCTATATAATTAATTTTAGGAAGACACTCAGCACTGATTTAAAGACTTCAGCTGATGGAAAACCCAACAGATTCCAGATGGTTGATTAGACCTGCCACTGAAAATTTGGGGAACTTGCTTCCAGTCTGCTCCATGTACCTCCAGTTTCCAAGTCATGGATCACATTACACCATCCCTGTGCTAGACTTAAAAATATACTCCTACCATCAGAAAAAAAAAAATCTCCTCTTATCCTTTTTTCTTTTTTTTCTGCATAATGTGAATAGTTTGAGTTTTTGAAAGCTTGTATTGTAAAGACTGCATTATAGATATTCATTCTTTCAGCTCTTATTTCACATATATGCAGATCACTGCTCCTACAGCACTGGAAACCTGCTCTCAAAATATAAATAACGAGAGATTTACACTTGTGTTTTTAAAACACTTTTCCAGCCTGTTACAGTCATACCTTGGTTCTGCAAGCAGCCAGCAGGATTCTGCATGGCAGCACAGAACATTTGGGCATTCAAACAAGGACCCTGGTAGTCACATCTGACAGTCGGTGCCACTTCTTTTGCCTTCTGACGTGTTCAGTGGCAGTTTGCACACCGTCAGTTCAGGACACCATTAAATGGAGTTAAATGCTCACCTTGCCTGTTTCAACCTGTGCACTGTCAGGCATGATTTTTAATAATAATAGTAATAGATTTTTATTTTAAAACATTTTGTCAGGAAGTAGTTAGCACATCTCATAGGAAGGCACAATTCCTTTTTCATTCATAAAGGGCAGCCTGGGGCTTATTGGAAAACATTTCAGTTATAAATACAGACCTGTCCAAACTGCAGAATATTGCCTTTTAGGAAGGCTGGGGTTCACAGACCTCGAACCTCACACACACCTTCCCAAAACAAATCTCACATTTTTTGTGAAGGGGCTTCCTATTTAAGCCAGTACAGGCAAAACTTTAAAATAGTATCTGCAAAACAGAAACAAACACACCTACTGAATTGGAACAGGCACTGGTAAACAGAAAGTCAATTAATCTTTAAAAACACTAAGAAATAGAAAAATCTCTGGGGACACTCTTTTCAGAGACGTCAGAAATGCTCAAGGTATAGCCTTGAAATTGGGACCTAATACGTGACTATTACAAAAGGCTGCATTCTAATAAGTACACACAAGCCACTGAGCTATGAACTTACAGATCGATTTTCTTTTATCACTTCCTAACTTCTCAGTCCTTGGATTTCCAGCCATAGCCTTCTGATAATGTAGCTTGTGAAACATGGATTTTGCTTTTTTCCAAATAATATTGTAAAAATACATAAACTGCAACCTTTAATCTATATATCACAGAACAACAGAACAGTTTTTACTCTGTTGTGTAGTTAACACTGAATGCCTTTTTCAGTCAAACTGCTGGAAACATAAGATGAATTTTCATTATCAAGTATGTTCTAAAACCATATGAACTAGTTTTCACTGTGTTACTGGAATAATACCCAACAAAACTGCATGAAAAATCCATATCTTGATACTTAGGTCTCAAAAAGGATTCTACCAAGCCCCTAGAAAGTTTGTCTTATTAAGAACGACACATATATAGGAACTATTGATAATAGCAGGTAACCCAATAATGGGGTTAATGTGTTTTAAATCCAAAAAGGATTAATATCTTTATTGGTGTGGCATCCAGCAAACAATGAAATCTATCCTAGTATGGTTTTCTCTCTCTGAAGTCAAAATGGCAACAATAAAACCCTGCTATACTCTACTTGTCATAGCTGCATCCTAGCAAACATGCATCCTCCCATCTCACAAAATCAACCTAGATATTTTGTCTACCATTTTCTGCATAGAAGAGGAGAATCACTGATACCCTCTACAGAACCTTGTATCTCCTGGCCACTTCTCTGAAGAACTTGAGAGCCCATTAGGAAATACTTCAATGTCAGAGGCAAACAACTGTGCCACTGCTGTAATACTCATCTTGCAAAGAAAGGCTTTGGTACCCAGAAAGCATAAGTAAGATACCATGGCTCTGCAAGTTGGTTGACTTCCAGTTATTAACAAATTACAAGAACAAAGGAGAATTTCACTCACTGAAGACACTGACGCTGTATATACACCTGAGGGGGAGTCCCTATTACAGCCAGCCTGACTTCAGTCCAAAACACTAGGCTGCAGCCATCAGCTGTACTTCACGGGGGGGGGGGGGGGGGTACCTACCCGGAGCCAC
>JAVJGJ010000060.1:21039935-21063597 GCA_035590215.1 Microhierax caerulescens
CCCCCCCCCCCCCCCCCCCCCCGCCCCCCCCCCCGCAACTACCAGGAGCAACTGTTCCAGCTTCAGATAGAAACACTTTGTTTTATCCCACTAATTTTTTCGAGATCTTTCTGGCTGAAAAGAATGAGAAGCTCAAGACTGCTAGCAAACAAAATGAAACACAGCAAGAACAGATACAGGCTAGAGAGGAAAGAAAACTGTAATGTTCTGGGTATCATCAAAATGAAAAGCTTCTACCTCTTCTGCAGAGGTTGTCTTCCTCATGGAATGATTCCAATGAGGCAGGTAACTGCTACTCTAAGGGATACCACAGACACTCTAGAAGCAACGAGGTTCTTTGGAAGTAGGTAACCTTTTAGTAGACTGAGCAGACAGGATTTTTTCAGTATCTTAATAGCACTAAAATATTTAGTGTATCCTACTGTGACAGAATTAGCTGTTTCCCTAACAGTGGACCAGGCTGTCTGGGAAAGCTGCGAAGTCAACTGTTACTAAGCCTGGAGGGAAACTTATGTTTCAGTATTCCAAATTAAGTTTAATGATCACAGCTCATGGAAGGGATTATTTAAATTCTTTTCCTTTAAATGGTAATTGGACCATGTGATAAATATTCCACAAATATAAATATGTTCATGATCACAAGGAAAACCAGCTCTGATAAAACTTGAATAATAAGGTCCCTCTCCCCAGTACAGAACAAGTGGACCGCACACTGAGAAGGCTATGTACATGTAGACACAGGATGGTGGGAATGGAATTAACAGGGACTCTTCTAGCTACTCAAATACCTAATTTGATCCTGTGATCAAAACCTTGGAAATTTACAGCATTAGCCATTTAACCCCTCAGGATAAGCCTTTTTACCCTGAACTTCAGGAAGCAAATATATCAAAAGCTGTCTGGACTTTGATATTCCAAAAAATAACACCATGCTAGGGTAATGTTCTTTGCCATGTTCTAATTTTTTGTGCTTTTCCATGTAGAGAGTTATTAGCTGCCAAAGTACGTTTCAAGCTGGAAGATAAGAGAACATCTAAAACTAATACTACAATAGCTAGAGAAACAAATGAAGTTACTGCCTTGGTGAACCAGTGATTCATACAGAATTAGTCAACTATATTGCCAGAGGTGTAAATATTACTGGAAGATAAGCTGGTAAACCAAGTTATCAACATACAGTCCCAAAAGCCTCTTGGCCTTTATTCAATCAATCAAAAGGAGAAGACAGATAATCCTTCTAAGATACAGAAATCAAAAAACCTAGGGAAGTAGGGAAGAAAATGTCAGATTACATGAAAGTTACAAGAAATAGCATTACTATTTCTAGAAAATCTTCCATCCAATTCCTGGAAAGAGAAACTAATAGGAAAAAAATTCCTAAACCACGCAGCTACTAAATCAATTTAATGAAATAAATTAATAGCTACTGCAGTAATACAAATATTTCATTAGGTACTAAGTTGTTAAGTTCCTTTACCTGCTGAAAGATCACATTTTAAAGTCTCCAAAGCTCAGTAATTCGGGGTTTGTATGAAGTACATCTTTCACTGGCCACAGCTATAGCTTAGCTTTTGGAGAGAGGCAACCACAACCGCAGATCCAGCAATGGAAAGCGGTATGTGTTTTTTTCCAACAACTGCTCCGGAGCAAAAGCAAACCCTATTGTCAGAGAACAGGAGCATTCTGTGGGAGCAGGATCTCTATCTGCCCTCTCTTCAGGAACAGCAATTTCTAGAGTACTGCACCAATAGTTATTTGCTTCAGGACCTGAAAAAAACAGCTTAGCTCAATCAAAAACACATTCTCAGACACCCACAGCAAAACCACCTGCAAACACTGTAGGCAAAATGTATATGTGTACCAGGAAAAAAATAAAATAATAACTTCTGACACATAAGCAATCTTTTTAGCAAAATAAGTCTATTATCATTTAATATCACATTTGTACACCATCTCTTAACTACCCAGTTACATAGATTTCTGTATGAAGAGTGGAGAGAATTTATTGGACTTCTAGTCTTAAACTCCCAGCCTAAACTGTCATTCAATCTTGTTTGAATAATAAAATTTATTCCACTTTAGTCCACAGCATTTGTAACTCTGAGCCTTAACTATCAGATTTCCTTCTCCACTACATGGAGCCTCCTATATCAAAGCAGAGTTTTTCAGAAAGGTATCTCACAAAACTCAACAGCTCTTCCTAAAGTAAAAAAACACCAACCAATTAAAAAACCTTACATGTTCAATATTTGAAATTCCTTCAGATTGTAGAATTTGGCCCATTGAAAAAAAAAAAAAAAATTTAAACCTAGTCTTAATGTATCCACCCAAAATATAAAAGTTTATAAGAAATGTACACCATAAACTTTTGTTAATCTTGTCCTAAACAACTTTCTACAGAATCTGTTTATTCCTTTATCTGGACTACCACCCAAATTGGATATTCCATCTGCCGTCTAACAGCTGTAGCCATTCATGGTATTTCTGATTAGACAGAAGAACATATTCCTCAGATAAACAGTTATATCCAATCACGTAAGTCAAACTCCTTTGGACTTTCTAATATGTAGACAAGTGAAATATTTTTGCCAAAAAGAAAATATACATCAGAACTATGATAAAATGAAAACAGCATGAGAGACAGCAAGCTAGAACTTCTAACAACTCTATTCCTCATACACTGGAAAAAAATAAAATTATACCAGTGATTAAAAAAAAAAAAAAAGCTTTCATTCCTCGTGAACTGTGAGCATGTTCTTGACCGCCTTGGATCTTTATGGATTCAGGAAACACATAGTGATTGCGTTCATCAGAATATGCCCACAGGCCTGTAGTGATATCTTCACTTACGCTTTCTTTTTCCCAGTGCAAGACTGTGGCTTCATTTTGGGGGCCTTGCCCAAGAGAAGGCTCGTGAAACATCACATGCTGCTATCTTTGTATTTCATGCCTTAATGACTATGGACAGTTGTTTTACAACTTTAGATATGTACAATTGAAAAAAAAAAAAGGCTGTATTAGTAACAGAAATTTCTAAGACAACTGGGACTCCTGAGCTTGCCTATGGCCTTGGGGAGATGGGGGATGACAGGTTTTGCTGACATTTTCTCGTGGATAGCATTGAAACAGCAATGGTTTGTGAAATGTGTAGTACTTTCTCCACAGCACTGGAAAATAACACTACCCTCTTCACAAATTACGCATAAAAATAAAAGAGCCCTTCATGATAGCTGCTTTCCACAAAGCTCATATAAATGGTTTCTCGCTGTCACTGGCCCAAAGCTTAATTCCACTGAGCTGCTGAGAATAAAGGACAGTGATTAAAGGAATACAGTGCCACTTCAAACACTATTTTTGTGTTTGGACACAAAACAATATCATCGATTAGTATCCCTAATGTATTTTGGAATTCCAGTATGTGACTGCAGCATAACCCAACACAGAAATCTGGCTGGTAGACTGTAGTGTATATTTGTCTATATAGTTGAAGACTACTGGTTTCATATAAAGCTGCATTGATCTTATTTTAATACCTTCCACCACAGAATGTGCTGGATCTGATTTGCAATGCTGAATTGCAGTAACAGGTTGAATATGCAGTTGTGCTGAGCTATCAGGTAAAATTGAGTATATCAAAGACTATTTTCCCTTCCAAAGCACAAGGATCTCTGTCTGTCAGTCTGTCCTCTGGATAAATGTAGTAACTCCCTCTTATTTGATGAGGTTTTCTTAATTATGAAACCTAAAATATTCACTACGTGCTTTTTCTTTACTGTCCAGGTAATGATGGGAACACACAAGTTAACTCCAAAACAAACCTAAGGAGCAACCTTTCTCTGCATAATTTCAAAATTATGGAGAACATCTGCAATAACATATGTAATATTGTATTTTTAATTTTTATTAACCATGTTCTTTTGATACAAAAATCTTCCCATCTTACTTGTATTGGACACCACTCAAGCTTTTACCTCAAATTCCCTTCAGTAACATCCAGCCTGATGTACAGCTAATAAACTGCCCCATCTGAAGAGATTTATCAGTTCAATTTTACAGCTTGGTTAATTTTTTTTAAGACTTTAATGGCTTTTATGCAGTGCCCCACAGACCCAGTTGCAACTCTTTGACCAATTTCCTTCCAAGACTGGGCAACAGTCATCACACAATAAACCTGATAAGTCATGACTTAGATTTCATAAACAAGTTCCAAAAAAGAACATTTCACTTGGGAGAGTAACTTTAAAAATTAAAATAATCAAAGGAAATAGATTGGTTTAGTTTGCCTGAATTAAAAGGAAGGATTCCAGTGGATTTTCAGTTATACTCAAAATGTGCCATTCATGTTTTCCCTTTCCCATTTCCCCCACAAGCTTTATCTATTAATTTGGTTTATAACTGAAATTTTTGGGAGACCCACAGTAAGCTTCACCTGCAGCAGCCACTTGTAAATGGCTGTAAGAGAGGAAATTCTCTGCATTCCACATCTGATTCAGATTTTGCTTTTAATAACAGGAAATGCAACATACATAATTTCTGAAGCAAACTGCGTGAAAAATTAATAAAGAAATTTGAGAGCATCTCAAGACAGAGAGAAGTGATATTAATTTCAGTGGGAGGGAGAAGCTCAGAGAGATGACAGTAATATAAGCAGGGACAGGGTGAAGCTCTTGGGTTCCAGTCCAAATCTTTCAAACCCAATGCTCTAAATGAGAGTCCAAACTCTAAATTTAGGTGTCTAAAATTAAAATGGCCTGCCTAAGGGGTCAACCATCTGTATCTTCCAGTTAATTTAAGAGACAGTATACTTACACAGTGGTATGAAAAAAGAAATCACCAAGTGTTTACATATAGGACTCACATCCTAAGTTTAAGGGCACAAGTTTAATATACAATAATTTTCTGGACTCCACACATCAATTTTCCCCAAAGTTCGAAATTTTGCCTCAGACACAGGGGCCTCCTTGCTCATAGTATACTCAATAGCAAAAACCTTCTTCCAGAAATTACAGGGCATGCTTATTCAGGCTAATCAAGTTAGAGTCTTCATTTACATTGGGCTGTAATACAACCGATCAACACGTGTATTAAGCAGCTGTTCAGTTCTTGCAAGTTGGGCAATTATCCCCTATACACTCCCTTATTCCCCAGTTAAGTGATCTATCAAGGGAAGAATAAGGTATAATGCAGAATCTGAGTGTTAATCCTCCAAATATTCAGTAAACTACAGTTGAGAATGATTGGAAGTTGTACAACTGCAGCTCCTAGAAGATGCAAAGACAGATTAACAGGATGTGGACATTGACAAAACATCCAATTCCAAAGGGATGAAAACTATTTAAAAGCATTTAATTTTAAAGAAGCTTTTTTTTATTTTATTTTACCCTCCTCTCTTGAGTCTGTTGAGAAATTTTTAATAGAACCGCAAAATAGAAAACATTTTCTTACCTTTCCTGAACAAGAAATAAACAGCCTCAGAGACAGATTAGAAAGATGACGCCCATGATTAGGCAAGAAATGTACTGGGGACTTCATTTCTATCCCAGTTCTGCTATACACATCAAAACACAATCCACTGGCTCACTGTGTGTTTTACCTGCTTTTGGAAGACGTGGAACATTACAGACCCTGGCTACAGCACCTGGCTCTTTAGCTCAAGCTGAGGAGAGACGTGCTGTTAGTATTCCATGTCTGCACTTTAGCACCTGACGTATCACTCAAGATGGTGATTATCATAATATCATTTTTAAAATATTCTTTATGAGGCAGGAAACATTTTAATAATAAGAGATCTTAGTCAATAAGCCATTAACCACATAGCCACTCAGGAGGAACCTCATTCCCCTTCCAGTGCCGGGTTTGCTACAAGAAATGTCACCCAGTCTTGGGTATGACATTCACTGTCCTGTGGAAACAGAGACTATCTGTGACAGTTCAATCACATCTTGCAACTGTGAGGTTACTTTCATCCCAGGTGATATATATGAATAAAATAATGATGTTGGGTTTTTTTGGTCAATTGCCAATCTTGCTGCTAATGGTCTTTATAGTAAACAGCATATTTCCCTATTTGAAAGAATGCCAAATTCACCTTTGTAAGAAGGTTCTGTAACTTCAGCCGCTTTCTTGCTTATCAAGAAATTTCTTCCCCCCACCAGGATAAAAATGTCAAGGGAGAAAAGTTAAAAAAAAAAGGCAACTTGAGTGCACTCTGCTTGTATTAGGCAAAGGCCCTTCCTCATCACCTTATGAAAAACCAAGTAGTTTTACAATGGATATAGCAAGATGTAAGTTAGTTTCTTTGCCTTTCCAGGAATGCAGAAAGAAGCTTTTATTAAAAATGTAAAATTATGGGGCTTGATTTTCATCAAGCATTTTGTTTACTGCACTAAATTATGCAAAACATCTAGAAAGCATTCAACTCACCATTAGCAAGTAGCTACCAGAAATATATCCTCTCATTTTAACTGAAGTAGTCATCTACACAAGCTACTACTCCATCCCACAACTTTCAGATTTCCTGTGATTGAACAGCAAATCAATAAAACATTTTGGTACAGCTGTAACTTGCAAGAGATGCTGACTATTTCTTTATTTGTAAGATTGTACATGAATCCTAAGCAAAAAGTCATTGGTACCACAACATTTAGATGCTTTACCACAACCAAGATCAACTATGTATAACAGCTGCTAAAACCACATTTTGCTAACAGTAATGAGACAGTTTATTTGAAACAATGAATAGCCCACATGTTGCTTGGATGTCTGGTAATCCACACTGAAAGCATCTCACATGAAAAATGGCTTGAGATTCTGGGGAGAAACTGGAACCAGTATATTGCAGTAGTTACTATATAAGTATATTATGCTTTTTTGGGGAAGAAAACCCAAACAAACAATGACAAAAGAACCCCACCACCCAAAAATGAAACACCAATGGTGCAAGATTAGAACAAACCCAAACAAACCCAAAGGAAACCCACAGTAAAGAGCATAAAAAAAAGCCCTACATCGTTTGCTCCCTAAAAACCTCATTGCCTTCAAAATCTTCTCCCTTGGGAAATCAGCAGGGCCAGAACTTCACTATATGCTGTATTCCCACTGCACTCCCTGCTGCGAGCTTAGGAGAGACAGTTGAAAGAGAAAGGAAGGGCCTGTGGAAAAAGCTTATGCTAAACACCAGTAACATCAGGCTATCCTGTTCTAGATGTACATGCACACACAGAGGCATTTACATGTGCATATAAATACACACATACGTATATATATTTATTCTATCCTAACGGTGTACAAACTCCTTTGTGGCAAACATCCTTCTCTGCCACAAATACAGAGAAGGCTCATCATCTAGAATGTGTGTTTTATCTTTGCATAAAGGATGATATTTCACTTCTCCAATGGTTCCTGACCCCTTTTCTCTAATTGATTAAATTAAAAATAAAAAAATATTAGGACATCTCTTTTGGTTCTGCCACGGAAGTAGAGCATACTGCCTGAGAAGTACTTTGTGAATTCTTCCAAATCGAACAGATGAGGTGCTTTTAATCAGCTCTGTGGTAAGCACACATTTTGCGACTATTCCTTCAGTTTCAGTCAGCAGCACATTTCTTGGAGCTGCCTGAAATGTTCTCAATAAAATTTGATACTCAGCAGCAGAAAGGATGCTAAACTAAGAGAAGAAACAATCAGACTGCATATTATTTTCTCTCAGGAACACTGCATGTGCAGATAAATGACTGATTCAAATAAAACAGCAGAATGAAAAGCTGCAGAAACAGTGCAAGGAAAGAGCAAGAGATTAGTATCTGCTGCCTGAATGGCCTATGACATGATAAAATGAAGAAGTTCTTAATCTCTGAAGCTGTTCTTCATATTCCAAATGTCTTCTCTACATAAGCTGAAATGCAGAAATAATAACCAGAGAAAGTCCTGTGTTGCTTCTACAATGCGATCCAAGAAAGTCCGTTAATATTTACTTCAAATATACAAGTGTTTTAATCATGGAAACTTTTGGAACGCTAACAGTGAGACACACAAACAATGCTTTTGGACCTTGAACCCCCCAAAATACTTTCTGTTTCTGAGGTAAATTACCTCCAGACATTACATAACAGCCAGCTAAGACTGCTGACTCTGAAAAGTGAGGGGAAACCTGACCCTTCCCCAGTCCAGCAAAGGGACATGCTCACGTTAACCAATTTAGGAAGCACCAAAGAAAAGGCCATCAACAAAGTTAGATGAGAAGTTGAAAAGAAACAATCAAAATTCACAACGTTCTTGCTACTATCAGGCCACCTTCCTTTTTTAAAATTTTACCTGTATGTTTCTACACATATAGTCAATAGGGGAGTCTTTTGCATGCCTGAAGGACTGTAAAGCTACTTGAAATTCGTCATATGAAGTATTGCAGCATGTCAAGTTCTTACATTATTTAAGACCTTCAAATAGAGTAAACCCTGAAATTGTCATGTGAGATCTAAACTGACAGTCACATGCTGTCCCTCCTGTTTTAACACCAGTCCCTGTTTGGATTCCTTCCCTACCAAGTAATCCTAGAAATTCAGAAATATTTGTTCCTGTAATAAAGATGCAAAAGCTAGATATTCATGTTGGTCAAGATCAAAGACTATGACAAGGTGAATGTAGGTTTTCCTAATGACACCAAATATAGTTTTTGGCCTAAGTACATTAGTTGCTGTCATAGTGAAACAAATAGCTTCAATTGCAAATGTTAACAGGCAGCAGATAATTGGGCATATGGGTGCATCTATGGGTGACTATCTGAAGCTGAATTCTGAGCTCTCAAGCAAACGACTGGTACACGCTCACTGTAATCTGTACAGGCTGCTTGTAAACTTTGGTAACACCTGGACTAACAGAAGGGTCACATTCGGAATCCTCCCATAAACAGAGACAGAACACGCAATTAAAAGGCTGCTCACACACCGTGGTTTTGCACACTGACTATTTAGACTGGGGGACAATACAAGTTTAGAGGCCAAAAATAAGGGCTCCCAAAAAGAAGTGGTAGTCTCGGAAAGAAAAGGGGGCCAGGAAAGAAGGCAGCAAAGACTCTGAGGAAGCGAGGGAAAACGCTAGAGATCAGAGATGCATGGAGACAAACACCAGTGGATGATGCCCTGGGACCCTGGCCAGTGATGTCCAAGACTGGCAGCTACAAGGAGATGCACAGCACAAACCAGTACAACTTTGCACCCAACCTCCCTGAACCAGCAGTGATCTCCCCACTGGGAAGGGAAGTCAAGACCTAGTGAATGTAGTGCTGGCAGCAGAGAAGGTGAGCAAGTATGCAAAATGAATCAAGTGTGATAAAAGCTTAAATCTTGTTGGTTCTTAAATAAACCCCAGTACGTAGCTCCACTACGTACTGGTTTTAGCTCTGTCTCACCTTTGAGAGCTCAATACTCAGTTTCTTGTTAGTTCTCCTCAGCATGCTGTGTCCTGCCTTATGTAAATTACAAAAGTTTAAGCACATTTTATTCACCATTTACAAAACAACAACATTAAAAGAAGTCAAACTCCCCAAAACCAGAAAACATTTACCCAATTCAACCTTATAACTGCTGGTCTCAAGCTGAAGTTTTGCATTGCAATCACAAAAGCATTTTGGTAGAAAATGGAAAACAAATTCTTTCAAAAGAAAAGTGAATGCCATACTGCTAGTTGCTGCTACCTCATAGAAAAAAGCAGCCTATCAAATTAAAAAATGAAACAGTGATCTAAAACTGAGGTTCACATTTAATAATAAAATTAGGAATCCATGGAAGAGTATAAAAAAAATTACATTTGATTTCACAATTTCCATTTCACATATCATCAAAGGAAGCGGGCGGAAGTATAAAAGCTTGGGGGAAAAAAGAGCATCTGGGTCTCCTGAAAGTTCATTTTATGCTGTGATTGGTGAAAAGCCTCTCTAAAAAGGTTATAAATGATATATTAATTTCATTAGGAAGGCTCCCATGGCATATTAATTTAGTTTCTGGCACTGTTATTGCATGTTTTCAGAGACACAAAATCTTAGAAGGTAATTTCATTAACAGTAAAGATCTGAGAAAAGCAACTAAAATATTTTAAACAGATTGGTGACAATTCAGCTTGGAAGCATGAATGTTTATGAATATACGATCATTCTCTTCTGATTAACAACACACTGACACATGAGCTAGCAGGCTCTGCTACTGAAATTACATTATCCTCCAGGCCTCTGTATTTGCAAAGACTGCATGAACAGCTCTCAAAAGATTAATGACCTACTCCTTTATTTAAGGCAGATGCTCGTCTTCAGTGATCACATATAAACTCGGAAGCTGAGCATGAAATTTAACAACTGTCTTAGCTTACAACGTTAAGAAACAAGACTATTTTCTGCGGACATTTGCTACACCGGGCACTTTAGGTAATTCTGGACATGTAAAATACTTTAAGTGCCAGTTTGTACAACAGCATTAGCAGCTTCTCCATCCTGGCCTTGGCTCTGTAACCTGACTTGCACATGCAGGCCTATGGCCTCAGTAGAAGCTGATGGGAGCTTTTTATCATAAGATACATTCATAAAATCAAACAGATAGAAAGCAAATAAAATAAATTATGTAGGTACTTATAAATCTCACACTCTATAATCACTTTTACAAATACGGTATGCATATTTTGTGTGGTTTAGGTCATGATAATTCTAAAACCTGCATATACTTACTAGTTAATTGAGACAGCCTAAGCTCAGCTTATCATATAAAAGCAAATTCTTTTTCTCTTACTCATGTTTTAACCCCCGGCTTTCATTCAACTTCACTCATAGTCATAAGAAAGGGGATACAAAAGAGCTTCTTTAAACCACAAAGGTACAACCTGTATGACCAAAGCTGCTACTTTTTATGTATTCATGAAATTCATTTAATGAAATAAAAGTCTGTAAATCAGGAGTGTCTTTCTGAAAAGGATGTCTCAGTTCAACTAGACCTATACTTTTTAAGCATAAACTACAGCACCAAGTTTTACAGCTTGCATGACACCAGGAGATCAGACCATAAAACCTCATAAGTGTCCCACTGAACTCAAATCTGAGTCACAGCCTAGGTATCTCTTCATCAAAACACTAAATCCCCACTGCAGTCAACAACAGATGCAAAGTCTCTGAAGAGTCTACCCATTAGTACATTGAAACAACATTCTGGAATTAAAAAAAAAAAAAAAGAAAGGTAACTTTTAAGCCCTACTCCCCTGAACACTAAAGCAAATTTTACTAGCCTTAGTATTCTTTGGGCAGTTTCATTTGAAAATTTTCATGAGAAGTACTGAAAACAAGTTTTTTTAGAAAATCTCTTTTGTAACTGATCAGTGTAAACCCTATGACTGGCAAGCATGGGGTTCATAAGACAACATACATTTACAGCAGTTCTACTACACATTTAGATCCACAGCTGTGAGATGAAGTGTAACTGGTTGCCAATCCAGTGCTTTTGTTATTTTCAGGAAAATAAATAATCTGAAATTACTTTTATCTAGAGTCAAAACCAGAAACAAGCTTAAACAAGATAGGTGTTACTAAAGCAAAACACTATTAAACCCCAAAGGGTGGGAACACACAAAAGAGAAAGGCACTCAATATTTCCAAGTACACTGGATTCTTAGACAAGCATGGATGGAAACATGGCATGAATAGTAATTTCCTCCCAATAGATACTCTTCTGCACAAAATCAAGAGAAGGGATGCCACAGTATCACATAGGATCAACTAGTTCTCTCAGATTAGGAACCTGTTCAACTGAGTAGTACTCACAAATTTTGATTACTCTTACTGAAGTGTATTAATTATTTAATTACATGGTGCTTATTTTAGATTAAACATTCAGTTTGTCATGGCCATGTTTCATTCTGTTCCAAGCCTCCAAAGTTCTTGCAAAATGTCCTATTTCGTTTTCACAGGAAAATAACACAGGTACTCTCATCCAAGTCACCAGATCAAGGTATTTTGGGATTTCTGCAGAACCCCAATTGTTTTGTCAAGGCTAGTAAAGAAAGCTGAAAGTGCATGGGAGCTCTCAGTTAAAAAAAAAAAAAAAAAAAAAAAAGTAAAGCAGCTTGCTTTTTGGGCTACCATCTGAGCTGACATGAAATACTAATTTCCAACTTACGAATTCTCTTTAAAAAGATTGTTTATGAACAGCAATGTTTGCCTGAATGCCCTAAAAATCAACAAGCATTTTCTCACATATTCAATTCCTATTGTTACAGCAAAAATCAGTAGAAGGAATGCCTAGCAGAGACATGACAGTATGAAATGTATTTGCCATAGCTTAGGAAAGACTATACACCTGCAGGTTCAGTTTTAAATATACACATTTAAGGGCTAGGAAACTGTTCATTTTTACAAATTACAGAAGAACTGAGAAAACACAAGGGTTTGGGGCTAATACATAGCTCCACTTTTTCAGGTATAGAATCAATGTTTTCAGCTGGGGTTTTACAGCTTGACTATTAATGAAGTTACAACTTTATCTGGCAGATTAATCATCAGGACAAGAATAAACTTTTAAAAAATACTTCATATGACCTAGAAGCCTAAATCCCATTATAAGAAGTTATGTGATCTCTTAAGAACCTGTAGTCAGCTTTTGGAGTGAGTCAAAGAGTTAGAAACTTAGAACAATTCACTCCGCATAGGCTACTGATACTATACAATAATTCACTTCAGTCTCTCCGTCTCAAAAAAGTAAAATAATCTCAACTGTTAACACACAAAACTTACATGTTCTGTAGCAAAACACTACTCAAAAGATCTACCAAGCCACTGAACCTCAGAGCCACACTTGGCTTTCTGTCACATTTGGTCAACTTTATTGAATCCTGTGACATTTACATATACAGGAAGATGTATTGCAGAAGAACACATTATTTGTTTGTGAACTACTAGTGATGTATTCAAAGGAAATGTGCTTATTCTTAACTATAATATGTTTCCTGTAATAGCATGAAATCTTGCTACTTACTTTTTCTGTAAATACAACAAACTCTCTTGTCTTGTTTAACATGCATTATATGCAGTGACCCAATTTAACAGTGCAAGGCTTGAAGACAAGAATAGCCATTAAATCTACAGATATATAACATCACTACATTCCAGCCAAACAGTGGGAACATGCAGAAGCAACACAGAAGGAACACTCCATATTATTAGCAGCTTTCTCCATCCAGGTATTTTATTAAATGGGTGATAAGCTTTTAACCTTACCTGGCTGCTCAGGAATTTATATAAATGCCAATTTTAAAAAAGGCATCTTTTCTGGCAAACTGCTGTAGGATTAGCTACTTCCCGACTTCAAGATAACTGTACAAGGTTTAAAGTATCCTATTGTTTTTTTGATAAATAGTTTTGCTATTTCTCAGTAACTCATTCTTCTAGAACACTTGCCTGTAAAGCTTCAACTATGTTTTCAAGAACCTTTTCCTTTTCTTTTAAAACCAATGGTAGTACCTTATAACTATATACATATGTATAGTTTTATATATACAGCTACTGTATTTCATTTGCTTTGTAACTTAAGGTGGAAGATCAAATAAAAGTTGCATTTTGCGTAAACATCTGTACAGAAAGTTAAGTACTGCTCTGGTGTTTTTACATTCATAACACTAGCAAGCCCCATTCTTACTGTTGCATTTAAAGAAAAAAATTAAACGGATTGTGTTTAGTGCTCATTATCTCAAATTATACAATTTTAATTAACACTACATTAAGTTCTCATGGTATGGCAATAAAAACAAATAAAATAACCACAAGCTAAATTTATTAGATATTTTTTCATCTACATGTCAGGATTTTACTGTACAGCATTGAATCACATATAAAATTACCTCCTCCTAAGACCATGAAATATACTGTACAATTGTGGGAGGGCATAGGTTTCCTGGAAATCTATTTCCCTCACCACCCCCCAAAAAAACCCCGTAATGTATTTTCCATAGCCATATCCAAGAAAGATATGGCTTGCAGATAAAACATCACCAAAAAAAATCACACCTATATGGCAAAGTATTTTGTACAGTTGCATTTTGCCCCACTTTAAAAGTAAATATACTGACACGGCATCATTTCAAGCAGCACAAAATAGATTCTTTTTTTCCATAGATATCAGTCATGAGAAGCGTTTTAAAACATCTCACACAATCTGAAGCTCTCCAACAGCAAAAGATTTTGTTTTCCAGGTGCAAACTGAGTAACAGTAATAGCAGTAAGCTAAATCCACTTGTTGACCATTCACTGTTTTAGCATTTCAGTTTAAAATATATTTTATTGCCACAACTATTCCACCTGAGGTCATCTTCTGCCAAAGAGACTCTGAACTCTACAACTCAAAGTCTATTTTCTGGAATTATTTTACTAGGAAAGAAGGTTCATTTCAGTGGTTTGGAGGATGTAGATTGTTTGGGTTTGTATTTTTAAAGCTCCAGACCTTTTTTTCTCCAGTTTCCAAAGGGCTGTGGCAGCATGACTCTCAAGGGATTTATTACAGACAGAATAATTTTCTCCTCCATTGGTAAGTCTCAGATGTGCAGAAGAAAAATGGTTCACAGAAAACATATGTATACATGTGGTGTTATAACTTCTCTAAGATAACAACTGGGATAAAACCAGTCATAGGGTTATTTCTACACACAATGGCACACAGAGTAAAATTATGTGCTCTTCTAACCTTTTCCTCACAAAAATAAAGCATCTTTTCATTAAGGTGAAGTTGATTACAAAATTCAAAGAAAGGTATTTCATATTTTTCTTTGATAGCTATAAATATACATTTAACAAGAAGCAAATGGCTTCAGAGATATCTTCTCTCATGAGAACATATCCCTCTATTTATACTGGATAGGAAAATATTTTATATTAAGTATGAGAGGCATGTGGAATGAAAGCTAACAACTGAATAGCTCTTGAAGGAACCATTTCTCCCATTTTCATGTAAAGCATATTTCAGGAGACAAAACTGGAGGAAGGAAAATGATAATGGCTCTGTTTCTCAAATTTTGTATCAATGTCAGTCAAGAGATTATCAGCTAGATGCAACCATCTCATCAACTCCAGATACTCACAACTGAGTTGCTCAGGCATGAATGTTCATCTCCGGTAGTAGAAAAAGGCAATGACTTATATTTCCCTGTTAGCTGAGGTCTACACTTCACTAGTGCAACATTTTGTGCTCATAACAGCTTATCTCAAGCACCTAATCTGCATTAGTGCAAAGGGAGAGCAGCCAAGCTAGCAATACCTCAACTGGATGCACATTCACCAGGTTTTTCCAGTATGGCTACATAATTGCTTATCTGCCAAAATCAGCGTATTATCATTTTGTGGTCAAGAGTGCTACCGGGCCTGCAGATAAGCAGTACATCATATCAGTAAGGTGCATGTGCCAGTAGACCAGTGCTTTCAAGGCTTGCTTTAAAGAAGATCCCCCCCATGTGTAATAAGTAGTGAACAGTTTCTAGCATGTGTTGATAATCACAAAGCAAGCCAGTTCAAAGAGACTCAGACCCCACTGCAAAACTCTTGGTTACTTCTCCCAGTCACTTCTTCTTGGTTACTTCTCCCAGGAGATTCAATTTCCAACCTACTAGCCTCTGTTTGACCCATACCCCTTTGCCAATTACAAGGGTTCTCCCTTTGTAGAGTAAAGGGACTGAGAAAAGTATTTGGGACAGATTAAGTGATAGAAAATGGGTCTCTCCTGTTACAAAGATGACACAACACAATTATTATTACTGTTACAAACAACACAGCTCTAGACTTTATGGTGATACTTTTTATTCTACACGTGCTTTTCTCTAATCACTGTCAGAAGAAATTTTGAACAATGCAGAATGATAAAAATAAACTGTGTTGCCCAGGAGACATTACGGACCTCTACATGGGGCTTCTTCAAGAGAACCTTCGTTACTGAAGGAGGAGAAAAAACTGTGTAACCTCCATAGAACATGCTTTTTCATAGCCTTTAGTTTCCTCCTATGCTTGCCAAGAATAGACAACTTTTTATTAATCCTGATTAAATTCTGCTTTGAGCATTTACAGTCTGCCTATGCACTAATGAATATCTATCTTTTTATTTCCTGCGCAAAACCGTTATACAGTTCTTATCTATCAGGCATCCTCAGTTTGGAATAGTGGAGCAGGGAAATACAAGTATGATAACAGAGAAGAATATGAGAGAAAAAGAAAATCAGTAAAACACTTCCGGGTATCTCCCAGAAGAGGAAGATTATTTATATGAGTGCAAACAACTTTTCCTAGCTTATTTGAAACTCTGCCTTCAAGTATTTAGCAACAAACTGAACAGAGGAACTCTTCCATGACAGAAACATGCAAGAAAACCTCAATTATAAGCAGGCAGATGTCAGCTCTGTATATCTAAGTTCCTAAAATACTGTATTCATACAAAGAAGCCTGAAGGAACAAATTATCTATTCCTAAGAAACACTTAGCTTCTACAGGACCTGTCATTCCAAGTGTTCCTCATCCACTAAGTCATCTCCAGCTATATGGCTCAAAAGTTCATTCCTTCAAGCAAGCCTTTTCACACAGAAAAGACATTGTATAAAGCCCAATATTAGAATATCTGATCTCCCCCACTGCTTCCTGGGATATCAAAACTATACATGATAAGAAGCTGTGAGAATAACTCACAAGACCTCAAATCCTTCTGGTAAACTGTCATCCAGACCTAGAGCTTCCCCTAAATGACTTAGCATTGATATACCCTCCCATGGTTTTGATTCAAGTCTTGCTTTTATAATTCTTGAAATACCAAACATGAAAAAAACACTGAGAAAAAAATGAAATTTATATAAAGCATCTCAGCTGCTGTGAATTTTGTTTTAAATTCCAAATTTCCAGGTTAACCTCACAATCTCTGAATTTAATTGTCAGCTTGTAAATGCTCAGGCATCCCAGTACTCACAGTTAAGGAAAAGGCTACAGCTTTTCAATAGCAATTTCTTAACAGACAGCATCAACTTACCAAACTGCAGACACTGTATCAACCTGACTTTGTTCAATATTATCCTCATGGCCTTCTCTGAGAGACCGCTATGATATATGCTACTTCTGCTAATTTGTCCTGAAAGGAAGTTTCTCTCCAGCTCTTACTCAATTGTACTTGTAGAAATGATGAACACATTTACACTCCCCAAATCTTCCCCACATACAAACTTTATCTATGGGTTGTATATTCTGTCATTATTTCCATTGGAATTACATAAATCTGCCTTCCCTTTATACTCTACCTTTCCTGTACTCTTCCAGAGGCACAGATGTAAAGAGTTACTCAGAGAGACACGGGAAGTGATTTCATTGCTTCACGCTTAATTATAGCTTGCTAAATCAATGCTTTCTTTACACTAAAATAATCCTTTCCCATTACCACAATGTTATTTAAAACACCTGTATGTCCTCCTTTTTTCTGCAATTGACAATGTAACAGCTCAAAGACTTAAAACAGAAGCTACTGGGATATTAAATATTCTCAGGTGAGAGGCAGGCAGGTTTCTGGTATAGGACAGTGGCTCTGAGGCTAAGCATTCCTGACATACCCAGCTGCAACACTTCGGCCTGGGTTCTGTTCTCAGATAAGTATGCTATTCTGATTAGAGCCAGTGTGCTGTCCTATTTGTATCGAAGTGTACAGTTTGATAGCCTGTGTTTACTCGTACTGTTTGCTGCTTAGTACAGCCTGAATCTAAGTAATGAACTCAAGTTCACCACCATCAAGAATCTGTCCTTTACACTGATCTCAGTGCTAACAGGGAAAACTATTTAACACAGGATAAAAGCTCCTTTACAGTATCTTGGAAACGTTGAAGGCCATATAGGTGTTTGCACAAAAAATTTAGTGAGCACGTACCTACACAGATATATCTGGGATCACTCCCTTCACATCCTTGCTTAGCAATTTCCAATAGGCTGGAAGTATCTGATAGAGTCATTTACCAGTAATAGAGAAATGACTCATTTCAAACAAGAGACTGAGCAACCCAGCTCAGGGACTGTTTCTCACACTTTGTTTCTTGTTGCAATAGATCTCAAAAGAGACAGAAAAAGCTAAACAAGTAAAGATATTGCCTGTTATGTGACCTTCTCTGGCATTCTTGTATTCACAACTTGCACAACTTGAGACAGACAAAACCCTTTACAATGTCAAGCTCCTAAAATAAAGTTCTGTCATTACAGGGCTTTGAGTGTCGATGTAGACACTGCCCATGGGACACAGACACAGCTCTTCTTTGCTGGAAGAAAGTTGTACTACCTGCACTATTTAGAAAGTAATTACAGTAGAAGAAGGTAAAGTGACAACAGAGAAAGGTGTCTACTCCAATGCCCTTGTTCTTGAGACTAAAAGTAGTCTGCAAAATGACTAATTGTCAGTCACTCCAGCATTTGATGTTTCAACAGTACCGATAAAATAACCTTAGCCTGGTCTGCTGTGTAACACATAGCAAAGGAATTTGTTCAATAATTTTTTCACTAATATAATATCAGCAGAGTTCCATTCCTGCTAAGGTGTTGAAACATAAAAGACAGGAAAAAAAAATTCACTCAGATTTCTTAATAGGCAATGATTATTTTACCAGTTTCTATGGTACTATCACCATGGCAGCTAGCCATTTTAATCCCAGGCATTAGAACACATTTCTGATAAAATCAGAGCAATAGCTTAGAAATAAATTACATGTCCTGGTCATACGCAGCAGTAGCAACTTTGTAAATTTCCATATAACAAGAGGTCACTAACAGCATCAACAGACATCAGGATTAGAAATGTGATATTTCAAGCATCTAATTAAAGAACAGGTTCTCGGTGATCCTTATTCTAATTCTGAAAACAATAGCAGAAATATAACCATTGTGATAAAAACAAGAATCAAAATTCTTTCACAGCTTGCTTGGTTTCTACATGGGTTTTGTCCCTTCTTTGATTAACTAGTCAATGCATATGATTACTCAGCAGATCCTAAGAGAATGTGCAAGTGAAATAAAATCTACTGTAGAGCACTGAGTAGCTGCAAAACACTGACAGATTAAAAATGGCTACTTTACCCTTGCATTAAAAAAATACTTTGTTCTCTGTACAGGTTAAATGGTATTGAAGCATCACATACCAGACTGAAATTGTGATCAAAGAGCATATCTCAGTGTTCTGACTGATGAAATTTTCAACATACAACGTGAAATCAAAAATTTTACTAAATGTATCATGAAGTATTTGCAAATGTGTTCATCCTGAAAAAAAACTGGAAGTCTTCACAAATACTTTCAGCAATAGCAATCCTCTACTACTTCTGTAAGTTACATAAGAAATAACATTTTCAAGCTATCTTAGAAAAAATTCATACTCTTGTCCTGGGATTTATGATTTTTTTTTTCCAAATTAAACTGTACTTGAAAAGGCTGAGAGTCTCTAAAATATTAAACGAATTTATAAATCCTTTTAATAAAAGCTAATAAGCAAGTTCAACAATTTCTTTATTTCAAGCCTAAAGCTTTGCCCATGGTCCATCCAAGAGATATTAAATAAGGTAAGTACAGATAATGTCAATGATATTCTGCAGTAAAACATTACAGCAAAGCACTATGACTAAAACCCACTGCTATAACTGTTCCTAAAATAGACAGCATTGACCTCAAATAGAAGAGCAAAAATCTGAAGTAAACTAAGAAAAAGACCTGAGATACATCACAATTAGATTTGTCTCTTCAAACTACTTAAAATCAGAAATACTCATCACAGAAGCAGTTATGCTAGGAGAACAATTTTAAAATGGAACTGTAAGTCAAGTCTTTCATATCTCCAGTATCTCCATGCTTGTTAGATACACAGTTTTTCCTCTCTTGGGTCAGTAAGAGCTAAAAAAAAAGCTAGAAAATATTTGATGGTGAAATAGTTGTACTGTTACATGTACATGCATATATTAATTAACCTGTCTTTAAAGTAAAACCAATTAATTACCATTCAAGGATTTGACGACAGTTCTGCCATCTTATCTAGGGATACCTGACTTCCTCAGTTTTGTGTCATGCTTTTTCTTGGGAAAACAACAATAAAGAAATACAGAAAGATACAATGTAACATCTATGCAACATTTATATCACACTTTAACTGATCAAGATCTACTCCTGCTTAAGACTACACTGCTGAATTTTCAGACCATCTAAGCAGCCAGGTTAATCTCCCAGTTTTTTTTTCATTAGGGCAACACTGATTAATTTGTCCAGAAGGTCCACATACTATTTACCTCTGCGCTTTGGTTTAAATAGCTATGAATGCATTTGCATGGCTGTACAGCGCTTATTGATGGTAGGTTATGAAATCTTCAACAACAACAAAAAAAAGCTTTTTCTACTTCTTTCAGACCTCAATTCAGTAACAGTTGCACTTGATATTTTAAGCGCTTGCCATCTCCTTAATTAAAAGTGTATGTTTAATCTTTGCTTTATTTAAGTCCCAAGATATTTTATGAAATTCAAGTCAAAAGGAGATTCAGATTTCACATTGTTTTTGGGAATGCAGAATCTATTAAACTGAAGGAGACTTCATTAAACACTAAGAGCTAAGGTCTAGACTACATGGTGACAAATATTCTGCTACTTTCCTTAGTCCTTTCCCTCTTTCAACTCCAACTTTCTCTCCATCAATATATAACTACATGGGAATGTCTTGTCAGTGTTGTTCTCCCATTAAGACTATAGAAGTTACTGTGTCTAAAGGCAATAATGAGCTAAATAATATGTGTTGGCAAGATGAAAAACACATTTGTATATATATATATATATATATATATATATATAGTATTTTATGTCTATGAAGTAACAAATTAGTAAAATACCATTTTTCCCCAAATAACACAGATATGATACCAAGGAACTCATACAAGACGATGTGACATGAAAACATCACAGTGATTAGATTTAAAATATATGGTTTCAAATTAAAATTAGATGTTCTACATATAGTACTTTGGCTAATTAAAACATAGATTCCCTAATTTTTGATTAAGTAACATGAAGGGCAACTACGGCAATAATTAGCACAACAGTTGCACTAGTAAGATCTCACTCAGTGTTCATACGCTGCATGTATACAGGTCTACAGAACCCCTGACCTGGAGTCCCACTCACCGAAAGTCTTTTCGGTCCCTGGCCTTTTTGCTGAGTCTGCCAACACGACTTAAGGGAGATGTGCCAGGGGCAATGAAAGATGCAGAGGTAGGCTTACTAGGAAAGGACTAAGTACATTCCCACTTGCTCATTCCATACTCACTTGGAGTCTTATAACCATCCACCCATTACCAACCTTATCTGAGTTTGGATTGGTAAAACAGGACCAAAACCTTCTAGATCCCACTTAAAAAAACCCAAAACAAACAAAAAACAAAACAAAAAACAAAAAAAAAACCCACAAAAACAACATTAAAAAAACAACCCCCCCCAAAAAAACACTTTTATTTTAATAGATATATTTTTGCCCTATATATACAGCAAATTATTAGTCTATTAGACCTGATTCCTACTCATCCTCCTTAACAGTTACTCTATTCTACATGAAATGAGCTGTCCTGAAGATGACTGAGCTTCTTGTAAACTACAAATGTAAAATCATAATGTCACAAAAGAGCAAGATTCACAAAGACATCCTTTCCGTTCCACATCATACTATCATTTCTGCTGTATAGGCACACATAGTCCACACTGATTCTATACTCCACATCACAATATTACAGCTTTATCAAAAGCATACAGGCTTCTAACAGAAAGTTTTGCAGAGCAAGCAGGCATTGAATATTCAGCTTTAATCTAGATTCAAATGGGGAAACTCTAGCTTGTCCCCATGTGGGCGGCACACACACACCTGGGCAAAATTTGGCCTTCATCCATAGAAGGGATACCATTTAGTCAATTCATGCCAGCAGCAGGAAACAGAGCACATTCAACAGCTATCACACTCGTATTTTAATAACAGATTATAAATAACAGAACAACATTTTTCCTACCAACAGCACTTTCAATTCCTGAAGCTTAATATACTTTGCTTTAAATCTGTGCCATAGCATTTTTACAGTCAATGTCATCTGTAAGGACTGAGTTAAAATAAAATGTGGGCCAAATTTATCAGACATTAGTTTCTTTTGGATATGGAGCTCAGAACACCGATTGTGTGTCATCCTAGATGTGATTTGAGTTGTATATGTTGCATCTAGCAACATATTTTAAACCAGTCCATTGCAAAATACTTGCCCTGATCATCAGTTTCAAATATTTCTCTGAGATGCTGAAGGTCAAATGAAAAGCGTAGAAGATTTCTTCCTGTTCACATTAAATTTATATTGTATGCTAGAAAACGGAGCACTATTCAGGCCTAGAAAGAGAAGCCTCAAGAATTTGTTAAAATGTGACAGGTTATATGGTCAATTTAAAGGTGCATCTAAGGGACAACAGACGAGACCATTCTCCCTTGCAGTGTGGAGCTATCTATGCCCAGGCAGCCGTGAGTATCACTGTGTGTGCGCGATACTGACCAGTGACGAGGAACTGACTGACAGAACTATATCAAAAGTAGTCTACAATTTATTCTTTTATTTTCAGCAGTGGCTCACAAGGGGCTCTGCATCTTTGTGTCAGATAGATACCTACGGAGCCTCCAAAAGGAGCTTAGAGCAGACGTGTTCCTATGACCTCCGGGGTAAGTGTAGGGGTAGCAAGCTTTTTAGATTTAGATTATATAAGGTCGTGTGCCTCACTGCATTATGTTTTATATGCACGTTTTATCTCACTGCACTATATCGTACCGTGTGAACTCCAAACGATCGGTATTCACAAAGATCCTACCAGACTCCCTTTCGTAGCTCTTTCAGAGAGCGAAGAAATACCATATGCGTGTCTAATATTTATTGGAATGAGGTCAATCCCCCAAATGTCCTGACAGGGTGCAGGAACCTGGGAAGGAGATATCACCTGCCCAGATCGGCGTCCTGGCCAGGAGCAGCGGGCCACCCGGCCCGGGAGCAGGCTCCTTTCGCAGGAGAAGGCGGCGAACGCAGGAGCGAAGCTAGGGCGAGGGTCTGCAATGCAGAAGCGCTTCCCGGAGCTCAGCAATGAGCCGGGGCGGCGGCACAGCCGGCAGACCTGCCCGCATCCCCACACAACAACCCAGGCACGGGGCGAGGGGTGCTTCCAATCGCCCGGCTTCGCCCTCACCGGCGGCGGGCGCGGGCTGTGCCCTCCGCCCGCCCGCAGCCCCGCACCGGGCACCCCCGCGGCGGCCAGGGCCGGGCCCACCTGTGCCACCTGCCGCGGGCCGCCGCACCGCCGGCCTGCCGAGGGGAGGAGGAGGGAGAAGCAGCTCTTACCTGCTGCCGCCGCTCCTCCCGCGAGCCCTTACTAACCGAGCTCCATCTTCCTCCGGCCGGGGAGGGGGAGGAAGGGGGGGAGTCAACCCAGCGCCGCCGTCTCCCCCCAGCTGCCGCTTTCCGTCACCGCTGTCTCCCCGCCCGCGCTGCCCGCCGGAGCGGCCACCTCTCGCCCGCCCTGCAGACGGCACCGGGAGACGGAAAGCGAGACCCACCTCCCGCCGCCGCCTCCTTCCCATGAAGTCACCGGCCGCAGGAC
>JAVJGJ010000060.1:21063786-21074559 GCA_035590215.1 Microhierax caerulescens
GCGGCGGCACCGCGCGGCCCTAGCCCGGGGGCCGCAGCCCGCCGCGCCGCAGGGTGGCCCCGCGGGAGCGGCGGGCGGACAGAGCTGCTGCCCGGCGGCATCCATCCTGGCTCTGGAATGCCCGGCCCTCCCTTCGCCCTCTGCGCGGAGCGGGTGTCAAGTTAAGCTGCTGCTTTTCACGCGCCTTCTGCTTTTATCCTTCATATCATTTGCTCAAGGGATGACAGACGGTAAAGTTTCTTGCCTTCAGCCCGCAGCAACTTCGCAGATAACCCGGTCCCTGCTACTCCAGTCCACACGCAGGTGTCTTCCACCTCACCCAGTTAAAAGTACCGCCCTCACGCCCAACTAGTCTCTCATTTCTATTCTTCCAGCAACACTAGAGCTGAAAAGGAAACGGATCAAGGAATTCACCTCTAGAACGGAACGTTCCCTTTTCCAGTTACAATGACAAAAATAGAAACACGCAAGACCAAGAGCTGCGCAAAATACGCGGGATAAAAGAAAAAAATATTTTAAGAAATCACAGCTACAGGAGTAGCTGTTCAAGAAAAACCTCCTTATCTAGAAGCACTAAGAATTCCACCTGAAATCAGCTTACTACAGATGGTACACCATCAGTGACAAAGCAACACTCAATCTTTAAGGAAATGCCAGATGTAAACAAAACATCATGTTTTGCACCAACACAGCACATCTGGAGATGCACACCTGGTGGCCCATGACAACAGTTTCTGCAGATACATGTTTTCATATGATAAGCAAGTGAGGTTTGATGGTTAGGGACAAAAAACAGATCAGTTACAGATCTCGTCCTCTCTGCTAGAACCCCAACATCAGTTCAGAACATTGTTGAAACCCACAAAAAAATCTCACCTTACATTTGAAAACTATTTCTTTTTGCAGCGAATGAGGAGGGCAGAAATGAAAACATTTGAAAAAGTTCCCAGCTGTTCCATAGATAACCTCTTGCTGCAAAACCCATTGGCCACTACTAGCTTTTGGCATGCAAACCATGACAGGCAAAACCCACAACAGTGTTGTCCAATACTGGTTTAGGCCTGCACAAAAGGAACTCACATTGTTTGCTGCTCCTCTTTCTCCTAAAGAGAAATTCGTTATGCTCACCGTTGAAGATGACTTTGGCAAGCATGGTTCTCTGCTGTGCTCTCAAGTTCCTCCCAAAAGCAAACAAGTCATGAGCAGAACAGTTGCTTGGCTTCTTCACCAATGCACAGTCCAGCATTCATTGTGAAATGTATGAATAACACACTCAAGAACCATAATTTCAGAAAGAGATTTATTTCTTTCCTTAATGCCATTGTCTGTACAGATTGTCCTACAGGTGATTTTACAGATTAGAATTCTATAAAAGAAGTTTGGCAGAGTTTTGCCAAAGGAGGTCTACTCTAATTGCCTTGCAAAGGAAAGCCCTTGTGGATATGTGAAGAGACCCTCAGATGGCTACCCCAGAGCTCTCAGGACTGAAGATACTCTAAAAGTAGTCACAGAAGCTATGTAGGCCCAGGGATCAAGCCATGGTTTGATCAGAAGGCTCAAAGTTGGCCAACTGGTGATACAGAGTCAGAGATTCATTTAGGCGGCAGCTGCAAAAGAAGTGGCCAGTTCTCTTTCTTTCAAGCAAAGCCAGATACAATCTTAGCAAAAGTCTGAAGGGCTTAGCAAAGGAAAGGGTGCTTAGACCCATGCAAGGAGAAGCTCTCCTACTGAGGTTTGGGGTTTCCACATTCTTCATCTTTTCTTGCCACTAGCAAAACTCTATTTTATGCCACCATTACAGGAAAACATCATGTTTCTAACAGTCAAAGTTCCAGAGGAAGAGTGAAAATGCAGAGACACTGGATCCAGGTAAAGTGTTCACGTACTTTGGGGATGTTATGTTCTGTCTCGGCAGATGTGGTAGTACCTCCAGTAACAGCAATCTTCGATTCAGGAACCAAAATTCTTTAGTCCAAAGAGATGCAATGAATACTGCATTCTCTCATCTGAACATCTTCCTCCTCTTTAATTTAGAAAGCAGGTATGCAGTAGTCCACAAAGATCAGGAACTTACAGATCACAAAGTCATTCAGAGATCTTAAATTCCAGACTTTTAGAGAAAGGAAGCATGCATATGACTGACATTCCCTGCAAAATCTATTGTATGTTTTCTGTGACCATACATGGGTGCAGGGGGAAGAAAAGAAGGATTTTCACAGCTGATGTTCTACACTGTTCATTAATCCTGGCAGTTGAGTGGCTGTCAGCATAACATGATTCCATAAGTAGACAGGTTCCTGTCGTGGTGAAAATGATCCAGTTTCTCCCTGTCTATTCACATAAAGCATTGCCACTCTGTTGTCTCTCACCACCTTGTCTTGCATTGTTCTGGGTCAGAGGCAGAAATGATCACAAACCAAACAAATTGCTTTGAGCTCAAAAATATTCTGGTAAGGTCAACTCATTTCTTGACTACCACCAAACCAAAATGTTACCTTAGGCGTTCTCCCCTGCTAAGGACAGGAGCAGGTATTCTCTTGTCTTTATAGGTATGTAAAGACAGCAGAACATCTCTGCGAGTATGGTGGCAAATTATTCTGTCCCCTTAAGGCTGACAAAATGTCATGGGAAAATTACCAGTATGAGCACTTTAAGGTATTTGGTTGGAAAAAGATGGACTTTGGCTTTCAGCTGCCAGTTAGGTATGCAAGGGAGTGCTGTATTGATCTACCCAGCCTATAAATTACTTGCAATGCTACCACAACCTCATGTGATGTGACCAAGTATGGTTTTGTACACTTCAGAAATATCTTCAAAAACCCTGTCTTTGAGGATAGTGTGAAAGAGGGTGTTGGCTTAATTATGCTGAGCCCCAGTTAAATGAAGGTATATAAGAAGGGTATAGGAGCTGTTGCCCATAATCTAATAAAGAACAGAACCCTAAATAAGCTTGTTGCATCAGCTTGATTCCTTAAGAACTTTGCTGTAAGCAGAAGGCCGATATTGAAGGCTTTTGTTGCAATTAATAGCTCTAATGAAGAAACCCATGCTGGAAAGATCATAACCCTAGTTAAGTTTAGCACGTCCTGTGAGCAGGGTGTGGGAGATACCTGTACAGCAGGTTGAAAGGCACAAAGCAGTCTCTTGAACCTACGGTAAATTGACTGAAACTAGATTCTGGACTGTCACCTTGCACATAACATTAACAACTACGCTAAAAATCACCGCAAGTTAAATAAAAATTTTATAACAAAAACCTTTTCAAGGTAAAAAGGCAGAGATGAAGCACAAGCAGCTCTCTGTGCTTAATAAATAATAGGAAAGCAAGAAGGAAGGCTGGCTTCTCCCTTCCCTTTTCTATGTAGAGAGGAAATACAAAACTGTAGGCCAAGAGTCCACCTCCCGTGACATATTTATACATATCAAAAGGAGTTTGTAAACTTACTAAATTCAAGACAACAAAGACACATTTTGCATTCTAACTGGGCAGAGTAACCTGTGCTCTTCAAGAAAAGCAACAGTATTCCTAATAATATAGATTTTTATTTAAATTCTGTCAAAAGAAAGTATGCTGCAATAGTAATAGAATGCAGGAGAAAACCCAGACAGAGCCCAAAAATATGTGTTCTACTGAAATATATATAAAGCTGATCTGAGCCCACATGACCTTAGAAAGAACACTGAAATTTCCAGGTATACACCAAAGTTGAACACTTGGCTAAAACAGAGATGGAGATAAGAGCAAGAGCACTGTGATTTGGTTAGTTGAATCTAAGAAGAATACAAATTCTGTGAGTACTGAACTTTGTCACCCAGAAATAAATAGCAAGGTATTATTGCCACCATTACAACTTTTCAAGTTGGTAATATAACACTACTAAATGTCAACCTTGCATAGACACAACATCCAAAGCAATAAAAAAAAATATTTTTCTTGCTGTTTTCACTCTCTTACGGTAAGTTTATAATAATTGCAGATATGAACCTGACAGTCACAAATATGTTCACAAGGTTTGCATTATACTTAAGTCAATATTAAGAGTTTGACTGCAGCATTTGCAGACACCCCCAAGTTAGCTTTAATTGGGCTAGCGCAGGTAGCCATTGTGGAACAGTAATATCCCTATACTGTTATTCAGAGGCTGGGCTATACTTCCGAGGACACTGGACTTTGAAAAGCTCGTATATAGAATTACAGTTTCTTCTCAAAGGGATACATGGGGTTTACACAGATTCATCATTTTGGTTAATACAGTCTAAAGCACAAAAAACACACATCCAGTTTCCATTAATGTTATCGCAGTAGAACTCCATTTTCTTTCATGGAAACAGTATTGGGGTTGCATGTTTAGTTTACTTCTCAGTTTTATTGTTGCTGGCATTACAGGACAATAAAACAAGTTTCCAGTTCAATAATGGCATGTATTTACCATTGGTGAAAATTACTGCTAAAGAGATTTTTGTTAACCATTGAAGTGATATGAGATAATTCTAATAGGCACACACACACTAAAGTAATGGCAGTGAAGTAACTAAAGAGTAAATACTTTAAAAGGAGCAGCCTCTATATAACAGCAAATTCTTACTACACAAATATGTTGACACTAATATTGCAAACCATTTGAGAACATTTGGTATATTCCAATTCATAAATTTGGATTTATTATGAAGTATATTGCATTCATAAAATAATTACTTGACAATTTATGAACCCTATATTTTTAATTTTTCTATTTACCTTTTTTCTCTTTATAATATGGATTTTTTTATTTTTATAATATATATACTTATATATATATATTCTGAACTTAAATATTATACATGCATGGTAATGGCACTGGTTTTACCTCCACCCCCCAAAAAAAACCCCAAACCAAACAACAAAAGGTTTTGGGACAAAAAAAATTAATAATTACTCAGGAATTATGCAAATGCTTAAAGAGAAGAAAGAGTCTGGGGGACACTGAAATTAGAAATAGGGCTAAATCACCACTGTTCATGTATAAAGGAAGTTTGTTTTACCAGTTTAGTTCCAGATTCTCCTGCCTTGCTTTATTTCCTTGTTCAAGGCATGGTTGTTTTATCTTTGCTACGTCTTTGGTTCTCAAAATGCGGTTTCATTGAGAGGGAGAGATGCTTGATTCCCCTTGTAGGATGGCACTGAACAAGCCTCCAGGTTGCTTTTTCTCAGCAGGGCTTCTTTATAGTGCAGCATTTTGTTTTCCCACTGTACCACAACTGTAACAGCAACTGTATCTACGCAGACTGTATCCCACAGAGCCCTGTAATTCCATTTTACAAATGCAGAAATTACACAGAGGTCAAATAATTTGAACAAGAGTAGATTCATTACCAGTCTGTGTAAAGAAGACATGGAATCTAAGTGCAGACCCGCTCGTGATTCTTAAGAAGTATTTGAACAATATCTTGAAAACATAAGCATTTAAATGTAAACATGTAAATATCATCTACCATAAGCATTTCATGATCTCTAAGAAATTCTGCTGTTTGTGCTAACAGGCAAAAAAGGTTCCTGTCAGTTAGCGTGATCTGTCTGGAATTTTACAAAAAAGTCAGCAAGTTACATATTAACAACTACTTCAGTCACTTACTACCTTAATAGGCACTATAGACATTAGCTGCATAAATCCATTAAGTCTCCCTGCTCAGATCCCCAGCTTTTTTAGGTGTTTCTCATCAGCCTCACAGCCCCACTCAAGCTCTCCTTCCCTCCTCTCCTGCCACCTCTCATGCTTCTGCCTTCCTATGGCACAAAGCTTTTTATGAAGAGAAACCAACATATATTGTAGCCATCTACAACACATATTATCCTAATTTCAGTTCTACCACTCCCATACGTTGAGCCTGCAATGAACTACAGAGATTCCAAAAGGAACCTTAGAAGAGTTCTGGATGGAAAGCTTATAGAAAGTGACAGTAAGCTTGCAGTTATTTCCCCAAAAAGATACAAACATTAGGTTTTATCCTTCTGGACCTTTTTTAAGAGTTTGTCTAAACAACTTTGGCAGATGAAAAGAATAATTTCTCTCTCCTTAGACAGTAAATGAGCAGAAAATTCTCTTCTATGAGACTCCACAGAAGAATGTCAGATTATAGTGGGGCTTTTTTGTTTGTTTGGGGATTGATTTGGGGATTATTTTTTTTTAATGCTTTGATGAAAAGATTCATAGAATTATAATGTGACATCTAGGACTTTGCAGAGATCTCTGGTTTCCAAACTTCAGTTTGATTCTCAAAGCACTATAAGAGAAAGCTTGTAGGAGACAACTACATTTAAAGCAAAAATAGATTCCACAAGACAATCTGCAGTCCAAGCTATCCTTAGGAAGTTCATGAAGGGTGCAAGAAGTTAATTAGCAGTTAAAAGAATAATGTACCAAAATCTAACAAACTCCCAAACTTATCATTTTCATTCTAGTTGCATGAGAGCTAGTGATAGATTACTGAATAAAAGAAGGCTCTAGGTTAAACTTCCCAATGAATGACACAATCAATTTCTTCTGATGTTTTCTCTAGTATCTCTTTATGTGTGCTATGTGCAGAATAATTCACAGTTCTGTCTCATGTCTGGTCCCATAATTCCAGCCCAAACAACATACTTACAAATTCTGATGGAAAAGAGCTATTTTAGAGAATGATCAAAACACAGAATTCATATAATTTAGTGGACAAAATGAACTTAAATGAAAATCTGCCAAATCCTTAAATTTGGGAATGAATAGTTTCCTGTCCAGCATCTGCTGCATGTATATCTCCTTGAGTTATTTTGATGTTTTCTTCATCCATCATCCTTCTTCCTTCAGCCTATACACACACACACACACACACATATGACAAAACAAATTGTGGAATGAGGTATATATACAGGCTTCATTAGTCTGTTAGAAATATCACCATTATAAAACAACTCTTATTTCTATTCCCTAACTTTTATCTTAAATATAAGGAAGCATTCACTTTAAACTCCCACTTCAGAAAACACGGAAACTGGGACAAAGCTGTTAAAATCAAGTTATATACCACAGTTGAAATTACATACAACAGAAATGCAAATTAGATTCCTTTGTAATCTAGAAAAAAAACAAATTAAATTATGACTGATCTTGAATATAAATGGTAAGCACAATTTTCAGTGTTCTTATTACTGCTAACACCAGTCTGCAAGATCATTACAGACTAGATATGAACAGACAGACAATATTGAGTTGCATCTTGCGTACAAATGTAATGAGACATTTATGCTTATAGATCAATAGCAAGTTTTTCAGAAACTCTTAGACTAGTGAAGTAATGAAGACACAGTCAATTATTCCTAAGAAGAAAAACTCCTCTAGTCATCTTTTAAGACTGTTACATGAGCAATAGTCCTTAATGATACTTTGATGGTAGCTCTGTAGCACCATTAGAAACTCTTCCAGTTCCTAATGAAACACCTTTTTTTATTATTCCATTTGGAGAAGGTAATTTAACATACAGTATCCACACAAAAAGATTTCCTTGAAGGCCTAGGAAAATCTGCTTTAACTCTAGATGTAAATGAAAGCTTAAAATAAATAAATAAAACCACACACACACAGAGGAGAGCTGAAAAAGCAGGAATGACATACTTGAGTTATGACTACCTCAGAAGATTTAACTTGAACTAGAGATGAGGGGAAATAACTTTTTTTAAAAAACTGGGTTTGAGTGATTGTAGCTAATAGTGCCTAAAATTACAGTTCCTGTGAGTTGTTGCTTCCCCCCCCTTAGGTTTATACAGATGAAATCATCAGCATTTTCACTGCTGAATTCTACACTGTCTGAAGCACATACACTGCAGGGCACGGCAGAACAGGGGCAGTGGAAGAAATCAGACTGGTTACTACCTCCTCCTGACCTGTGAGACTGGGACCCAGAAAAGGTTGGTTATTTCCTAATTAATCTGATTTTTAAAGTTGTTCTTATGTTCTTATTATTAAATGTCACCGAAATTAGCAGCATTTCTTGCCAATTGCTTTTATTACTTGTTAACTCCTGAAATATCTATTCAACAAGAACACATTTTTCTATCAAGTCAGCTGGGAAGTTTATTTCTCCTGTCATTACATCAGAGTATTATTTTACAGTTACAGGCAGATTTTTATCAGCCTTCAGAGGCTTTAAAAATAATACAATATGGTTCCTGGCACTCCCAAGCAGACTGAGAAATGCCACCCACACAATTAGCAACACATTTTTTACACAGCAAGCAAGAAGATTTGTTCTACAGATGTTTTGGAGTGAATTCTGCAGTAAAATCTGGCACAAAACCAGATCACTAGTGCAGTAGGCATGACAATTCTGTACTAAAACTTACAGCAAATCTGTGATGCCTTTACTGCTTACTGGTGAGAAATAGGATCACTTCAAATATCCCTCAGGATATCTGACTTAGGAGACTTCACTAGCATATGACTACAGCTGTACTTCACTAACAAAACGCTCTTAGTATTAACAAGGTTAGGCATTACAGAATATTGCAAAGCTATACCCTGCTGATGAAAAGCCTAGAGCTGTAAGCACACAGCGTTACCAATCCAGTTGCAAGTGCTTAATAGATCGCTGTTTACAGAGCTGTGAAAAGGAGCAACATATCCCGCTTCTAAATAATCTTCCTGGCATGTACAGAGGATCTGGAAGTTTGTGACAGATGAAGGTCACATCACTTTCCAGTTTGGGTTTGTCTGTGGGTTTTTTACATCAGCTTGAATGGCTGAAGAGTCAGCAATACTATACTTAAGGGACACAGTAAGCATTCCTGATTTATAAATACTCGGGGTTCCTAGAGGGAAATCTTTGCTTTTTGACAGTGACCAGACTCCTGGCTGACATTGAAGAGCTGTCTGATTAGCAGAGTAAAAATTTTTGTTAAAATGCCAAGGCAAAACTTCCTAATCCATGGCTTCTCAATGAACATAGAAAAGTCTTTTAACACAAAATTTAGAACTTCTGGAAGAAGGTAACAGCCTATGGGCAATGTTAGCGAGCACCTGGAACAGTCAGTTCTGGACATGGGCAATAATCTTGTAGTTAGGATCATCTCAGCTTTCTTTAAGAGGGAATTACCTTTGCATTATCATTATTACTGTGAGACATGGGACTTGTTCATTTGCCAGATGAACCAACAGAAGTGAAGGAGTATCTGTCTGCGTTCCTGGCTTCTGCTGAACTGCAAGCTGCTAATATATTTTTCACATCTGTGCAAAGGCACAACAGTAGTATTCCAAAAAACACAGAACCAGTTAGCAGACTTGGGACATTTCAATTGGTTTGAAAAGAAATAAACTACTACTTTTAATAACTAAAAGCTTTTAAGAAGTCCTAAGAATTAAAAATGGGAGATAGATTCTGCTCAGTTTGCAGGAGCCTTTGAAATAGCAAACAAAACATTGTCTTTCAAAGGTGGTGGTAATGTCAAATGTTTTACTATTGAAAGGTAAATTTTCTTCTGGATTATTGTTTTCAGTCTCAGATGCTATCTAAGAGCAGAAGCTGAAAAGACTCAGAAACATGAAAAGACGTGGAAAGACTTCTAGGTGAGGAGACACTGCAAGATATGTAGGCTAGTAAGAACACAGTTCTGGGCTTCTGTTATTATCCTCACAGTGGAAATCCAAAGGAACATGCCATCACAAAGAACCCAGGTGACTGAAGTTACAGTACTTCGCCCTTGCTTTTAATACATTAACTGCCACTAGAACTCAAATTCACAATGCACCTGAGACCAAGAGGTTAAAACAAAGATAGGACAGCCAGACAGCTCTGGAATTCTCAAAACTGCCTCATGACATTAGGTACCTAATTCTCACCAATATGTACATAGAAAGAAAATTTTGAAGGAATATTTTCATCTATTGGCTCATAAGAGAAGTTATTTTACTCATCCATAAAAGAAAAACACTATGCACTGATAAAAGACTAGTCATGGTTATTCCTGCTGAGAAAGTGTCCTACTCCCATCTCGCCAGCACACCAAAGTCTCTAATAAATGGTGCTGCCTTCTCTATGATACAACTTTGAACAAAGACATCAGTTTTCATTGCTAAGGTCTAATGATATTATTTTACTAAAGGTCTCCACCAGCCTTTAGTCATAAAGGCTAGAAATTTTCATCAGTCTTTAGTTCTTTAGTTTTAGTTAAGATTAACTCAGTTCACATATTCAATGGTAGCAAATGGAACATGAATCTGAACATTTTATTACTACCAACTTGATTTTTTAAATTCTTAATCAATTAAACACAATCCTGCTAAAATTCCTACATCACTATTTGAGTTTGCAACAAAGCAATTCCTGAACATGCCTGTAAGACTAACTTAGTGGTCCAAAGACTGCTTCAGGCTTGAAGCAGAAATGATACATCAGTCACACTGAATTAGCAGTTGTCATAGAGATGTTGGAGACCATTATTCCCTGTGTGCACATGTAACTCCTACTAACATTAATGGGGTTACCAAACACATTGAGAGGAAAGCCGGCCCCATTATGTGAACACTGTTGCAAAAGATTAACTGATTTCTCATGCTAGATGGATGGAATGGAAGTTTTCAACACTGTTTCATTGAAGAATATAAGAGCACACGCTGATATTAAATTAATGCATGGCACAGAAAAGGATTGAAAGCCTGCCTTTGGAAACAAGGGGCTACAAAGATCAATACCATACCCCAGGAATCCTCTCCTTCAGAGTTTGGACAAACTACAGGTCTGGGAATGAGCCTATGTGGACTTCGT
>JAVJGJ010000060.1:21074659-21088867 GCA_035590215.1 Microhierax caerulescens
GCCTATGTGGACTTCGTCCAGGTTTCTGCCATGGATGCATGCATGATTAACCACACACACAACTTAATCTCTTCAGGGAAGATTGGTGCCATCTAGTACAGGAGCCACCCTATACAGGTTGCCCACATTAGAAGTCTTCAGTCCTCAAATAGTCAACAGAGCCTTCAGAGGGCTCAGCTCACAAACCTACCTCTACCACCATCCATTGAATATTAAAGAAATCCAGACTGCTACTGCAGATGCTTAAATGTAAATGGCTTCGTTTCCACTAGCAGTAAAATTCTAATTTTTTATGTCTACAGGAGGAAAAAAACACTGAATGTGTCAGATGAAAAACCATAGAATACCCATCATTTGAGTAATGGCACAGCAGCACAGTATGTACAGATGTCAAGGCTACCCAGGGTCACTTTTCCTGATGAATAAAACTGAAAATGAAAGAACAGCTCCCTGAAAAATTATCACCTGCAGGGATATCTCACCACCAGATTTTACAGCAAAGTGTTAAAGGAAGGTCATAAGATGGAGAAGTCTGAAGGATTGAATGCCAGAAGACATAGGTATGCACTCTTAACATCCATGGGCACATTTAAGAGGCAGAGTGTAACCATTCAGAAGCATTACAGTCACGTGGCAGGGTAGAGGAACCCAAGAGGTACAATACACTGGGTGTGATAGGAATAGGTCAGTGGACCATGGAAGAGGACAGTTATTTCTGAAAGATCCTTCTGAGGAACAGCTGAGCAACAGCACAGAAAACCTGTCCTATGCAGGTTTTTGACAATTCTAGTGACAGAATTTCTGACTTTCATGCACTCAATAGTGATGAAACAATGCAGTCACATGAACAGCAGTGACTTTTACAGTAACTATACAAATGAGAGGATAGAAAAAAAAACCCCCCAAAAAAAAACCCCAAACCCCAAACATTTTAAATACAACTTTCCCCATTAAATAATTTTGTCTTATCTTGTCACAAGGAAAAAAGAAGAGGGGAAAAAAAAAAGCCACCACCAACAAAAAAACCCACCTCAGTCAAGCTCCTTCATAAGCTTTAACTTTTCCTTTAACTTTTTTGATGTCTTGTCTTCCCTTCCCTCTAGCTAAGACTAGAAAAGTGATACCACCTCTGATTTTTCTTTGACAATTGCTTGGTTACCCTTCTGGATTACTATTGCCTACTAATGGAGTAGAAATTTTTCTAAAGAATGATAAAATCTATAATATTGAATAGATGAGATTTGATTTTCACTGTCAGTCAAAAAATCTCTTTTTCCCATCCAAATGGGATCTTTGCATCATCAAATGCTTGAACTGCCTCTGTTAATCTTGAGGAACACACCATTAGTGAGTATCATGAATGAGCAGACACTGAAAAGATATGCAAAAAGAGTGGACCATCATTGTGTTATGCTACTTTTAAGGCATTCATTAATTTCACTATGCATGATGCACTTTGCATATGTATTAATTTAATAGGAGATTTTGATACAGCATTTAGATATCTGAAAAGGGGCAATAATGGTAACTTTTTTTTCCCAGATTCACAATATTGCTGTAAAATAAAGATTGGAGTGTTTCAAAATATGCATAACAGAAGCACTCTATTAACAAATTTTTTCTCTTTGGTTAAGAGCTTTCTCATATAAATGAATAAAGTAAAAAGTAAGAGCACATAAATAGCTGATAAGAGCCAAAAAAAGGTCTGTGTAATGTTACAGGATTTTTGACTCACATAAAGAACTTCTACCCATATGAACTTAGAGAGACAATCCCCGAGTTTAAATATGCAACATTTTTTAGGGGGTTTCTATTTTCCTGGTGCATCCTAAAAGAAGCTCTAAGCCTCTGGCACCAAGGGAAAATTTTCTATACCCACAGAGGGACAAACAAGTCCTTTACTGAACATACCAATCAGAAATTCATCTTCTACTGCAATAGTGGACTTTCACTTCTTCGCATTGGTTAGAGAAGAAACAATGGTAACCTAAGAAGTGCAAAAACAGGCATGCATAGAGCTAGTTTTGCAACGGATAGCTCAAGGGCCAGAACATTGCAGAGCACTACACATTTTCAAGACCAGCTGATAAAGGGAGTATGTTTCTTCCTTTATATCTCCCCCTCCTCTAAAAGGCAATTAAAAGGTAGCAACTCAAAATTGCAAAAAATAATATTCCTCTAATTCAGATGAGAGATGCTGTAAACCCACTGTTCAGCGGTAATCAGTTTGTAAATCAGTCTTTGTCTTATTATTTAGTTTTAGTAGTTCACGTAGTCTGATGTAATAATGAACTGGATAATCAAGACCTAACCAAGTTTATAATCCTACTATGATAATTATAAATCTACCTGCAAAAAAGCAGATTCCTAAATACAAAGCTTTTAAAGGCATTAAAACTGAGAAAGCCCGAGATTCAAAATCTGAGGATCTTCAAACAAATTAGTCTTCAGTTTTCAGATTTTACTATACCTCAGCTCACAAGACTGATTATCAAACGTTGCCAATTACCAAGACTGAAAAAACAAAACACATTCAACCTAAATTAACTACTAAGGGCTACACAATTTTATGTATTCAAGATCAGTGCCAGCTTGACAAACTTCTGTGAGCAACAATTAAGTCATAATCATGGTCATTAGCACTTTGATGTAAACCAATGAGTTATATTTGTCAAAGAAAGATCTGATCATACTATGGTAACTATAGACACAATAAAAATAGATCAAACTTTCAATATCAAACTCTTTATTAGTGACACACAGAAGAGACCAGGTATTACTTGATAAACAGTTTGGCTATGTTGAACCAACAGACCATGTACAGATTTTCTTGATTCTGTCCTTATTGTTTTATTCAGGGCAAGCTACAAATCCAAGAACCAGAGAAAGCTTTACTGTTAAATCTAGTTATAAAATATGCAGCGTTGTTGAAAGATTAAGTTTTGTCCAGTAGGTTGATTAAGCATCCAGTAATTTGTGATCAAGAACTGATTATGTCAAAGTTGTCTGGGGGGGGTGGGGGGCACAGGGACGACAACACATGACACGACCAACCCACACAAAACCAACCCCAATTACCAAAGCAGCCAAAAGGAACAAATAACTACTACTGGTTTTATGCAACCATTAATGCTCTATGCTTAGTGACAGTGAAGTATTTCTTTTCAGCTTTAGCCTTTTTCAAACTGAGGACACAGCACCAGTTCTTCATCTAACCTGCTGTCCTGTACCACATCCAGCTGCTAACTAGAACCGCAATACTTGTACTTTCAGCAGGATATGGAACTAAAGAACAGTGGGATTTATTTTTTTTTCTGGTTCCCTCCATCTGTGAAACTTCAGTCTGACAGAGAACGATGTATCAACTTAGTCTATTTCCCAAATTAAAAATAAAGTGTCTCTCTGGAGGACACTTGTTTGGCTTCTTTGTTTCCTTCTATCATCACATTGAGCTGAAATACCCTGACAATCAAAAATTATCACTAAAAAGAACCTGGAGAAGTGTATTACCTCCGTGCTGCCCAGAGAGGCAGTGGCATGAGAAGTACCATTTGGCAATGCACAGCCTGATGGTTTGGGTGCTTTAGCTTGTTTTTTTGACCAGTTATAGACTTTATTGGAAGGGTCACTGTCCCAAGCCAAATTCCTGCTCAATTCTCTCCCCAGTATAGAACAGAAAATAAAAATAATCACTCCCCTGCTGCTCCCAGACACTAAAAAACCAAGCAAACAAACAAGTTACTCAGTACTAACAGGCAGTTAATATCCCAGTATTTAGTTGCTGATAGCTCCTCAATTACAATTCTGTGCTTCCCCTTGGACTCAGCACAGTGCTATTACTCACCCCTGGAGAGGAAAAGAAGAATTTAAGGACAGAAAGCCAAGCAGGGAAATCTCTATATCAAAGGAGGCAAAACTGTTTTTCAAAAAACACTGACAGGCATCTCAAAACACAAAAGGGCAGGATGCTTTCTAATGCCAATCTTTACTGTAGGGTTTACTCAAGGCTGAAAAATAAACTACACATCTATCCAGTTCTCTGCCTGAGTTCAGAAACTGGGCAGTAAGTGGGAAAATCCCTAGTCTTTATTGCTTTTCTTACACTTCTCAGGCCTTGATCTCTTCTCCTCAAGCAGGAACAGGCTATATGCTGACTAAACACAACCCCAGAGTACACTGGAGCTAAAGATTCTACAGCATTGGCTGTGCCCTCTGTGTCAGGCTAGTTTCCCACACTGTCCAATACAACCAAATCCAGCAGAACTCAGCCCCCATGTGCAGGCTATGAAAAGAGGGCAGCTTTTGCCCACAAAAGTTACTGGAAGTGTTACCTGAACAAAAATCTCAGAAATAAATTCCAGCTTTGGCTGACATTACAAAAGACGTAATTAAATAGTTGAATTTAAAAAAAAATATATATATTTTTTTCTGCTCTCCAGGCAAAGAGCTGAGTTAGGTCCCGTAAGAGGTTAGCTGATAGAATGTTTAACGATAACACCACAGAACTCATCTAGTTTGCTCTTATACGTAATGCAGACATTATTAACTAACAGCACCAGAGGGTCTGTGAATCTAAGATAAGATTTTATCATCTAAAGCTCTGAAGAAACGACTTCAACAGTTACCCATTTATGCAGCTGATTTGGGGTTGGGTTTTTTGGGTTTTTTAATTTGAAGGGAGCACAGGGTGCACTGTAAGACTTGAATTAACCCCAGGACACTTAGCTATGACTCATCATAATTTTGCTACACCGTTACTTCTGAGCAAACAAGCACTGTCTGGGTAGATGGGTAGGTGTCACACATCAGTCCAGGATTTAACAACAGGAGGAGAAGCTTGCACGCAGCAGCCCAAATGTTTGCCATGTACGGGACTTGGCCAAGCACACATATAGTAGGCTAAATGCTTCTTGGAGCCACTGCTCTCAAAGCCATGGGCCTTACTTGTGCACACACCCGTGATACACATGATACTCCCAGATGTGGGACAGCCCAGGCTCCAGCTCCAAGCAGGCTGCTCCAGCAGTCTGAAAATCTGGACAAACGCACCAAGACTTCACATTTCACTTATCAAATTTCTGGAAGAAACACAGGATATATTTAGGGTATCTGAAAGTCAGGGGTACAAAGGGAAAAGCAGAGGGGCTGGAACATATCTGAGTTTTTCTCCTCCTGCAGGAGTTCAGCTTAAGATCAAAGACTAGATCTGATCTTCTCACAGCAACCACTAAAAACTTCCCTATGCCAAAAAAACAACATCCATTTCTCTGCTGATGATGGAACAGACAAGCAAATAAAGAGAAACATAATACAAAAGCAATTTCATAAAACATGGCATTCAAGATGGATTGCCCTTAGGCACAAGGTAGAACCTCAGGACTGTGAGTGGTAATTATATGTGTGACTATGTGCAAAGAGACATAGATATGTCTGACCCTAACTGTGATGAAGTCAATGGGAAAAGCCTCCTTTGTCTTCTACAACGACTAAGCTCTCAAATTAATGAGATTCTTGTATAAATAAATTCAGAGATATTTAATTATTACAGAAAAACACCCTTCATCCCTCTACAGGTTTTCATAAATATGCTTCTCGCATCATTCCAGAGGTTTTTTTGTATGAGATCTCCAGACTTCGCTTGAATAGATGACACTTCCATGAAAAGTAATTGGACATGCATTCTTTTTGGTGATTTCAGTCTGTCAACATCTGTTTAGATTGACTTCATTTAAAAGAAATGGGGGTTTTGGCAAATATATTTTTGCCATCAGCTATAGTTCTTTCATATAATTGCAGCCAAAACTTTGACCTGCAAGCCTGAAAATTTTATAATTAAACCAAAATACGTATACAAACCCATGCAGAATAGACAGTGACAGCATAGCCTATTCTGTGTTTGTGGGTTTTCCCCCCTCCATTATCATGCAAGAATGTTACTTTCTGATATGCATATGCAGCAATGCACAGCTGTGATCAGCTCTGCCCCTGGACATGCATTCTGGACAACAGTTGCAAGAAATGAAAGGTTCCCAGTGGCAAGAGGGAAAAAAGAACTCCAGAGCTCTACACTGATTCATTAGAAAATTGCTTCTCCATGACACTAAATTCTGCAGTTGAATATACTCAAAAATACTTTGGATAGCACCTGTCATCTGTTTGGGTTTTGGTGGGGTTTTTTTCCATATTGAATTCTATTACCCAAAATAAAACAAGATTAAGCCAACCTGCTCTGTCAACACCTATGGTAGGCACAGTCCCCAGTGCTCTATTTCATACAGCATGAATGTTTGCATCACCTCCAGACTACTCTAGAAGTAAGGCAAAAGTCATTTTTTTTGCTAACTATTATTTTCTCCAGTCCACAAAAAAATATGAAGATGAGATTCATTTTCACAAATTATCAATAGAAAGGAATTACTATCAGCAAACACCAAACATTTTACAAATGTGTTGTTCTGTCCCTGTTCATCTCACATGTGCCAACACTTTTACCTACCACCAGAGCAGCTGATGGATATCCTGCTAATTTGATACAAAGCACAAACTTGAGCTCCACCATGAGGAATGGCATTTGGTTCATGCTGACTGTCTGAAGTGGCTGCAGTTCTGAGCCCGTTACAGGACAGCTCCAAGATTATGCCTCTCAGTTTTATTGGAGTAAGGCTGTAGCTTCCACATGCACACATCCAGGTTTCTTGAGTGACTCATGAAAGATAAATCACAGATGTTTAAAAGGTTTCACCCCACATACTAAAACTCTGTCGCCTTACAGATACTATCACACAAATCCTGTAACACATACAGCACAACACTGTAACAGAGTATCAGCCACAATGCTGCACATCTATTCCAAACACATCACTGTACACAGATTTGGAGATGTAGGTCATAGCCGTCCATAGGGACACAATTATTTTCCAAGATCATTATTCTGCTACAGTTAGCATACAAAAGAATAGAATGAAATCAACTCACTGTATAGTCTGCCTTTCCTGAACTTGGCTTTTCTGGTTCTAGGATTGGTACCATTACTCCTCCGAGAATTATTAGCACATTGCTCATAGCCCGAAGAGCAATAAACACATGGCACAGGAGAAATGACCAAACACACTTTACACATTATTCTAGTAGACGGGTCAGAGGTGTTCTCAACTTGCTTTTAAAGAATGGAAATATAACAGCGGTTCTTCTAACTAACATTTTTAATTATAATGTATCTTTCATATCAAGTGGGAACCCCGCAGGAAGACTGCCATCCGCCCATGAGATGCAGTCATTACACACCACTGCCTTTAACCATAAGTTTTATTTCTGAACCAGCATCCTTTCTTCCCCCACACTCTGCAAAAATATTACAAAGAAGACTTCAAGGCTTTCTTGTGAGGAGAGAAAAAATAACTTACAAAATTATAATGTTCTTTTCACTCTCTCAGAAATCTACAGAAAGTATTCCACTGACCTGTGGGACTGAGAAATTTGACCTGCAATAACAGGTTCTTTTCTCACTTTGCTCTGAAGTGCTTCAAATGGCCGAATTAGACACATGCAGTAGGTGTCACAAGGTCTATCTCTTTAACTGTTGCACCTCAAAGGGAAAAAGAAAGCACAAACATCGAGTTCTACAGAAGGCATGCAAGCAATCTGTCCCATAGAGCTGATGCACTGGACAGAAATATTTTGTATTTCATTGCTTTGATGCTGACAATTAAGTGCAAATTTCTTCTCCTTAAAATAAAAATATCTTTAAAAATACTACCAAGGTTAAGAATTCCAGAATATTATAAAATATATATATTTATCCATTTTGCCTATTTTTTTTATGTTTATAGCAGTAACAATGAAAATAACATTCATGTATATTTAACATGTTTCAAATAGCTATTTCCCTGAATAAAAAAAAAAGTTATTTGGCTTGGGTGAACCATATCTGTTAAAATGACAGCCCTTAACCCTTCCAACTCAAACTCTCCTGAAAGTTAACTCTTATTGATTCTCCATCCTCCTCCTACCTCCAAAAAAGCTTTCAAAAATTGCACTAATTTGCCTCTAAATTAATAAATGTTGTAATATCAAAGGTCAATGTGCATTATCTTCCTATTTCTTTTTTTAATGGGTTTAAAACCATGTGCTGTTAATAGCCAAAAAAAATCTGTATTTGACCATACTACTTTTAGCCTGTGGTAAGATAAAGAAGATGCTTCTAGGCACCTCTCAGGACTCCACTATACAGCAATAGCCATTCAGTAACACAAAAACTGATGGCAGAGTAAAATCTCCCTTCAGTATTTTTACATGAGCTCTTGATTTGAATTTCCTTAAGGAGAGGAGGTGTATCATGCCAGAAGTGGCCCACAGCTTCAGGTAAGCATTGGTCCTTCTAATAGCAGTTTCACAACAACCATCTTTGCCAAAAACTATGTTCCTCTGTGACACTAATATTAAAACCTGCCTTGACATAAATACAGATAACTGCTTCTGTTGTCCTTAGTTCATTTTACACATGCCAGCTCACAGATAATGTTCTAGAAATCACAGAAAAATTTAGGTTGGAAGGAAGGTTGCTAGCCCAGCTTGCTGATCAAATTTTTTTTAAAGTTACTATAATTTTAAAGTTACTATATTTTATAATAAACTTACCAGAGACCTTAAGGCAACTAAAGCATGTGCTTATACCCGTGCTTTTCATTTCTCACACAAAACCATGAACTGAGATGTTTTCATTAGCAGTATTTCCTATGGAAATTTATAAAGTAACTTCTGGGCTGGGGAAAGGGCTTATATACTTCTCCATCCCTTCTCAATCCAAAACACTCCCCGATGACAGCTGTGGGTTCTGACTTGAAACCTTCTCAGGCTCCAGTCAATACTAAGGGTTGAAATTATGCTCATGGATGCACCACTGACTTAGGGCACTTTAGCCTTGGTTGTGCCAGATGATACAACTTGGTTTTCTTGACTGAAAATGCTAGAAACCAGTCCAGATGACAGAGAGCCCCAAATGCTTGATTTTACCCTTACCCTTTGCCTCCTGGCAAAATGTTGCAGAGAAATAAATTAACAGAATAAGGTCTTTGAGTTGTTTCTTTGAAACCAGCTGGCAATGAGGATCTTACAAATTAAATGATACTCACATTCAGGAATGCCATGATCAAGATAGAATCAAACCCAGGAACTATTTACAAAAGGAGGAATAGCTTCAGAGAGGCATCCAAGGGAATGCCCTCTCAAGGAAGAGGCACTTAAAGAGTATATTCTTTGGGAGGGGAAGTACAGCTACAAGCTTTTCTTACCCTGATAATAAATGCAGTATTAAAACATCAAAAGTTTTTCCCAAACTACATTTAATATTTATTTAAAATACTGGGTAAAGCCCAATTTAGTTGTCTATAATTTAATGATACTGAGAGGAACAGAAAATTGGAATGGCTGTAAAAAAACTCACCAGATGACTGTAAAGGTCAAAACAGTACATTTCACTATCAGTTTTCATGGGTCTTATGTAACTCATCTGAAATTCTACTCTCAAAGCAAGAAGACTACAATGGTGTTTTATAAAGTGTTCCTCCTCCCCCTCTCTGACAGTTACTAAAAGAGCAAGGAAGAAATCAGACCTGCATGGAATTCTGACTCATTAAATGAAACTTTTTAAGTCAATGAAAGGGTATTCACCTATTACAGCTCTTCACCTCAAAAAAATGTAACCTCCTGGGTATGGCAGCTGCACTGTTTCTCAAGAACCCCCCTCTGCACTCACAGGGATCAGCACTGCTAACTCCATCTCACACATTTTATAAGCCTTAATTCAAAGCAAACATTAGGAAGAAATATTTTTTTATAGCCATCTGTTTCCTACTATCCACATTACATTTCTCTATGTAACATGAATTTACCTTTCTGAATGAGAAAGACTGAACTTTTCATTAGTCAGCCTACCTCACTCACAATTACCAAGCAACATAGAATCAGCAACTAATTTTGTACCACAGATGTACTTGGGAAGAGAAAACAGATGCACTAATTATCTCTAGCAGATCCCCTGTGAGTTTCCTATAGGACACTTCCATTCTCTGTGTATCTCATGCCCGTAAACCAGAAGCAACGTGATATCCCTACAGGGTGTTCGTTCTCTGCATTTAATCATGAAGGAGAAAAATTTAGATAATAGCTCTTTTCATCACTATTACAATCTGAAAAAGATCCTAATAATGAATTTATTGCAGCAATTTACAGTATTTTTGTATTTTTACACATAACTTACTAGTGAGATATTCAAATTGTGGTAAGACAAAAATTTAATTCAGTAGGCCTGGGTTTGCACTGTGCGGACTACTAAAAACTACAGATCATACTGAGGTAAGCATTAGGCCTTACCATGCTGCAATTTCTTTCTTTTTTAGTATGCTAAAGATTTGAATAGAAAATAAATCTCATTAATCTACATATGTATAGATGGTACACAATAAACCTACTGTTTAAAAGATAATAATTTTGCTAGAATCACACAGAAGCAAAAGTCCAGCTGAAGAAAAGAATAATTTGGAGATATATAGCAATGTGACTCAGTGATCTTAAAAGTTTAATATGGGGAAGAAACGCTAACTCAGGACATAATTTAGCCTATTCCACATTATCAGCAAGGCTGACCATCTCTTGGTGTTCTAGCTAGAGGTGCATAGACCAAAACATGCTGTTTCACCAAAGTGAGGTTTTAGTTTTAAAGCAGGTAACTAAACCCATATATATGATCATTAGAAAGACAGAACTCTGCTAATATGAGGCGATTCAGACCACATTTCAAAGAAACTGCTTCAGGATAGATCTAGTTATAAATATTGCTGAGAAGAAAGATATACAACAGCATGAAAACCCTTGTAAATGTTCTAGAAGAAGTACATGTTCAGGTGAAGCAAAATAAATTGAACTGCGTGGAACTCATTTTAAGAGCATCAGACTCCCCCACCACCACCACTTCCTTTTTTTTATTTCCTAGTTGCAAATTTTTTTAAAAAAGATAGCCTTCAGATGCATACTGGCAGCTCTGCTTTGGACAAGAAGCACTTCACTGTTTTGTCAACCTCTTAACTAAGACATTAACATAAACAAATGGCAAATCTTCAGTTAGTAAACTTCTTCTATTCCACTCACCTCATCAGCAGTAGCAGAACGCACTACTCTTCCTAGAAATCACAGTTTTCTGCTGTTTATGTTTTTCTTTTTGCCCCCTGGAATGGGGAACACCCAGGTCTCTTGACCTGAACAGCCCTGACCTTTGACAGTAGGGTCTTTGCAAAATACCTGAAATTGTATTGTCAGGCTCGTTCCCTGACCCTCCACCAATACAAATCCAACCCAGCCTTATCAGACCTGCAGATTGTCAGTGTCTCAACCTAGTATTTCATAGGCTTCCAGCAGATTTACCAGAAATACCATGCATTTCACAAGGCAATGATGCTGATGAACAAGGAGCATCTGGATGATGGTCTTAGTCACATGGTGTAGTTTTAGATGGTCCTGCGAGAAGCAGGGAGTTGGACTCTATGATCCTTATAGGTCCCTTCCAACTTGAGATATTCTATGATTCTATGAATGGCTTGCTTTTTAGTATGGAAAAAAGAAAACTGTTTCTATGATTTCTGCATGTTTGAGAAAAGTGGCAATCTTTCACCTCAGTGCACCTCTCAGTCAAAGCCTAGACACAGGCCAAGTCGTTTTGCTTGCCTCAGTGAAAAAAAAATCCAGCAGGGTGAGCAGACTCACAGGCATGCTGAAGCACAGGCTGGACAAGGTTTCACACCACCCTTCTGAGACACACCATTGCAGAAGAATTAATTATTCTGCAAAGAAAAAAAAAAAAAGATGAGCTGTCCAGGCTCTGAAGCAGCACTAAATGCAATGTGAATAGTGAGCAGACCGATAATGTTTACAGTTACATACCCATTGAGAAGACACAGATACTCCAAGAAGCAGACCATCCAAAACAACACCAGCTATCACCCATTTAATAATTACAAAATTTATTAAGTCTTCAATCCTGTGATTAAGTAATACTGCCTTTGCAGCCCCTCCCTCCTGAAGGCCTCTAATGGACAGATGGATGCAAAGAAGCAACCTTCATACTAATTTTTGCTTACATTTTCCAGGAATTCACTGTGAGCCATCTCACAAAAATTGAGTATTTCAGTTCAAAGTGCATCAAAGTCATAAGGAAATGGGGAGCTGTTTTAGACAACCACAGCAACCTATTCTGTTATGCACACAAGTACTACAGTACAGCATTACTCCATCTGTTGTCTCTTTTTTCAGACCTAATTCCAGTGTCAACTGCATGGGATGCAGTGCTGGGTTTGTGCTGACTGCCACCAGTCCTGTCTGTCAGTGTTTAGTGAAAAGGGAAGTAATTCGGAAAAACTTTAATGAAGTGACCAGTGGTAAAGCTCTGCCTGGGGAGGGCCTCACTGTAGGAACTGCCCTGACCAGGACTATAACAAACATGTATTTCAGAAAGGAAGAGAGGCTATTTTGTAGGGCTGCGCAATGAAAGTCTACTGTACCGGGCCATAAAGAGGAGACTTCTGTCTGTCTCTACACCAAGAAAACAGCAAAAAGGAACAGAGACTCCTCTGTTTATCATTTATCATCTACCTTCCCTATTTCTTCTACTCCAATTTTATTCTTTCTTTCTGTATTAAGTGGGCTCAGTTTCACCAACATGAAGTTAGCTATAAGAACATCAGCTCTTCTTAGTTTATTTTACTATGTTAATCCATTGTTTTCTGGCATGCCTGATTTCTTTTGCTCTGCCCACAGCAGCTTGTGTCATTCTTTGGTTTATTTTAAATTTACTTTTCTGTAAATCTAGTAAAGAATTAAAAATACAGAAAATAATACAGATTAAATCTCCATTCAATCATTTCTGTTCAGTGATGTGCCTGTAATTCCTCAGCATATTCTAATTTAAGTATTCTAGCTTGAAATACATTTCTCACCAGTTTTTTAAGCTGCTGGTACCTTTGCACAGAATGATACAAAGAATGCATTAGCCCACAACAGGAAAAAGTTTAGGAAGAAAATTATTCATACATAGACAACTGGATGGGGACAGTCAGAGCATACCTAACCATAAGTTCTCAGTACCGTATGCAAACATCTCTTAAGTCAAGAACAGTAGTGAGGCAGCCAACAACACAGCAGCAGAGGAAAGGAAGTAGAAGTATTTAAGAAAGAGGAAAGTTCACGTAAGCAGCACTTGATTTTGTTTGGTATGCAACAATGTCCAGGACGTTCCATGCTCACCAAGGGCAGCCACTAGAGCTTTGAGAATAAATGATCAGAACTACAACTCTCTGCCAGGATCAAGGACTTCCATGAAGCAGAAGTAGAAAGGTGATCTGCCAGTTTGGATCACTCCAGGCACGTGCTGTTCCGTAACAAGCCAACAAACATGTACTCATCTGCCGAGGAGAGTCCTGTGTCATATCTCTAAGGATGGTTCAGCTGAAAACACTGCAAGGGAACCCATTACTAGTAAATAAGAAACTAGCAAATAAGAAACCAAAGAGCCTCTGGTGTTGAAAAAATATGTTTTAAAAGGCTTGTGACTATTTTCACAATGAAGGATCATGATTGCTGCATTTTGTAGAACAAAAGATCACAGCCAGCATTGGTAAGAACTGACTAATTATGCTGATAAATGCTAAATGTGCTATATTTGAGGCCCCAAATACCCTTCCCAGACAAAAGTTTTTTCTTCAGGCCTCCACATTTGTGGATATTTCAGTAGACCTGCTCTGCTTCACATGCACAGCAGTACATAAAGTAAAATAAAGACTTAATCTGCCTTCCCTGGAAAAGGGGGACCTCTGTTAGCCAGATATTTATTATATCTTTTTAAAAGCATGAAATAACTGTATTTTATCTTAAAGAAAAAAGCTTTAAGAGATTTACAATATAGACCTGGTGATTTGCAAGCAGAAAACAAACAAGTGGCAGGAGCAATTGTATTTGAAGAAGACTGAAGAGAGGTCTTTATCTAAAGGAAGTTACTCAAATGGTAATTTCTTTATTTCTTAGAATCATTTAGGTTGGAAAAAAGCTTTAAGATCATCAGGTCCAACCATTAACCCAGGACTGCGAAGTTCATCACTAAACCATGTCCCTAAACACCTTATCTACGTGGTTTTTTAAACATATCCAGGGATGGTGATTCCA
>JAVJGJ010000060.1:21098382-21109687 GCA_035590215.1 Microhierax caerulescens
TGGAATCACCATCCCTGGATATGTTTAAAAAACCACGTAGATAAGGTGTTTAGGGACATGGTTTAGTGATGAACTTCACAGTCCTGGGTTAATGGCTGGACCTGATGATCTTAAAGCTTTTTTCCAACCTAAATGATTCTAAGATTCTGTTTTCATTATGAAATTATACTGAAGGTTATTTGTAATGACAGGTAATACATATTGTGCAAAAGAACAGTATAACCATATTTTAACGTGTGCCCCCGACTACTTGTTCCAGGTACCAAGAACTATGTTCTATAATAGAGACTACAAGGGGTTCTGAAGGAGACAGAGAATCTGAAAGCCTTTATTGTATATCTAGCGTTCTGATTAAGTTCATAGGTCCTAGTCAGGGAAGATACTACTACACATTTTTCAGCAGATCTCTTAAATTTGCAAACCTGATCCCTCTGGATACCCGAGAATATTCATGAGCCAAAGTGCCAATCTAAATGAAGATTATCTTTATGATTAAGGCTTAGGTACTCACTCAGTACCTCACAATGTAGAAGAGATTACAATAGTGAAAAAAAACTTCAGAAAAGCCCTGAGAGACATGGAAGATCAGTTCCACAATAGCAGTATAAAAATTAAGTATCAAAAAATTAAATGACATTGCTTTTCACTATGGCAAAGTCTGCCACTAAACATGACATTTAATCTTACTCTCCAAAGTCACAGGCTAGCACTCTGAAGGTACTTGTTTTCCCTGAGGCAGAAACAGTGTCTTTTCTTTTTGCTTACTTTATTCTCTTTGTTGTTAGAGAGAGTAATAGCATTTGAAGAATACCAAAATATATGCACAGATCGTACCCAAGCTGCACATTTTCTCAAAATACAAGCTTGCAGATTAGCATTCTGTGAAATCAGTAGGATACCTAATTGAAAGATGGTATGACCAAAATTTATGTCAGTCAGTAATCAGATTAGAGCAAGGCCAGGCAAGGTAATTATAAAAGGAAATCTGAAAAGCATTTTCACTATTAACTGAAAAATATACAACTTTTAGAGTGCTGTAAGTTCAGACTTTAGCCCAGTATATGTGCGCATTTGTGTTCATCTGGTCATAAATGTGGACTTGTAACTGCTATCTAAATAGACATCAGAAGAGAAAACTGAAAGGCTTCCCTTCTCTCTCTCTCATACACACACTTTTTTCCCCCTCTTTTTCATGCAAAAGTTTTCTATTTTCTAGTAAAAAGCACCACAAAATATAAGAAAAGATGGAAAGAACTAAAGGAAAGTACTAAAGGAAAGTATAATCTGTCTTAAAAATAACTTAATTTTTGTTATTCTAATATCTTTGGAATAGAGACATAGGCATGAACTGATGGGCTCATATGAAAGAAGGCGTTTCTAGTGCATTTCTTTCTGGAGTTCAGTTAAATAATTGTGAGAGAAAGCAGCACGTGGAATGCAGAGCAGAAACAGCATGTCATCCCTGCCCCTCCCCTCCAAAAAAGGCTTATGTGACTGACTTCTATGTCACTGAAATAATCTGATACAGATAAGTGAATATGTGAAGACTAGTATCTGCAGCTGCTGACTGGCTTCTTCAAGTTGAAATCTTGACTCCCTTTTTGGTATGACTGCCATCATTAGAGTCATCCTTTCCACTGCTAGCATAGATAAGCGTCTAACAGAACAAGCAGATCTACCCACCCTTTAACCAACAGGTGAGTGGGTTTATTTCATTCACATAAGCGTTATGCCAAAAGCCATGGTGTTCTTTAAGAAAAAGACATTAAGTTTCTCTTGCATTACTAAGCAGGCACTTGTCCAAGAACATTGTATTCACATATTTTAAAAACTTGTTCTGTAGTAATATATGATTCTGCAAGGTGACAAAAACTAATTAACTTTGCCTACTCATCTCATAGAATTGGAAATCTGCAACAGAAAATACACCTGGTTTTGCTTGAACCACATGTATACAGCCAACAATAGTTTTTAAACGTTAAAAGACAGTCGGATTACTTCGAGATTTGATTCAAAAGCGGTGCTGCACAAAGCAAATAAATCCACCCAGAACCTGTAATGTTTGAGAAGAGTTTTGACACAAAGTAGTTCTTCCTTTCCAACCAGCAGTACTGGTCTCCGTGATTATTTTAGTCAAGGATTGTTTACGTTCCCCCTTTAAGAAAGTAACTTCCTTTTCCTTTTGTTTCCAGTAGAATAACTAAATAACTAAAACTCAGAAATGACCCCACACTGTAAGGAAGCTAGAGGCCTTGTCTCAGTAGGATAGAGATTTGGAGAAAAAGGAGTGCGTGTATACAAAACACGAAGTCATAGCTAGCTGAAGGAGAGTATTCAAGGATATACACTGAGAACACAAAAGTTAACAGGCAATGCATAACTGCAGCATTAGAGACAGTTTCTAGTTCAAATATTCACTGAGAGACAGAACAGGATTTGTTGATGAAAGTTCTCACTCATAATAGTTGTGTACTGATGCAACTCAATAAGCTGTTGGAAATCCCTTACAGGCTACAAAAGAATGTATAGAATAACTAGATTACACTTATATTAACTAGTAGGACACGTACAGCTTTTTCACCATAGAAGAGTATAATACTATCAACTGTCACATCTGACACTGCTCGGAAGAAGTATATTATCCTTATGTTAAGTATATTTATAAGTACCCAATATAAAATTATTTAATTGAAGTTCAGAATTAGCAACTGGCAGAATGTCTCACACTCATTATTTGAATCACCTGCTGGAAACAATAGAAGAATTTAAACTACAGTTGAACTCTTCACCTGCAATTGCAGAACAGTGCTAGTCAAGGGAACATAGCCAGTTCCCTGAGCTATAAATTAACTTCAGGTTAGTTAGAAATAGGAGCTGACAGCAAAACAGTATTAGAGGCAGATCGTGCAATATATCCTGCATTTGCCACATCCCTGAACTTAGCTGGTGGACAGAAGCTCTTGATACAGCTAGGAAGTTGGAAATGCTACATCTCCTTCAAATGGGTGTCTAATTTAGTCCCACTATTTAGCCCTTTCACTTTGTGTTGGGGGTTGCAGAGATACCCACCAGCACTAGAACTCTGCCATTTTTTCACGGATCTTGAAGCTGAAAGGAAAAGCAAACAACACTAAGATGACTCAAAAATACACAGAAACTGCTTGTTAACAAGTATGACATCCTTCATAAAAGCATACTTTCTTGGGGGATTTGAAAACAAAACCTACTTTTTTTTTTTTTTTTTTTTTTTGGGGGGAGGGGGCAGAGATTTGCATCCTTTCCTCAACTTCATTCACTTTGCACTAAAATTACTAGAGAAACAGTTGTAAAGTGGGACACATGCACTTTGCAAGTATTATTTGTATCTACATTTGTAACTTGGTACTCAATCTAAGTCTTTTGACCACATCTGCATTTTCAAACGTGCAAAAATTTAGTAGCAAACAGAAAACTGATGGCATACAGATAATCCCAAATTCTTCATTAACGGAAGCTCCAAACAAAACTGGATACCAAAGGGCTGGACAAGCAGTTTACACCAATTCCCTTATGAAGGAAGGAAAGAAAAATGGACTTCTGGCAGCCTTGAAAAGAAAACCTCTTACTCAGTCTTACTGAGAAAACTATAGATTTCTAACTCTAGTATTTGTTGTGAGTTATTTTAGTACCTTGTTTCAAAAAATAACCCATTTTTATAACCCAGCATACAGCTCAGCACACCTGTTATGGAGGTAATCACCAATATCTGCTCATCTGTTCACATGCAGACATTTCCTTCCTCTCATGTCTCTTCTCTAATTAACACCTCTCCAGATCTTAATTTCTGAATGTACATCACAAGAATTTTGAAGCTTACAATTCTGACTATACCAGAAATAGTGTTCAGGCCCACAGAGTCCAAGTAGCTTCACTGCATTTATGCACAAAGTCCAACAAATCTACCCACCCAAAAATCAGCTGTCAGATTTTCACTGACAGAGCATACATAGCTGTGTTGTCCAGCCCTACTCCACCTCATCTACAAACCCATCGAATCAAAGGCCTCATCAAATTTTAAGCACACAGATTCCTCTCCCTACTAGGAAATTCAGGACAACCCTAACTGTGATTTACTGGTAGCTAAGGTGTTCTCTTGTTTCTATGTCTATGGAGGCACCTTCACTCCCTCAAAAAAACACACACACACACCAAAAAGATAAAAAAAACAGAAAAAAAAACCCAAAATCCAACCAACTAAACAAACAAACAAAAAAAAAAAAAATTGGGGAGGAAAATATGCTGTAGCTCCTGAATTCCAGTGCTATAAGCTTCATATGCTATATTTATGTGTTCCTTCAAAAGACAGGAGTCACTAATACCTAACGAAAAACCTCATGCCTGAGGCTGTTACTGAAAGACGAGAAGTTAAAGAAGAGATCATGCAGGCCTGCTGATCTTTTCTTTTGCAGGTGAGACACACTTGCTTAGTCGTTTAAAAAATTTTAAAAATTCACCAAATCATTCTCAATAAGTAACCATGAGCCTGACTGAGATCACAGAATTTTTTTTGAAATCTGTACTTGGACATTTTTACCTGGTTCCTGACAAGATATTTTTCATTAAGCATATCTTGAATAAGCAAGTTAGTGCTGCTCCTAAAGCAAAAAGTTTAGAGAATGACATTTTAGTCTAGCTTGCAGTCTTTTTATCAAATCCAATGGTAAAATATTAGCACTGAAGTTTAACTCACAAGGTAGGGGACACACACACATAACATATCAAAATAAATTCCTTTAAAACTTTTCAGAAATTACACTGCCAAATTGCATTGCAATCACAAAGACTGTGCATGTGTTTCAACAACAACAAAAAAAGCAGTCTAACTTACATGTAGTTGTATACTGCAAGCAAACGCTGATGAAGTGTCTGTATTTTCCACAGAAACTGTGTGAAGGGGAAGCCAGAAAAGACTACAGAATTGGAAGAACACTGCGAACTCACTGAGTCAAGGTGTATTCCCTTCTCAAAAGCTCAATTCTTCTGTTGCATCTTGCCTGTCCTCTCGGTCTTTTTCTGCAGTCACGAATGCCAAGTTTTCCTGATTACTGCTAGCCTAGCAATTGAATTCTGTCTCCTCTATGAAAGAACACAGGGTTCTTAAGTGTCGTTAGCAAGTGACAGATTCAAAACTAATAAAATAAATATCCCATAACATGCTCTGCTGTGAAATTGCACACAAGCCTGGCCATTTTCTCTGGTCCATTCCCTTACACACACCTGGCATTCACAACTCTAGAAACAGCAACCACAAAGGAGAAAGTGCATCCACCTAATGTTCTCTACAAATCTAAGGTGATACACATATCAAAAACATCAATTTCTTAAGACCTAGAGGCATGCACCATCATTTTCTAGCTAAAAAACCTTTTCATTCAGACACACAAAACCTTTCCGAAACCCTGTGTGTGCTTTTGCTGCATTTTTACCTTGGACACTCTCAAGCATTTATTTTAACTACATTTAATCACTTCTGATACTTCAAAAACACAGGAGTCAGCTGTCACTGACTGCTAAAAACCTGTACTATTTTAGTTCATGCTAGAGTCAACTATGTATTTTCAATATGCTTCAAGCAGAAGATGATGAAATAATGTCAAAACTACCAAGATGCAAAGACAATAGTTCATATCCTCCTGTGTGTGAGAGTGTTTATCCACCTTGGTGAAGTAAGTTTAGTCTATGGTGTGTTTTCTATTCAGTTGAACACAAACACATTTACTGATCCAATTTTCTGCTACATGCTAAATATTCAGGCTAGTAAGTACAAATATGCCCATCAAGTCTCAGCAGTAAAATCATGACAGAATTTCTAGTCAGACTTACGGTCTCACTTACATTAACACCCTTAAAAGAACAGTATTAAGGTGTATTAAAAAAAAACAAACAACAAACCATGAAACTATTGACTACAGATACCTTCCATTTCCTCTTGTCCAATAACTTTAGCAATAATGGCTAACACTGTGTGTCAGCAGCAGTCGGACAATGCTATCAGTATTTTCGCAATTCTGTCCTGCAGTGGCATGGCAGAGGGCACCATGCCATAACATCAGTCAGTACTTATAAATCAGTACTAGGATCTCACCATTTATAATGCAGGACACTGTAGCCCTTTTTGCTGTATTATTTTCAAGTAGTTTCTAGCAGATCATGAACCATAACCTTCCTGAAATAAAGGAGCATGAGTACTCTTAAAGAACACATTGTTTCAGTATGTTATCTATTGTTTGCTAAAATATACTCTTGCAAAGTGTGGTAGGTTTTTTTGTGATTATTGTTTTTTGTGAGTCTTAACTGGGGAAGAGTGGGGGGAAGGAACAGTTCAAACTTACCACCCAGCCTTTATTGCCTAAGAATTGCTTTAAGATTAATCAAACACACATTATGCAAACACTCTCATGTTTTCTGTGCTTACACGCAGCAAAATCTTTCTAGCCTAAACTTCTAAGTTTATCCTAAAACAAATCTACCCTAAACTATGCATATATACCTCAGGAATTTGACAAAGGAAGCAGGGGGGTATGGTTTTTGTGACAATTCCAGCAGCTCTTCTCTGAAACAACCTGCAAGTTGTGACTAAAAGTGACCTTATAAGCTAGCCCAGTTAACTCATTTTTTAATTGATTTTTAACAGAAAGTTATTTTTACAGTACCATCTCATTCTTCTGCAAGCTGCCTACTAACTAGACATGCAAATACCTATTGGAATATAATTTTTTATTGCATAAGCTTAAAGACTTTGGCTCTATGATTTTCAGTTGCTGTGACAAAGTCCAGAGATAAAGTGATTAATTACTACTCTTGACAACAGCATAACTGTTTTAAATAGGTGGGTGAAATTACCTGAAAAACTGTTCATTGCTGGCATTAGAAAATAATAAAGTCATCTAAAAAGCAGCAGAAATGGCAAATCATTGAAAATCTCTGCCATTCAGATATATGGACTATTCCAACAAGAGAAGTTAAGACACTGCACATTTTTTAGTTAACCAATGACTGAGCAAGCTAAAACTAAGAGATTTAGGTATAAACTGCTGAAATTAATCCTGTTTGAAGTAAAACATAAACCAACTTCTCTGTTCTTCCCTCTCCCCTCTCCATCTGTCTTCAATGAAAAAAAAAAAAAAAGAAGAGTTCTTAAGTTCATGTACCTCAGTTCAGATTTATTGTCGCTGCTTTATATATTGGACTCCAACATGATTGCTGCTGAACACAGAAGCAAAAAAGAATTCATTTAAGTTTGGAACTGAAAACAACATGAAGATGGGGCATACCAGTGTCATATCTTACACTATGAATGAACTATATGAAAGAATGAACTATAACTCTGCTCCCCACCCTTGAATTTGCAATTAAGGCATTTCCCATAGGCCTACAGTTTGGTACTCCTGCAGGGCTAACTACTGACCTAAAAAGTGCCAAACCCATAAAGAATGGCATTTTCTTCTAAGCAGGAAATAAGTGCTAGAATATTAGAAACTCTTGGGGTTTATTTTAAATAAGCTTACTAAGTAAAAATACATAAGCTATTATTTATGAGTCAGAAAACAGATATCTAGCACTACCATAAACTACTTGTTCACATAAAAGTATCCTCAATCATGCCTACCTACAGTCACTGACAACAAACACAACCTTCAGTCAGCAGTCAAGTCATCAACATTTCAGTCTTTCAACAGTAAGTGGTTCTCAAAAAACAGTTTCACCTTTGGCCCCTTCTGTAGGGGCAGGACACACTAGCACATAATAAATGCCAGAAGAAAGATTAAATTGCTCTGTCTCATTAGCACTAACTGTACAGAACCACTCCACAATCTAGGCCCACGTATTCAGGCACCTCTCATTATTTTCAAGTGGAACACTCAAATACCTTAGTGGTTCTAAACCTCAGTCACTTACCTACAGTACAGAAAAATTGTCTTATGCTATTGCTATCTTTTCCCAGGAATTAGTTAACAGCAGTGTGGAACAATGTCCACAGAGAGAGAAACACTACGGAGACAGGCTATGAACACGGAGGGAATGAAATAACAACCAGTAAAAACCTGAAGGATTTTCTCTGACACAAAATAAGTACAGCTAACATTTCTTCTCACTTTGCATAAGCATAAGAGGAAGCAAAAATGTCAAGTGTATAGGAGATTTTTAAAGGGCAAAAAATAAGCAGCAAATAGATCACCTGAAATAAGGAAGTAGTAGTGTAACAATCCCTCACAACTGCTTTTTTCCCCAACTGCAAAGCAATTTCATATTTGACCGTTGCCATGTAGCAGCATGTATCACAGAGAAGCCAGAGGTACTCAAACTTGGGTTCCGTTGCAGGACAGTAGCCAAGCCAAGGACAGCACACTGCAGGAACCTCTGATGGAACTGAATAGCCCACAACAACAGTTCTAGAGTAACAATCACCCTTCCCCTGCTGATTCCTCTTGTGGCTTTGCTTACGTTGCATTTCACATGTGTGAAGGTAAGAAGCGCTCTGCATGAATGCTACCGGCTGAAGGAAAATGTACTGAACTCGCTAAACCCAGGACACACGTATTCAGCAACAGGATAAACTCCCTGCCCAAAGTATTCTTATCCAGCTGTTGGACATTCAGAGGAAATCTGATGGATTTCTGGCCAGCCAGAGACATGAAAGAAACATACTACATGACACAAAAGTTTTGGACAGAATCCGTATGTCAGCCTTCACTCTGTGCATAGATAACATGATGCCAGACTGTTTACAACCAAAACAAACTGCACAGAACATTGGTAAATCAACACAGCCCTACCACAGAAAAGAAACACCTAGAGTTCAGAATACTGTCTAGACAGCTGCCAACAACACAGAAACAATCTAACATCTTTTTAAAGTTTTTTGTTCAGATAAACACTCTTTCAGTAACACTTTATTTCAGAAAGTCCTTTATCTGTTAAGAAATAATCTTATCAATAGATTAGTTATCATGGGTTCTCCAGTGTGAGAAATGTACAAAATTAATTTCATTATTTTGGGGCTTTTATTCCTATGGGCCTGAACGCCTGTGTCATCTATCTAAAAGAGTTTTGTTGGCCGTTTTGTTTATATTTCTCATTCTGTATGAAGCAATCCTTTTCCAAACAATGAAGCATGAGCTAATGTATTTATTATCCCCAGTATCACTGTGTTTTCTTTGTGTTATGTCCTTCAATTGAAATCAGGTTATTTTCTTCCCCGCAGGACACAGTCCAGTGTTGGGCATCACAGTCAGAAACAGTACCAGTTTTAAGGGCACTTTAAAGGAAATTTTTTTAAACACCTTTACCAGCATCATCACACTTACTTGCCTGTCTCTTCAGCAATCTGCATAAGGTGAGTAATGCCTTATCCCCCTATTTTGCTGTATTATACAAAACATGATTTAGGAAACTCCTTATACCTTATCAGCAGAGTTCAGCTTTTGAGTAAAACATCAGGAGTAAATAGCATCCTGCTGACTATATGTCAATTATGACTATCTGCTTAAGCTTTTTTCAAAGCCATACTCACTGTTACTCCACACAGTCCAGCTATTTTGCCTTGCATAAAACCAGAAATTCTTCTCCCTTCCAGTAAGATATCCACAGAGGTCCAGAAACAGCAGAGTAATGAGCCTGCAACTGTAAGGCGATTAGTATCAAGCAGTGCTCAGTTACAAAACAGAAACTGGTATGGATGCTACAAAAATGATTGTGTTTTCTTTTTTTTATTGTACTTACTGTATGCTGCCTTTTCATGTTCTTTTTGAATCATGTCCATGTAGTGTCAGACACACAGGTATTGCATACAGTGCTTTCAAACTATTCGTCACAAGCCAGCAATGAAGCAGAACTCTAAAAGAAAACTGACATCCAACAGTTTCCTCAAAAATTGAGTTAATCTGTAATTAGTCATCAAAACGACCAAAGATTATGCTAGTGTGGATGTGGTATTAGTAGCTTGTAAAGATACAGGTTGACCTGTTATAGAGTACAGAACTGAGACACATAATTCAGTTGAAATTAAATGGAAAGAAAACTGCAGCTAAAGTCTGTAATTGGGCAGTTTTCAATTTCAACAAGTAAAATCTGCCTATGTCCATGTTCATGATATTCAAGTTTTACAGATAAAGTGTACACATGTAATACATACATATTTACATAAAGTTTATTATATTTATTTTGGAACCTCAAGACTTCCTTGTTCCTTCTCCCCAGGGGAAAGCAAAACATGCCAAAAACTCCATAGAAAAAGAGCACTGAACTTTTGATCTCTCTATATAAAGACATATAGTTAAAAGGTTTTCATATTGTTTACCAAATGTCTGTAATTTTTAAACTATAAATCTTAAAATTATAAGCCAAATATGATTCTATGATTTTGTAGAGAAGTATCGCAATACCAGCACAGTCAGTAAAAAAAGATCTGAACAGCCAAGAAGATGGAAATCTTAATTTCTTGTCAGCATAATTCAAAGGAACTATTGATTAAAAAAGAACAGTTCTTTTGGAAAATATCATTTTCTACTTGACACAAATAAGAAAATTCCCTATATGAACACTATATGAAGTGAAATGCAGCTCTTCACAACAGAATACTGTATTTTAGTACTGTATTTAAGTTGTATACTTAACAACAAATTATGTATATATTTAGGATCAATTTTGCTTAAGTAGTGAGAGTATCACTGATTTTGTATAATTATACTTTATTACATAACAAAAAAAATACAGGAAGATCAGAGGAGTCCACCCTAAATCTTTTCACATGTGAGCCTGCACAATAATTTTACAGGCCTCATGCTAGTAGGTATTTTTCACAAAACTAATCCATATAACTTTGGAGAGAACCAGCAAGCCAAGTCTCCATGGTTTTAGGTTACTTGTTATCTATAAACCTAGATAATCATATACAGGTCTTTGACATGTTAACTATATCATAAATCATCTCATAGCTGTAAAATACAGTAGCGTACACCAAAGCAACTAGAGCCATCAGCCTCTCTATGCATATATATAGTCAGCTGAAGGTGGGAGAGGGACTAAGGAAAGGAAAAAAAAAAAAATCATATACAACCTTTTCCTTATCATTCACCTCTGTACCCTCTCTCCCTGCCATTACTGTAAGAAGATCAATTTACAAAAAAAAAAAAAGGTTCATCTACTGGGCTAACACGGCGATGATTTTGCAAGCAGGCAGAGGGGGCCTCTGATAAGAGGCCAAAATCTGCCCCATACCAGACGCAAAAGCTGAGCCAATCAGTGAAAATGGTAGCACAGAAAG
>JAVJGJ010000060.1:21116170-21136044 GCA_035590215.1 Microhierax caerulescens
CGCGGCGGTCTCGCGCCCGCCCTCTCCTCACAGACAGTCCTGAGGAAACGGCGGGCTCTCCTCCCATAGTTTGTTCACAGAAGTGACCCCAGGGCTTCTTACTTGAGACAGGCAGGGCCAGGGCATGGGGCACGGTGACTCCACGTCCTGCTACAAGCTGAGCCGACACTAGACTGAATTTGCTCTTCTAAACATCACCCGGCAGACCACCCGCCCCTGGCCCCTGCTGCACTGCTCAGCTGAATATCTGGCTGCTGCTTTTGCATCACTTTAAGTTCCTGTCAATAACCATTAGCCATTAAAAAAAGATATTCCGTCAATAAAATCCAATATACTAAAATAGATGGCTCTTTGTTTTTCTGTACCCCTTCTGCTCCTATTCAGAGCCGTTAAACCAGTTGACCCTTCTGCACCCCACTCTACCTATGACACAGGCAGGGGGATGCCTATGCAGTTACTGGTGTCAAGCCTACATTTTTCTCCTCTCCCTTCTCTCCCCCCAGAAAAGAGTATTTTTTGTGAGGAGTGCACTGGGTAATGCAATTGCCATATCCAGCAGTGTATCTGGCCTTTCAGATGAACAAAACAATCATTCAGCATGTTGTTTTCTTAAGTTTCAAGAAGCTGGAAGAAAGATTTGTGAACTTCTGTATTTTACCCACGTCTTTTTCCCACCTTCTCACATTAAAGCTAGCCACTTTCCATGGATCCAACAGCTTTTCATTGCCTGTAATGCCAAGGGATTAATTTGGTTGTCTTTGTAGTACCAAAAAAAAACGTCAGGTAATTTTTATTTGTCAGTAAACACTCTCACCTCGATTTATAAATTAAAGGTGTCTAGTGGAGGATTAGCATTATACAAAGAACATCTGAAGCAGTTCCACAGCACCAGGCTACATTTAAGTGAAGTTATGACTGCAGTCACACAGATCTTTACAACATTGCTTTAAATAGGATGAGAAGATGAAATAACTGCCTTGAAAAAGTGTGTCACTGCAACTTTGTTTGAGATTTTAAGATTAACTTGGTTGTAAAACGCTGATTTTTAAAATGCCATGGTGATTTCACAGCAAACGTTACAGGTATAACACCCACCCACCCCAAACTACTGGCAGAAAAAGCTCTCAAACATAAATACCAAACATATTATTGGGTATTTGTTTGTTCAAAAAGAGCAAAGTAATAGGATTGCTGGTCCCAGTGGGAAACTTTCCATCTTGTGTAAACAGATATTTGCCACAACAGAGGTTAAAGCTTTATGCTAACCTGACAGTAACACAGAACACTTGAAAATGCTTTCAGCAGCAAATTCAACATTAAATGGCAAATGTCTGATACATTCTTTTAGAACAAACAAAACTTCTCTGGTGACTCAGGATGAGAACTCAAGTCTCCCAACACAGAGGACTGCACCTAACCACTGCTGCTTAGTCTGCTTTTGCTTGTTGGAGCTCTTTCATTTACTTGAAATTAATACATATTAGCTCAAAATGGTAAACTACTACCAGCGGTTCATTTGAGGGACTGGGATATGTTCAAGTTTCTGGACTAAATCAGGCAGAGTGGTGTCAGTGCGTTTCTGACTGGCAAGGTTCTGCCATTTTCCCTTGGAAAATGGAGGGGGAAAAAGATGCATATGCATGGAGAGAAAAAACCCTCATACTTCTCTGTTCTAAGGTTTTGCATCAAAACCAAACCCATCTATGAAATGGATGTCTCTAAGACAACCTCAATAATTTCTTTCTCAAAGAACCTTCTGAGCGCCTACAGAAAGCAAGAAGATGTTTAGGGAGTGAAAGGAACCCCAGCCTGAAATTGTGAAACACTGTTAAAAGAGGGATCTTCTCTTATTTTGCAAACTTCCCTGTCAAGAAAGATACATAATTACAGGTTACTTACAGATTCGTTAACAGTAATTTTTATCCCCTTCACTCTGTAAATATGTTGAACTTCTTCAGCTGTTTCTTCTCTTAGAAACATAAAATAGTGGGTTGTACACACTATTGAACTAACAGTGTTTCATCTATTATTGACAGATACTGCCCTGACAGAAAATGTTACAGATGGAGGCAGAGACAAGTATTTAGATCTGGGGGGCGGGGGAGTGCCACTTCAAACCTGTTCCATGGCAAGTCTTCTAACAAAGTCAAAATAATTTTTCCTTTAATGTTACTTGTTGCAATCTATGCTCTTCCTGATCAGACCTGAGGACAAGGAATCTAAGCATTTATCCACATTTGAAGGAGCTTGCCCATAGAACATGAAGGCCTCCAGTGAAGACAGCATACCAAAAAAGCTGCTTGGTGGCACGCTAAGAGGAACAGCAGACACCTGCCTACACAGCCCTCCCCATTCACAGAGATCACTGATTGGTATGAAAATGAATGTTCTGGCATTATTATCTGGAGGTGTAAACAATCTGTAGACTTCCACATTCCATCTTCTTGATTCAAAGAAAACTTTCAGTTTCTGTTGATGTTATTACTCATAATTTATCTCAGATCATGTGGTTCCATAAACAAAGGCGTATCTTGTGCAAATTTGTTTGCAAATGACCCTCTTCTTTTAGTAGTGACTTAAATTCCTTGGGAAAATGAGACTGCTCCCAAATTCTGAAGGTGAGCTAAGACAAAAAGAGTCTTACAAAGGAATGTTCTCAGCATTTCACCTTCCAAAGACACTACAGATTTGAGTCAGATTTATGAGTGCAGTGACATGCCAAAGCAGTGATACAGAAAAGAAAAAAGAAAAAAAAATGTCTCCTTATCTTTACAATACATGTCATACAATAAATTAAAAAATCACTCAACTGTAATACAGAACTTTGTATTCCAAACATCTCCAAGTATCTCAGAAACAAGATAGTAAGCATATTAGGCATCAGGGCACAAAGAAAGAATTTAACTTGCCATGGTTAGTTGCAGAACTGAAAAAAAGAGTAAACTTTAAATAGGGCAGGACAAACTTTAGCCCAGAGTATAGCACAGAATATAGGGCCACCTTCAAAAAACAGGTTAAACCCCATATGAACTTCACCAGTAAAATCTTGGAGCTATCCCAATTGGAAATATAGCCGTATTGGAAATGTTAGTGTTAACTTTGTCTAGTGAGAGGATGAAAATCTACTTCTGACACTTCTGTCTATAATCAATTGTTAACTAACAATCTGACCTTTAAATAAACCACCAGTTGTTTAAGGAGGAAATATGTTGCGAATTGCCATTTATCTTTCAAGATATGCACAGGAAGAAGGTGAAACTACAGTTCTGAAATCTAATAACAGATATTTTTTAAAACTCATCTGGCTTTAATGTATATTTTACTTCCAGGTGGTTTTCACTTTATTTTTACAAGAACAACTTGATGTGAGCTGAAACTGGTATAATATATATTTACACAGTGGGTCCATGAACAGCTCATCTTAACTGTAGTCTGTTGCTTCTTGCTTTGCATTTCTTTCATACTCCATATGATCATCTCTGAAATGTCCTATAATAAAAAGACGGGTCAACAGAAATAAATTCAGAGGAAACTAGGTAATAAATTCTGAACAAACTAGAAGGAACATGACCTATAGGAACAAAATATCAGTAAAGTATTTGCAGTCATGAGTAAAACCGATTCAGGGAATGGGGTTAGGGTGTCCTTTTTCTTTGGACTGTAACGGCAGTGACCATGAAACATTAACTAGTCTCTAGTGAACTATTTTCTACTTCCTTGAATAATGCAGGCTTTTAGCACAAGGTGAAAGCCAAATTATTCATATGTCTGTGACTTACTACCTACTAAGCCAAAATGGCTAATTTATACAGTAAATTTATCTTCGGCCAAAGCTATTTTCCTAATCACCCTTTAAGTTACAGTGAAGTTACAGTCCACATCTCCCAATAAAGTCTTATTAAGGTTAAAATGCTTTTTACCATGCTCCTACTTTCCCTACACCTCCACTCCCACTCCAGAACTTTTAGAGTACAGAAAAGCAAACCCAAGTCGCTAGTATCTTAACTGAAATACTATCTCCTATGCTGCTGAGATCCATAATAAAAGCAAATATCTGTTTTGAGTAACCCTCATTTACCTCATCATAACTAGTCATTGTGTAAAAAGTATGTAATGCTACTGATTAAACTTGTCTTCTGGGAATTCATCGTAAATTCTTCCTGCTCTGCTCTTGCCTTTAATTTCTGTCTCTCTGATAACATTTAAAGTCAGGTACTGAGGTATTGACATCCCTGACTGAGCAAACAGCTTACTTCAGATAACAGCTGTTTTGTGCACTTAAGGAATCCACAAAACCGTTTTTCTTGGAAGCCGTATTTAAACAAAGTCACCCACAGCCACTTCTGTATTGGTGTTTATTCATTCCTTTTCTTCACTATCTTTCAGCTAATTTCCTTTCTATAGAGAAACATCCATTCCAGGTCAAGGTGCAAAGGTATCTTTTACTTCGCAACTGATAGGCAGGAGAAGCTGTGACCTTTCTGAAGAAAATCAACAAAAAACCAAATAAATTAATCAGCCCATAAAACTACATGTAAGGTAGACAGAACCAAATAGGCAGCAGTGAGTATGCTGATGCTGTAGCAAATGAGATGGTTTGTCTTCTGCTGGGTATTAAAATAGCTTAGTGTAACAAAAGTGCAGTTAACACTTCCAGGTGTAATTCAACAAAGCATATTAATCATATGAATGTGGAGGGATTAGCTGAAATTCAAAGATAAAAACATACAAGTGGCAACAAAGTTATGGAGACTAAAGCAATAAAGAGCAGAAATAATATTGGCACCAGGTCCCCTTACCTTGTCTTTGCTCCCCTCTCCTTTAATGAATGGAAGCAGCCTCCACAGAAGCAGCAGATACAGGTCCTGGACAAACACCACCCCAGAAACATGGTTAGAGCTCAAAAGAATGTGTGCTGCCAAGGCAGTGTCAGAGCCTGTGCTGGCAGTTGTGAGCTTTGCAGGAATTAATTCCTCCAAAAGCATAGGCAAGCTTCTCCTCTGCGGTGAGCAGGCAGCAGTCTTGATCCCATAGGCATAGTCCCTGAGGCATCACTACAGCAATTCTAGACATCAAAAATGTTATTCCCAAGAATTAGTTACACCTCAGTGTACCTCAAGAGCTGTCTCCTAAAGGGATGGCAGAGTTCACAGGGTAAATACCTTATGCTGAATGGGGTGTTTAAGAAAAAAGGATAGTTCAGAAACAACAACAAAAGAGAAACTAGAGCTAAGCTAGGGACAGAGAATATTTCCAAACAAAATCCAGAAAAAAACCCAGATAAAGTTGGAACTGCATACGTGTGTAAGGTGTAGTTTAGAAACCGTAAAGCAACCCACATTCATGTTGTTTCTTCACATACACAAAACCAACACTAACTTCTGCAGTTTTCAACAGCATATTAATTGAACAAATAAACACTAAAGATGCTGTACCTGCAGCTTCTGCACCATAACATAACCATACACAGAACAAGGCTGCCAAGTGCTCTTCTGTTGCTTATGCTCAGATTGCCCTTTGGCTCTCAAGGACAACAGACCACAAGAGCAAAGAATAGCACTGATAACAAAACTTCAAGTATTCTTTGTGTGCACAGGTAAACTCAGTAGTCTGTATGCATCCAGATTTGAATTCCATGTCTTAGAAACATCCCCCAGATGCAAAAATATCCGATACCTGCATTGCCTAACACTGCACTGTCCTGAAGGAGACAGAAGATGCACATGTAAACTAGTTTTAGGAACAGTAAGTAGTCAAACATATAACAAAATATTTATTTTGTAAATTAAATACAGAGTACACAGAAAATATGAATGATTCCACCATGAGTGTTGAAAACAAGTGGTTTGCAAAACAACAGCTTGACACATTTATCATAATTAATCAGAGCTTGTTTATGTTACCAGAAAATTTTAAACAGTGATAATAAAACATTAACTAGATGTGAAAAAAAGCTGCTAATACCACCAATAAATAGCCAGGCAGCAGCAATACAAAACGTTCAGGGTACATGTTTGTCTTCCCTTCTGGTTTTATTTTTGTTTGGTAACTTCTCTCTTCCTGTTGTTGCATGTGAAAGCCCTTCTCAGACTTCCGGCTGGAAGGAGACATATCTAGATTACAGAAGCACGTTATGACTGCCCACTTGTTCCTACTCATGTGCTCACTGTTTCACCTAAAACATTTCCTTACTCCACATTTGTGCATGCTTTCCAGCCTTTCACAGACTAAATTACACAGATTCCCCCAGCACACAGTCCCTTCATTATCACTGTGCCCAAGAACAGATTGCTTCTTGCCCCAAACCATTCCAGTTGCTCCAAAAATCTTTAAAGTATGTTGTGCATTTCTTTTAGGACTACATTGTTATTAGCAAAAAGGAAAAGTCTTGGAATAGGTCAGAAGCATGCACAACATGTACTGTATTTTTCATCTGTGTCACTTTTTGCTGCTCGCTTAATTCAGGCTAAACAACAAGCTAACCAAGAACATCAGTGTCACTTAAGCATTTGCAGTAAATAGAGAAAAACTCAGGTACAGAGCATTTAAATTCATCTCAGAATGTCCATCTCCTTTTCAAATGCTTCCTTACAAGGCAAGGCAATATTCAAATCTGTTTTCACACTGAATATGAACCACCAGAGAAGTAGAGTATACAATACAAAGTACTGTTATGCACCCACACAGGGAGTATCCCATCGCCTTCTCTTTCCAAAGGACCAAGTCTAGAGCTTCAATGGGACTGTAACTTCTTTTTTCAACCAAGTCAGTAAAGTTGTCCTGAATTATAGGTGAACATAATTATTTCTGGTTCCTGCTGACACTGATTTGAATTCCACTGATTACTGAGTAGCAGACACCTTTGTTAGCAGAATTATTTCTCCTTTCATTTCTGATTTCTCTTGGTATATATTTTCCTTACATTCTTTTCATTTAGTTAAATATTTATGTTCCTTTTAATTAACAGCTAAGGTAGCACTAAGCCTGGGAGTATAAAAGTAGCAGTGTGCAACCGTTGAAACAAAAGAGAAGCCTGGTAGAACAGTATCAATGAAATGTAAACATAAATCCATTCCACACAATAATATCACATCATCAGTACAATTGTGCTTCTCTGTTATATTTATTTTTAATGGAAAATGCTATAGCAAATATGCTAATACACTTAATTGGAACAAAATAAGATGTATAATTATTTGTATTAGGAGGGAGTCCAGTGGCTACAGAGAACTGGAAGTTGATAAGTTTCTGTCCAGAGACAGGAAGATACTGCAAAGAGCTGGAGGTAGAAACAGCAAACTTTTATACTTAAAAGGGCTGAAATTCAGTTTACCACATGATTATTAGGCAACAAAAAAATGTTTAAACCTAGATTGAGTATGATGTAGACGAAGAAAAAACCACAGTATCAATAAACATTTGCATCCTTTAAAATAATGACTTCAACAGATACTTAAATGTGCTGCTCAAATCTGAGCAATAGTTTGTTCTGGTTTCAAAAATGGTAAGTCATCAATCTTCAGTTAGCAGCAATAGACGTTTAGCATAGACATGAAACAAAAAAATTAATGGTAGATGTAATATTTGGAACAGTCTAGCAAGCAAGTTTGTGAACTCCTTTCTCACTTGAAGTGAGGGAAGCAGAAGTTAACTAAACCCCAAATATATATCCTTTTATGTGCAAATGTAGGATTTAGGGAACTGTAATGTATCAGTATGGAAAGGTATTAGAAGAGATACTAAAGCTTTGTTATTTTAATTGAGTAGGCCAATGACATGTAGAGAAAAGTTTCAATATGTAATTTATGCTCTAGTTTCAGCATGTGTGGCTGATAAAACAAAGATTTTGACTGATCTGAAATGAGTTATTCCCTGGCTACTATTCTGTAAGGTTTCCAGTTTCTAGCGGTCTGTAAATAGCCTGTTGTCAAAAACAGATTAATTTGACACTGTCGAGGCAGCTAGCATTCCTATGACCGCACTAGAACAGTCACTGCTGTTCAGTCAGACAATTGAGCTGTCAGTATATTATATTCATACCTCTAGTGAAGAAACTATTTTCAGGGTTTCTTGAGTGGAGTTATTTGGTGGAATGTTTAAGTCTAAAAAGAACAAAGTCATCTGTTTGGTATCTCAAAATTCATAGCTTGACTCTTTCAATGAAATCCTGTTGGCCACGTGTCCCATTAAATGTATTCCACATAAACAGAAAAAAAAAAACCATTCTGAAAAGCATTAAAACAAGCAGCACTAACATTGGTTGAGAATATAGTGCAAAGTTAGGAGAATCACTTTCATTATTTCATGGAATCCTTGAATCATTTATGTTGGGAAAGACCTTTGAGATCATCAAGTCCAACCATTAACCCAGGACTGCTCAGTCCATCACTAAACCATGTCCCTAAGCACCGCATCTACACATTTTAAACACTTCAGCAATGGTGATCCCACCACCTCCCTGAGCAGCCTGTTCCAGTGCTTGACTACCCTTTCAGGGAAGGAACTTTTCCTAACATCCAACCTAAACCTCCCCTGGTATAATTTGAGGCCATTTCTTCTTGTCCTGTTGCTTGTTACCTGGGAGAAGAGACTGACCCACACCTGCTACAGCCTCCTTTTAGGTAGTTGTAGAGAACAGTAAGGTCCCCCTGAACCCCCTTTTCTCCAGCCTAAACAATCCCAGTTCCATCAGCTGCTCCTTATAAGACCCTTCTCCAGCTCTCTGTTGCCCTTCTCTGGACACGCTCCCACGCCCCTATGTCCCTCTTGCAGTGAGGGGCCCAAAACCAAACTGTTCAAGGTGTGGCCTCACCACTGCCGGGTACGGGGGGACAGTCACTTCCCTGGTCCTGCTGGCCATGGTATTTCAGGTATCAGCCAGGATGCTGTTGGCTGCCTTGGCCACCTGGGCACACAGGGGGCTCACGTTCAGCCGTCAGCCCCCCAGGTCCTTTCCAGCTTCCCAGTCCCCTGCCCCAGCCCGCAGCTGCCTGGGGTCACTGTGCCCCACGGGCAGAGCCCGGCACTGAACTGGGTTGCACCTTACACAACTGGCCTCGGTTCACAGGCCCAGCCTGCCCAGACCCCTCTGCAGAGCCCCCTGCCCCCCAGCAGATAAACACTCCCCTCCACCTTTCTGTAATTTGTAAACTTACACTTGTGCACTTGATCCCCTTGTCCAGATCATCAATTAAGATATTAAACAGGACTGGCCCTAGTACTGAGCCCTGCAGAACACGTTGGGACCAGTTGCCAGCAGGATGTAACTCCATTGACTACCACTCTTTGGGCTCGGACATCCAGCCAGCTTTTTACCCAGCGTAAAGTACACCCATCCAAGCCATGAGCAGCCAGTTTCTCCAGAATGCTGTGGGAGACTGTGTCAAAGGCTTTACTAAGGGTCCTGGCAGACACCATCCAAAGCCTTTCCCTCATCCACTAGGCAGGTCATAGATCCATTGTCAAGCAGGACCTGCCTTTCGTAACCCCGCCTGGCTGGGCCGGATCCCCTGGCTGTCCCACACGTGCTGCGTGATGGGGCTCAGGCTGAGCTGCTCCATGTCCTTCCCCAGCACTGAGGCTAGGCTGACAAGCCTATAGTTCCTTGGATCCTCCTTCCAGCCTTTCTGGTAGGTGGGCATCACACTGCCTAACCACCAGTCTTCTGGGACCTCCCCAGTTGGCCAGGGATGCTGAAGAACAGTGGCTTGGCAAGCTTCTCCACCAGCTCCCTCTGTAGCCTTGGATGGATCCCATCCGGCTCTATAGACTTGTGTGCATCTAAGTGGAGCAGCAGGTCAGTAACTGTTTCCTCCTGGAATGCGGAGACTTCAATCTGCACCTCCTCATCCTCGTCTTCCACAGCTCAGGATTGCCGAGTACCCTGGGAATAACCTCTCTTACTTTAAAGACTGAGGCAAAGGCGGCATTAAGTATCTCAGCCTTTTCCTCATCCTTTGTGGCAATGTTCCCTCCTGCATCCAATTTCAATTCGATTCGCTGTGCAGTAACTTTAAAACTTGAGTTAATGTATTAAGAGCAGAGTGTACCAAATGGACAAATTGAGAGAGTGATGCAGTAACAAAGGGTACCAAGTGGACAAACTATATATAGATAGAAAGATGCAGTAACAAACAAGAGAAGTATAGTGGCCAGCATGAGCTGCTAAGCTTTTATTGATGTCCTCCCCCATCATTCTGAAACAGCCATTGCTTGCAATACTAATCAGTGCAACCATACTCAGAACCCTGTGACTGAAAAACCATTGCATTTGCAACATTTGCAAACATGCTTAGACAACACTGGGAAAATATATTATATTAATTATTGTTTTTAAACAAAGTTTTCCAATGATCACTCATTCACAAGTTTTTAAATAAAGGTTTATTACAGAAATTATTTTGAACAAAAAAGGCAACAGCATCTGTTGTAATTAAAAAAAAAAATTAACATTGTATTCATGCCCTATAAGGTGAACTGAAGAAATGCTACAGGTATTTCTTCCGCTGTCATTCTGTTACGCTTTCTAGTATGGACTAACTCACACCTGCATCACAATAATTAAGTATGAACACAGTCCTTTCCCATGCTTCCATCCAGAAAGTGCTGCATATTAACAGAAAATATTGCAGACAAACCACAGTTCTATTCATTCTGCAGTATTGGAACCAGTGTCTAGGGGAAAAAAAAAAAAAAAAGTGTGAGGAATACATACCCCCACTGCAGCTGAGTATAAATTAAAGAGAACCAATACCATTCTCCAATACCTCCCCCAAACTCAAAAACACTCCTCAAGCATTTTAAAACATGTTCTCTATCTACCCAATTCCCTCTACTGCTACTGAAACAGAGCAAGGTCTTAAAAAGATTAGTCAGGATGAGTTTGGTACAATGATATGGGTGATGCTCTGTTCCGCTGACAATGTTAAAGGAATGTACTCTGAACAATTAGGTAGTCATAAACAAAGGTAAGGTGGGCATCTGAAGGAGATGAGAAGACCACGAGTCAGGAGATTGTTGAACACAACAAGAAAGCTGACAAGTTCAAGACAGAAGGAAGATTAAGCGACCCCCAGGAGTGAGGCTGAAGAACAGAACGACCACCCAAAAATCCCCCCAGAAGACGATTCTAGAAGACTCCACCTCAAGCTCTGCCTAAACCCTGCCTATTATAAATATGATGATTAGATGTCCAAATTAAATGAATATGTATGTAAAGATGTTGTAACCTCTCACAAAAACTGTATAAATTACCTGACTTTTCACTGAAAACTTTGGAGCTAGTTTGTCTGGTGCAAACTGGCTAGCTCCCCAATGCTGCACGAAATAAATACCTTTGCTGCTTAAAGACAAAATTAATCTCTGAGCAGTTACTCTGTGCTGTTTCGGCATCAGTTCTGCGAGCCAGGCAGGAGATTGCCTGCCAGTGCTGGAATCCAGCGGCCTGGGGACCCTCAGGGGACCCTGACTGGATCTTCAGTCAGTGAGACTCCCCTACCCCTCGGCTTCTCCACAGGTGGACAAGGACTTCTGCTCAACATAGAAAGTATTTACATTTGTTCTTTGTTTATCCTTGGTTGAATTTACCCCTTAACAGGGTGCTGTCCTCACAGGGTTAGTAGAAGGGATGCCTTCTGAAAGGGGTAGCAGCCCCTATCTGGTGTGTTATATTTGATTGAATATTGTTCATTTTGTCTTAAGATTTGGGAAAGTAAAACTTCCTTCTGGTTGTCATAAGATGTGGGAAGCTAAAACGTTAAGTTTCCTTTTGGTTTTCTTCTTGTCTTGTTAGGAATTCCTGGAATGTAACAACTGAAGTAGCGCTCTGTGTTTTGTTTGTTCTATGTGCTGTCTCGTTTTATGTTCAAGATTAGAGTTAAGTGTCCTTTATGGGAAGTAATTCTGAGCGACTGGCTGAGAACTTACCATGCTGTTTAGGACCCAAAATTAGAATTTGCCCTTTCTGTAACTGTTCATATATATATGAGCCCTGTGCAACAGTTATAATAAATATATATTAGGACCAAGAGGAACACAGGAGACAGGACTGAATTGAACAATGAATTTGTATTGTATCAGATGTGGGGCCAGTCAAAGCTTGGAAGAGACCTACTGGGCAAGATTTTATTGTTGCTCCACCCACAGATGTGTTCCTAAGAATTCACTCGGATCGGCTATGGAATGTGTATTTTGTGGTCCACAGCGACATCTTGTGACTGTGTGGTAACGCAAACTGGCTACATAAATTTTATAATCCCTGGAGTTGTATGTTGTAAGTGCACGGTCCCTTGTACTTGCTAACACACTGTGTGACTGAGGGCGAGCCCTGAGTGTGATGGGTGTGAGGGACAGCTCAACTGCAAAGCGAGTGAGGAGTTCCAATCTGTGTGTCCATGTTCCCTGCGAGGGGGCCAGCCAGAGATGGTGAAGTGATTGATAATTCAACAGATGAAGTGGTGGAATAGATTGACAAATATTTTGAGACGAGAACCAGAGCTTTATAAGAAACCCACTCAGCTGGAGGATACTGCCTGGAGCCTAGCACAATTAGAATTACAGCAGGAGATCCAATAGCGAGAATTGCTTGTAGAATTAAGAGGGTATATTGCATAAATTTGTAAAACATTTAAGATGGAAGGGATATGAACCACTAGTAATTGAGAACTTTAGTAACTGGGAACCTATGTGGGCTCACGATCCTTATATAGGATGATATGTTACTGACACTCAGAGTATTTGATAATTTGATTTCATCTGAGGAATAGGACGGGGGGAACTGTAGACAAAATATTAGAATTAACATCATTTGGTAAAAAGAACAAACTGGCCTCTGCACTTGGTGTTGTAGGCACTGTCTGTATACTTGAGCAAAGCGTGGCAAGAGTCTAAGATATATTATCCCTCCCCAAAAGACCAAGAAATAAGGCTAAATAGAGGTCTTGAGCTGTGGTGTATGCTCCAAGGTAAGTATGGTGCCGCCAGTAGTAATATACATTGTAGATAGACATACCAGACTCATTAGGGTGATGGGGAGCAGACCCAGCAAAGAAATAAATACAATAACACCCCTGGGATGTATTTTGAAGCATTGGAAAGAACTAGGCAGAACTCCCAGAGGAAATCTGAACAAAAAGACATTTTTAAAATACTGTCAGAAGTGGTGGCCTCTGTATACATTAGATGATGGTGAAAAATGGCTGCCCAAAGGAAGCCTTAATTACAACACAATTCTACATCTTACGCTGTTCCTCTGTAAAGAACAGAAGTGGGGTGAGGTAATGTACACAGATGTTTTTCACCTTAAGAAATAAACCCGAATGGCAGAAGAACTGTGGAATAAATATCCCATCACAAGACCCTTTGTTTTGGCATTAGAAAAAAGTCAAAAAAATCATAAACCGAAAAAATGCTGCTGTGATGCTTTAGTATTGGACAGCAGTCTTAAACTAGGAAAAAGAGAAAGCTATGAGGAAAGCATCATTGATTCTCAAGAGCTTCAGTCAGCTTATCATGGGAGGAGATCTGACCCAGCTAGGCAGGATAGCCCCCAGGGATCTGGACTAGATGCCAGAAGCCCAGAAGAAACAGATTCTGAGAGTATAACAGAGATCTTAGATGAGGGAGTAAGTAGTACCCACTACACTCGTAGTCAAACTGCAGGACAGAAAGCTAAAAGCAAAACCGGGGTTAAAGCTAAAACCAATGCCAGTCATGTGGTTGCTCCCTCACGAGAAGTGGTAGCACCCACAGGTAACCCAGCAAAGGTAAAACCACCTTTTTCATCAAGTGATCTGGACAGCTGGAGGGAAGAAGCTAAAAACTTGAGGGGAGAAACTAAAAACTTTAGGGAAGATCCAAGTAAAGTAGCTAAGAGATTTGAATTAATTGTGAAAAAACAGGATATCAACTGGCAAAATGTAGACCTAATGTTATCTGAGCTAACAGAGACAGAAAAAGAGCTTGCAATAAAAACTGCAAGGAGTCACGTGCAGGGACAAATCACAACTGGTACCTTACAAGGTACCATCAATGAACATTTTCCACTAGTGAATCCCAACTGGGATCCAAATAATCCAGCCCAGTATAGATTACTGGTTAGGTACAGATTATTAGTGCAAATGGGATTGGAAAGTGCCAAACCCAAGGCAGTAAACTGGGCCACCCTGTACAATGGGATGCAAGGGTGAGATGAGACCCCAACTGCATTCTTAGACAGGCTTAGAGCAGCCATGAGAAAATACACCACTCTGGATCCATCCTCAGATGCAGGTAAGCAGCAGTTAGTGGGTTTGTTAATAGAACAATGCAACACTGATGTTAGAAAAAGATTGCAAAAATCAAAGAACCCGGTAATAGGGATTTAGAGACGTTAATGGCAGAAGTTTGGAGAGTGTACAACAACAGAGAGAAAAAGGAAGACAGGAAATTGGCAAGGGTTGTGGCAGCTGCTGTAACTCAAAATTTGAACTTTCCAGGACCAAGAAGTCAAGGTCAGGCAACACGAGGCCAGACCACACAAGGGAATGGAAGCTTTCCCTCCCAGCAAGCAAGAATAGGACAAAACCAGTGTTCCTATTGCCTACAAACAGGTCACTGGAAGCGAGACTGCCCTAAGCTGAAAAATACAAGAAGCTATCATTGCTCATCAGAATAGTGAATGAGGGGGACCAGTGAGTCATTCCCTAGCAGACTCACTAGTTAAAATTGAGCTAGGAGAAGGTGAAGAAGAATTAAACTTTCTGATCAACACTGGAGCCACATTTTTGGTTTTAAATCAAGAACTACCGCCTAAAAGTGATGAATTTGTTCAAGTCATGGGAGCAACAGGCCAAGCAGAAAAGGCTTTCTTTCTGAAATCCCTCAAATACAAAGTTGGGAAACAAATGGGAATTCATCAATTTTTATACCTGCCAAATTCTCCAACGCCTCTGTTGAGTAAAGACTTGTTGGAAAACCTGGGAGCTGTGATTAAATTTGAAAAAGGTACACTTGAATTTCAGGTAAATGAAGAAAAATTAATAGCAGCCCTGAGTTTAGCTGTGTAAAGCCAAAGCAAGACAATCAAAATATCAGTCAAATTTTAAATCAAGTGTATCCCTTGGTATGGGTTGCTGATGTACACAGTAAGTCAAAACAGGCAACCCCTATTGAGATAGAATTATTACGAGAAGCAAAGCCAGTAGTCAGGAAACAATATGCATTGAGGTTAGAAGACAGAAAAAGAATTGAACACTTTTTGAAATTGGGGCTTTTAACACCCCAATTCTCCCAGTCAAGAAACCAAATGGAACTTATAGACTAGTTCAAGATTTAAGGGCAATAAATGAGATAATTAAAACCTTACACCCTGTGGTAGCAAACTCCTATACACTTTTAACAAAATTAAGAGATAATTTGATTTGGTTCACAGTGTTAGGTTTAAAAGATGCCTTTTTCTGTCTACCCCTAGCTTAGGAAAGTCAGAAAACTTTTGTTGAATGGAAAACTGTCAATAGAGGGAGAAAGATGCAACTTTCCAGATGGTTTTACCACAGGGATTCAAAAATAGTCCCACTTTGTTCAGTAACCACCTAGTCAAGGAGCTGGAACAACAGCAGCAGCCACCGGGAGATGGCATTCTTCTCCGATATGTAGATTACTTACTAATAGCAACTGAAAAAGAAGAATGTGTACGTGGATAATCTCTCTTTTAAACTTCTTGGGTTTAAACGGTTATAGAGTCTCCCATCAGAAAGCACAGTTGGTGCAAGAAAAAGTAGTACACCTGGGATATGAAGTCTCCGGTGGACAACGTTCCCTGGGAATGGCAAGGAAGGAAGCTATCTGCGAGACACGCAAACCCAAAACAGTGAGAGATCTACGAGCCTTTCTAGGAATGACTAGGTTGGTGTCGTTTACGGATGTATCAGTATGGACTACATGCAAAGCCTTTATATGATCTACTGAAAATAACCAAAAATCACATATTTGGACCCCCAAGACAGACTAAGCCTTCAAATGACTGAAACGAGAACTCATGAGAGCTCCAGCGGTGAGTTTACCTGACGTGACGAAGCCCTTTTGGTTGTTCTAGCATGAATGTCAAGGAATGGCTTTAGGGGTCCTGGCTCAGCAATTAGGGCCACACAAAAGAGCTGTGGCATACTCCTCCAAGCAGTTGGATGAAGTAAGCAAAGGATGGCCTACTCGCCTGAGAGCAGTGGCTGCAGTGATAGTGAATACGGAAGAAGCCAGGAAACTTATAATGGGACAGAAAATTACTGTGTTGGTGTCCCACACTGTATCAGCAGTACTGCAACAAAACAGTAACCGTTGGTTGTCACCTTCCTGGTTCCTGAAATACCAGGCGATCCTATTATCTGAATCAGATGATGTAACCATTCAGGTAACTAACACTGTCAATCCAGCTTCAGTCCTAGAAGGAAGAATTTTAGTTAAACCTGTCATCCATGACTGCTTGGAGACCATCGAGGCAGTGTACTCCAGCTGCCCAGACCTCAAAGAAGAACCATTCCAGGATGCAGACAACTGGTTCTCGGACGGCAGTAGCTTTGTAAAGCAAGGTGTAAGGATGGGTGGCTATGCAGTAACCACCACGGAACAGGTAATCGAATCAAATCCTTTGCCTGCTGGGACTTCAGCCCAAAAAGCAAAACTGACAGCTCTCACCCAAGCTCTTGAACTGGCAAAGGGAAAACGAATAAATCTATGGAATGATTCTAAATATGCCTTCGCTATCATCCATGCCCATGGAGTGGTATGGGAAGAATGAGGGCTATTGACTGCCCAAGGAAAAGCTAAAAAGCACGCAGAGGAGATCCTACAATTGTTCAAGCTGTCCAACTCCCAGCAGTGGCTATAATGCATTGTAGGGAACCCCTGAAGGGTAACACCCTTCTAGAAATAGGTAACAGAAAAGCTGATGTAGAAGCTAAATTAGCTGCTGCAAGAAGCAGAGAATTACCAGGAGTAGCTCTAGTGCCAGAAAAACTAGACACAGATTTTCACCCAGAAAAATCAAGAGACAGACTGTAAGTGGATACGTGAAAATGAAGGTAAGCTACTGGACAATGGGTGGGGTCAACTGAAAATGGGACAGTTAGTATTGCCAGAAAAACTAGTATGGCAGTTTGCAAACGCCGACCATGACAAGACTTACTGGGGCTTAGACCCACTTTATCAGCATTTAAGAGTCAGAGTAGCAAGACCAAACCTATTTACCACAATAAACAGGTCACATTTCAATGTGAGCTTTGTCTGAAAAATAACCCAAATACTGGAACCAAAATACAACACGGGGCAATAAACACCAAGGGCGATTCCCAGGTGAAATTTGGCAAATTGATTTCTCTGAACTCCCAAGAAAAGGGGGGTACCATTATCTCTTGGTTTTAACTGATACATTTTCTGGATGGCCTGAAGCTTTTCCATGCAGAACAAGTGAGTCAAGAGAAGTGGCTAAAGTTCTGTTTAATGAAATCATCACAATTTGGGGTGCCTACGAGCATCTCTTCAGATATGGGCTCACATTTTTGTGCACGTCATGCAAGCAATAAGTAAAGCATTAAAAATAAACTGACAATTGCACATACCCTACAGACCCCAAACAGATGGGCAAGTACAAAAATGAACCATTTCACTAAACACCAAACTGCCAAAATATGCCAAGAAACAAACGTACTGGTACCAAGCTTTACCTATCGCTTTAATCAGACTAAGGGTCAAACCAAGATCAAAAGAAAAGCCAAGTCCATCTGAAATTTTTTATGGCAGAACCTATGTGATGCAGGTTGTACAATTAAATAAAAACACTGCAGTAGCGTTAGAACACCAACCTAAGCAGCTGACTGTAAACTACATCCGTTTAGTCCTGGCGATTGGGTATATGTTAAGAATTTTTCAGGAAACCCTCTGCACGAAAAGTGGGATGGTCTCTTCCAGGTGTCACTGACTACATTCACAGCAGTATGGATAAAAGAGCGACTGACTTGGATTTACTACTCCTGAGTCAAGAAGGCTCCAGAGAAACCATGGACCACCGAACAAGAAGTACCTGCTCTCAAGCCCTCCCAATGCTGATTCTTGGATTTTTGATAAGTATAACTTTATCTCAAGCCCCCACTCTAGAATGGCCATGGTCTGGTGCGCAAATTGTCGAATCACTTCCATGGGTTGGTGCACTGCTCTTGACTAGCCCAGGGCCTAACCCAGGTTTAGCCATTTATGTTTTACACAACAACAAGTCGTATATGCAATGAGACTGGAATAAGATCCAGGGTTCAGTAAATACCATAATAGGAAAAATGGAAAATGAAATCCAGATAGGGTGTAAAGGTGTTAATGTGTTAGAGCAAGAGACAAAACAAGTCAAGCTAATAGTAACACCTACGAAGAACCGGTCACTTACATTTGGTCATATGGGAAACATTGACAATAATGTCTGGCTAAAAAAAGGAAGGACCAGTTTCTTGCCTGTGGGATAGCGTTAAAGAGGACCAAAGAAACCAAGACCAGTGCGAGCTTAAGCTATTGTTAGATCAATCAGTTTCAGTTATGTCCTTATGGGCTAGCAAAGACAGAGGTGCTTCTGAAACGTTTATCATTAAGCTTTAAGAAAGTCCTACTACTAAGCCATCTACTAAAACAACTGTCAAACCACTTATTGGGACAACTGACACACCTACAACTCCTTCTATAAGCTGTGAAAGTGTCCATAATTTAACCTTCATTGGACCTTATGTAATTAGGCAGTCAAATGAGCAAAAGCTACTATTAGATCCCACATGTTCACTAAAGAGATTTCAGACAAATTTCCAGGCAAATACATCTCACATACAAAAAGGTTGCCAGCCTTACATACAACAAGGTCTTAAAGCATGGAATGCCTGGCTAGCAACTAGGTCTCACCACACTAGAACTCAAGAGACACAGCGGGATGGATTGGCACAGGATAGGGTGTATTAAATACCATACACTTGCTATCCAATGTATCCAAACTCAGCAGTAGGTACAATCTGTAGCCGCAGGAATACTAAGGGAAGGAACATTAGGAATACTAACTCAAGAAATAAGGGAAATAATAATCAAAACCAGCTTCACCACTCTATTTGAAAAAGATCACCAGGCTTGGTGGGAACTAGTAAACTTCACCTACAACTCACAAAAAATTGAAGCATAGGTTCTCACAATTACTGCAGCAAAAGAACAGACAACCTTTCCTGTTTTGGCACTAGCAGCCATACACCAAAAAGTCACTGTCAGACCCTGAGGCCATAATGTTTGGGCAAGTTATGATTGGACCAAAGGCAAGCAGTGGTCGATTAGCATCAAGCACGTATCCCCAGGGAATGGCTGGGATACATCTGTGAAAATGCAGTAGTAGAGACTGAAGATCTGTGTTTAGATATCAAAAAGGGTATGTGTAATTCTGAAATGTTTCTACATATTAAAGCCCAGCCACAAGTATTTTATGTAGGAAATGGATGTGCATGTGTTGGAACTTACTGTGTTAATGTAATTGTCATGAAATGGCAAATGGTACTAATCTTTGTGTATGTAATTTTACTAGAATTGTAGGCTGCGATTTTGATTATGTTGTTCCTGTAACTACCAGACAGTTAATTGAAGCTGATTATACGCTGTATCATGATGTACCTACATTACAAAAAGGCATGAACATTAGTCTCTTAAAAGCAATGCTCAGGCACCCCGACATAGAAAAACTGGTCCAAGAAGTAAACAGAACAGCCCAACCCATGCTTTGGCAGGTAAAGCATGACTCTGAAAACATAAAATCTAAGCCGATGCAGAACAAGTAAGAGAACATTATTGGTGGGGCACCTTTGCAGGACATTCCCCTAAAGCAACACACGTAT
>JAVJGJ010000060.1:21149680-21161836 GCA_035590215.1 Microhierax caerulescens
GGGGCTTGGGGGAGGTCTGTTGGTTTGCCTGACATGGATGTGCCCTTCTGTCCAGACAGTGAGACTATGTGCCATCCTTCCTTACTCCAGTCTTAAGCTTAAGAGCTGCCAGTCTGTGGGCACATATTGTGATGCATAGTCTATAGGTTTTGTATGTTATGCCCTCCAATAGGCTGATCAATTTATCATCAGAACTGTTAGTATTTTCATCTGGCTTTTTTAAGACCGAAGTTTATGGTTTCTACTTCATTACTGCACCCACAAATGCTACTGACAAAAGTATTGCCATCATATTTGAGAGCACACTTGTGCTGATGTTGAAATGGGTGTTTGTAATCTGGAGGGAAGGAAGAGGAGACCAAAGACATTGATGTTGCTGCCTCCAGCTCTTCACTGAAGCAGTTTTAGAACTGCTGTGGGTAGAGATTCACCATTTTTCTACCACAGCTCTTCTTCTAAACGAAATCCCAATCCAAATGGTATTTCATCACTTAACTTATTCCACATTTTAGCATGAACATGGAAGATACTATAACTTCAGTATCAATGTGCCCAGAATTTCTCACTTGCAAGCCAGTTTAGTATACTAAAAGGGAGAACTGGAATGAGAGCTTGCCTCTAGACAACTTAATTCACACACCATAACTTGGTAGTTACACAAGGCACTATATGCAAAAATCCCTATACATTAACATTTTGGCGATCCGTGCCACTACATACCAAACTGAAGTTAGCAATATGTTCAAACATGGATACTCCTCCTAGAGACAGCAAAGATCTCAGTTAAGATTATTAAATGCTAAATACAACATCCAAACCAATTGCTGAATACAATATATACCCGTTCTAAAACATGATCAGTGTAGAACATGTTTGAATAATAAAACGTACTGTTTTATGCATTCTGGGATGCCAACATATTCCATGGGGATGAGTTCAGCTAGCTCTGCCAGGCTAAAGACATACCTAATTTTTTGGCTGAATTTTGAGCTGTGAAAGAAAAAATGCAAAGTACAGTTAGAACTTAGAAGTTTTTCAGTTGGTCAATATTAAAAGACTTTCTGAAGTTTAAAGTAAACAGTAGATAGGATTATTTCTTTTTTTTTTTAAAAAAAAAAAAAAAAGACATTTCTTCTAGAGCATTACCTAATAAAAGGTTTTGTGATGGCCAGAATTGTTCTGATGAACCAAGAAGGGTGAACTATGATTAATGACTTCAGGTTTTTCCTTAACCTAAAGAATTCAAACAATAGGCATAATTACTAGAACAAAAAGACAGCATGACAACAAGACTTTCTCAAATAATAAAAAGTATGTTTTTCAAGCACAACTGTCACATTAATCTAGTATTCTGACATTCCATTATTAGAAATTATCTGCAAGACAAAAAAACCACCACACAATTGTATAGTCAAAATTTAAGATATAATACCAGTTTGACAACAATTAGAAGGAAGTAATATTCCAAAGAAAGGTTTCTTTGAATTTTTTTACACAACGAATGATTAAGTGATTCGGAGAGGATCCCCCCTTACTAAACTTGTCACATTAATACATGAAGATTTAAGGATATTCTACGTGGTTACTGTTTTCACTAAGAGAAAAAAAAAAAGAAAAAAGCAACCAACCAACAACCAATAAGACACCACACAACAAAAAACCAGCCATGCCTGTAGTATCCCACATTGTCGTGTTTAAGAGGTTTTCAATATGCAAAGCATTTTGTTTAATTAAACCTTAACCATTAGGCACCAGACACCACATTAAACAGCAGTTTTTCCTAAATACGTTTACCACTGGGCATGTGAATATTCTAAGAAAACACCGCAGTGCTTCTTACCTTCTGTCGATTTGCTGGTAACATTTCCTAAGCCAGCCTAAACTTGGCATTTTTCTCCGTGTTGTTGCACCATTCAGGTAAACTATCATATAGTTCTCTGCTACTAACAGTTCTAAAGTGCCAATTACATACCTGCAGAGACAAGCAAAGAAATTTCAAGTGAAGATCTGTGGATATTACAGTAATTCCTAGTAGTGCTCAAATATATTTAAAATTTATAGTTGGCAACAGTGCTGAGCAACACCTAATAATTTTTTTCCTTCCCCTGGAAGCAGATGTAGTTGCTTTTCTATTTGTTATCTTTCCCTCATTTGAAATATAAAAAGCTTCATTAAAAAAAAGATTAATTACCCTTACATCAAAATGCTAACTTTCACAATGTGAAATTAAGACAGTATTCAGAAGCAGATGATGACTTACTTAAATAGATTGTCCATTAGGTATCTGTAGTTAGGCTGACTGCTTTCAGGCATAAAACAAACGGCAAACACAACAATGGCATTTAACCCATCACCATAATAACCTAAAAACAAAGAAAAAAGCAGCAGTAGTGACAAAGGTGACTATACACTGGCTACAGTTACACAAAGTCAAGTATATTCAGTAAGCTTTTTCATTATTTACCTTAAAGAGTATTCTATATGGACAGATTCATGCTGTTACAGAAAACCTCAAGATTTCTTTTTCAAGTTTGTCTACTAAAGAAACAGCTGAAGTTGATGTAAATCAAATGCTGTGCCTACAACCAACATCTCAGTATAGAATCTCAACATATTTAATGACATTTTATGTAGTCAACTTTTCTTCCAACCAGAACTCCACAGACCTTTGGGAATTCCTGAGTCATTAAATTGATTTATGACTTAGTAGCTCTAGTTAATGCTTTCAACACTCTTATAACCAAAAAACTACACTGGTAGCACTGAAACCGTAGAAGAGATCACAGAATCATTTAGGCTGGAAAAGACCTTTGAGATCATCAGGTCTGACCATTAACCCAGCACTGCCCAGCCCACCACTACTAACCCACGTCCCTGAGCACCACAGCTATGCGTTTTTTTAACTCCTCCAGGGACAGTGATCGCACCACCTCCCTGGGCAGCCTGTGCCAGTGCTTCACCACTCTCTCAGTGAAGAAATTTTTCCTAACATCCAATCTAAACCTCCCCTGGTGTAACTTCAGGCCATCTCTTCTTCTCCTGTTGTTTGTTAACTGGGAAAACTTACCCCCAGATAAGTACATCTTATTACATATGTGCATGTTAGTAGCTTCATCTGAACATATGTACATTTTGGAACTTGAGTTTAATAGGGAAAAAATATTAAATCAACCATACGCTTTAATATTGCAGCAAACGAATCGTCACATGAGTCCTTATGCCCAAAGCTCTTCCTGTGCCACCCCAACTCAGCTTAAAGTAGCAGTTCCCCTCAGCACATCACTAATCCTTACCACCATGACTGATAACTTTTTTGTATGGTTCAATAGCCTTCATGTCCACCCTATGGTCCTGTTCTCCAATCCTAAACATTCGCCAGCGTCGACCATCATCCTTCTCCTCGGCCACAGTGTATTCAGTAAGTGATCCTTTCCTAATTACATCAGTAGTTTTTGGTTTCGGAAGATCATCTGCCAAAGTTAAAACATGTTCAAGATCCATTATGAACACTATGTGTAGTGACAATGAATTACAACATGGGTTAACCACTTTGCTATCTAATATATTTTAATATTCTTTAGCCAGTCAGACATACCAGCTGACTTGGTTCCTTCAGTTATTACAAAATAGGATCTCATGGGTGTCACATTTTATCAAAATATTCTATATTGGCAGTTACCCTTTGACCGTAACTTTCTATGTTAAAGTACACGACAAATGTCTATCCCTGTAGGAAGTCTATTTAATTGTAGGCTTTCAGAACAAAGACCTTAATAAATCTCATCAAAATAGACAAAGTGGTTAACTCCAATGACAATTACACAGGTTGCTCAATCACAGATTTATGTAAAAGCATGATTTAAAACATTGACAGTACCTTACAAGCAGACATGCAGGCAAATCTATTAGAAATTAAATCTAATTCACATATGTGCAATCAATATATATGGAATTTATGCTGACAGCAATCTGTAAGACAATTTGCTGCAATTAAATTATGATTCTTGACTTTGTTGCATAGACCTTACCCAAAGTGAGAAAACCTACTGCAAGTTAGTTGTCTGTTCCCAAGACAAAGCTGTTAATTGAAACTATCCTTCCAGGAAAATGAAGGCAGCAGCATTAAAGGAAGAAAAGACAGAAACCCTTTTCAGCCACTTTTAAAAACAAGACAGAAACATCTGGAACATTTCCTTCGCATCATTGCAAAACTAACTCTAAATACCAGTTCCTCTTCACTAAAATGATGACAATCCTTTTACACAGGTAAGCCCAGAATCCGTTATGAAAACTTTACCTGCAATATGTCTTTAGGTATTTAAAAAGCCCACTTTAAAGAGTGTTTGTTTCTCCATTTTTAAGCTACCTTGGAATGAAGAATAGGTAGTGTTTCATGCATAATGGTGAAAAGAGAACTTCCTATTTACTCAGGAATTAAAATTACTTTGTTTTCAGAATCATAATAAAGAAATAACATGTTTAAAAGAAAGAACTTACATGTTTACTTAAGAGGCAATAAGTCACAAAGTTTAGAAATTAAAAACTCAACTTGTTTGATGAACACAACCAACAGGTTTTGCCTTACATAAAAGGGCCTTAAAACATAATTTAACTGCAAGTTTAAAACCTGTGCTTTTAACTCCTAAATAACTTTTTTTTACCTCAAATAGAATTTGCTGGATTCTCTAGGTTTTGCCTATAAGGCTATTATGAATTATCTACACATTTCTTAATTTTAAGAACACTATAAGTGTTCTTATATAGTGGCTATAGCTGTTAACTTCCTACCAAGTAATTTCAGAACTTAATGCAAAATAGAGGCTCTTCTACCACTTCCAGTCACTCCAGAACATGTGCAAACTCTAAGACTACTGAGCTTTTGCCATTCTCACCACAGTAAGATATGAGATCAGGTGTTACTATTTTTAAAAATATCATTCAGTCCTCCTTAAATACAAAGGCTTGCAATTCAAAAATTTCTGATGAGCTGATCTATCACCTATATCCCTTCATATGGTTCACCTCCATTTAAAACTGGTTTAAAATACTTGTAAAAACATCTTTGATTTTTTTTCCCAGGTTGGTTCTTAAAAAAATACTGCAACAGAGAGGATTTTCCATAACTTTGAGTCTTACAAGTGTTTAACGACATTCACCTAAGCTTATCTGGAGTTAACAGCTATTATGTTGCCTGTTTACTAATCAGTCAAGGTTTCATTTGCTCTTTTAAAATTCACTGTGCCTATTTCTAATCTAACCACTCCCTATATATTTTTCCTCTTCTCGTATTGAGTCATAGTCACTTCTCACCTGAAAAACTGATGACCTGCACATAAGAAAATAGAAATGTTTTAGGGCATCAGATAAAACAAAACACTTACCTTCCCATTCAAACTCATTGCTGTTTTCTGAAGGTGTGTCCAAATCATCCAAATCAATCTCTCCACTCTCATCCAAGTCATCAGACAAAACAGATTCCTCACTGTGATCCAAAGTTAAGCTAATATCTGGAGCCATTAATTTCTTCTTCACTTTGGTTCCATTAACCTCTATATTTAAAAAAGCAAATTATTTATTTTCAAAGCTAAAGCAAGTTTAGATAAGCCTGTAACAAGAGCACAGTGCTTTCTCAGAATGCATTGTAAGTTAATGCCCTTAATTTATACAGTTTCTCTTTGGAGTAAGAATTAAATACAGGGTGAAAAGAACAGCACTTATGAGGTGAAAGCTCTCGAGTTCTCAAGACTGTAAGTTTACCCAATTGCACACACACTACGATCACAGTGGGAGACCACCACACTCCCTACAAAAGAAAAATCTGAAGTGCTGTCACCACCTAAGCAATTCCTGCCCTATTAACTATATCAGATAACTAACTCACTCTTGAAAATAATGCGATAGATTCATGCCCCTAGGCCTTTGTTTTGTTCGGTATTTGTAACATCATAAACATCTTTGATGAAATAAAAATTATTATACAAGCTGCAGGGAGGTTGGGGGGAAGGCTGACAGACAACAGTGAGGACAGAAAATTAAAGAAACTATGAGATGAATACACATGCTGCGAGACACAAGATATGTGTGATTTAGACAGCAATTGAAAGCAGGGAATAAATTAAAATGACTGGTCCAGCACTGGAAATGCCACAACTAAAGCAGGCTGACAACATCCAGAAAATTTACAAATGTGAAAAATCCCGTCTGTGTTATTTCCCCTCTGACCATTCAGACAGGCAACGTTCTTCAAAGGCCACAAAGGTCTGAAATTTGGCACCAGACTAAGGCAGGCCCTAGCTGATGCACAGAAGCTAAGTAATGAATCAAGATTTTAAGACAGGTCAGGAAATGAGCACGGTAATTCATTTCTGTCCAGTATCACCTGGATAGCCCTGTTCATAGGGAGGATGAAGAGTCTCTTATTCCAAACACCTTTTATTTCTAGACAACAAGTTTATAATACCCCTCACATAAAAAAAAAAAATAATAATCTTATTTAGAATGTTATTTGCTCAAGTCTGACTCAAAAAAAAAAATCCCCAAACCAACCCCCTAAAAGAAAACAGAGCTTTAAAACAGCCACTTAAGGTAGCAAGTAGTCAGCTTGACTGGATTGGAATGTTCTTACCAGCTTCACTTTCTGTTCCACCTGCAGCCAATATATCTGACTCAACAGGATCGTCCTCTGGCAGGGGCCTGGTGCACAAAGTAGAAACTTTTTACAGAAGTTTTTTTCTTTTTTAAATAGCCAGCTAAATGCCAAATAAATAGACTTATGCACTGCTAAAAACACTACCGCTGGACAGTACTGAATTTACATATAGCCTAAGTTCAAACTTTCAGTAAACAAAGCACCAAAGTGGCAGAGAATTCCTTTACAGCATTCAAGTAATCACCTGTTGATGTGACAAATGCCAAAACACTGGTTGCTGCCAGTGTGTGTCATCCTTAAGATAACGTGTCATATTCTTGTTTGAGAAAGTTTGACATTAAATACAAGTAGTTTAGCCATGTTATTACAAAACGGCTCCGGTCAGCGGGTTTAGTTTCTTTGCAGGCCCAAACATCACTAGCAGTCTTAACTTAAAAAAGTTGCTTAATGACATGACTTGGGCCTTCAGACACCAGTAATAATATGCAAACAATTGCATATGCAATTGCAAATATGCAAGCAATTGCAAAATATTACCACAGAAAAACAATGCCAAACTTTGAAATTTACACTTTAGTAACACGGGGAACCTCAGCGGTGGCATTCCTGTGTTAGTTAAGCATAGTCAGGAACAGGAGGTGATCCCTTTCCTGACCACACAGAAAGATGCCACCAAACCTTTTCCAGATTACTATGTTAATGGAAATTACTTCAATATTACTACTGAGTGTTAACTCAGATACAGAGGTAGCTTATTCTGGATGTTATGCATTTGATTAAAATTAAAAACCTTGGAAAATCTTCATCTTGCCATTCTTCCTTAAACTCTACGCCTTCCATTCTCCAGCCAACCTGAACTGCTAACAGAGACTCCTGATAAGCCAGAACCTCTCGTCTTCAGGACAGTGGGCCACAGAGGAGCTGCAGGAACACAACAGGAGATGCCAGTTCAATACTATTGTTATTCCTACACTTGTGACACATCCTTTCACTTATCACCAATTTGAGGTATTATGCAGAGGAAAAAACATAACAGGGAGAAGCTTATGGTTTGTTTCCTTTTTTTTTTCCTCATACGAGACAGCTTATGGAATTTTATAGGTTTTCATACAATAATTCAGGTTGGAAGGGATCTCATGTAGTCCAATGCCCTGCTCAAGTGGGATCAACCTCTCAGTTAAAAATCAAGGCCCTGAGCAACCTGATCACATTAGTTCACTCCAAACTGTAGAAACCTGACAGCACTCTAGATTCCATAGGAGATTCTGAATAAGTATACGTTTTGAGAAAAAAACCCAGACAGTCAGATCTAAAATACAACCAAGTTCTTAAAACCAAACACACACTTTAAAGACAACTATTGCAGAAAGCGTTTTCAGAGAACTCACCATATGATGTTCAAGTCAAGCTGTGTTTTTTCAGGTTCACCCATCACCAGCAACAAGAAATCCCCAATAATTGAACATAATAAACCATTCTGCTGACATACAAGTCCAAGCCAGTTGAAGCTCTTTGCTGTGTTGGCTCTAAAGATTGGCAGGAATAGGTAAACTTATCAATACCAACCAAAACAGGAAACGATGACATTTTTAAATGCAAAGAAGCAATCAACATACACCACCAGTAAATACAAAGTCTTAATGTAATCATACTGCTTATTAAGCCAGAGACAATTTTTTCCATGTGGTTAAAAAGAAACAAGTTACACTTTACTGTTTTATAGGATCACCTTTCACAACAAATTTCCATTTCTCTTCTCCTGACCTGATTACAACCACAGACTGGTTTTAACACATCCTGCAACACTTAAAGCTACACAAGTTGATTAATAAAAATATTTAAGACTAATTTTTTTGTAAAATTGCCAGTACCAGAGACAAATCAAACAGTAATGACTACATTTAAGCTTATTTTACTGATGTTTCCCTGCTTCTCTCACCCAGAAAATGGAAGTAAAATCTCTACAAGGTAGCAACCTAGCTCCATTGATGGTCACTCTCCTTGTTCAAATCATTTAGCCCCTGCACTGCTCAGCTGCTGGCAGTATGTGCCTGCGCACACTATCTCCAAGAAGCTGCCCCCAGCAATTGTTCTCCCAGCTCTCCCCCCCCTTGCTATTTCTCCTTTTTGACTAATACGCTGTTTGGAGCAGTTTCTTGCTGGTTGAATCATATGACTTTCCTCCTGAAACATGTCCTCTCTCCTAAAGATTAATGATGTTCTCAGCATACAGTTTCTCCTGGATACTAAGCTGCTGAGTGTTTGCAACAATGAATTTTCAATATGTGCTTGGAGATAAGATCATGTTTTGCTAAATAGTAACAGTAAACATGCACATAGCTCTTTATGCATTTGCTTCAGGACACGGAGACGAAGCATGAGAAGTGGAGATGGTACCGTATGGAGTCAAGATAACAGTGGTTACTATCAGCATGGAACAGACCATCTGATTTTTTTGCATATTGCAAATATGCAGCTGCCTGTAAACAGACACTAAACCAAAAAGAAATATCTAAACTGATTACTTTTTTCTTAAGGGACAGATGAAGAAATTAAGAAAACCAACAGTAAAAAAACGCCGCTGCCACCACCCACTCCCATCACTGTGCAGGTGGTGATGCCACTCTTGAACTCGCCTGCACTGCATTCACAATACAGTTGCCACCAGACAGTTTGAAGCACGGTTTTGCTCCAAGACTTAAACAGTTTTCTTTCCACGTTTTTGAAGAATACCAAATGCCAAGTAACATCTATTAATTTCAGATGTACAGCATATCAGTGCAGAAGCAATTCCTACCTGTATGTATTCCATTACATTAAGATAAACTTTATACACTAAGACAGGCACAGCATTTAAAAGTTATTCATGCTGTAGTCAAAGTTTAAAATACTTATTACAAAATACTTCTCACATTACTTGGAGAACTTCTCATTAAGGTACATTTGAAAGCAGTCATTTGCTGAACACCACATAATACAAGTGCAAACTTCTTACAAGGCAAGTTCCAAGTTCAACATCAAATAAGCTTGAATTAAAATTTTTCAGTATCCTACTCAACTTGCAGACTAAGCAGTTGTTTTGGATGTTTCAACTTAAGTCTCATGAATAAAAGTACTATCATTTGTCAACTAGAAGAATGAGAAGGAAGGAGGAAGGGTAATCTCAAGAACATTTAAAAAGTGCTGACTACAGAATGATTTTACATCACTAATACAAATTATTACAGTGTGGGGCAAGGGGGATATCTACTATTTCTGCTTATACAAACTAAAGCAGTTTAGAATAGTCTTCCTATAGCTGCTCTGGTAGTGCTGACACCTTCTGGTTTTGTTATGCCAAAATCTATTTTTAATTCTGCTGTAAATCTAAGATCTAAAAGCTCAACTTGAAAAATGTAATATATTGTAATAATGCAAGTATTTATTAAGCAGGTAGGGGAAAGCAATTAATTTCCTCCTGATCCTAGCACCCTTCACAGCCAACTCAAAAAGTCATGGTTTCTGAGAACAGCAAGTCTGATCTTTTTTACTCTGTTGCTCATTTCTTTCCATTTTACTTGAAGAAATGGAATCAGAAGACTGGGAGCTATCTGAAGGTCAGAAACTTCAACACATCAAAGAACATCTGGATATAGGATTGCCATGTGGTTCTGCTCTCTTACCAGAGCCACTGGACTTTGGTGCTCAACAATGCCTTTTACATTTTTAAGTATCTCAGCAGGCAAGTTACCATACTACAAGAAGGAAAAATCTATCACAAGGGAACACATCGCTAAAATGCACTGTTCTTCCACTACAGCTAATGAATAGATTTCCATTTCCACAACACCAGGTTAAACCTACTTCAGTTTGCATCTGAAGAGCATTATTGCTTGCACCAGGAGTCAAGTATCAGCGTTCTCACCCTTTTTCCTGGAAGAAGAGATAATTTTCAGAGTTCTCTCATTAATATCAAGCTGGCTTAGTTAGTAGGTGCTGGAATAGCAAACACAACAGTGTCAAGAAGCCAATTATAAACTGCCATTTTATTATATTTAGTTTACAGCTAAACAGAGACTACAGTATGTCCCAGATACTTACAAAAGAGACAACAGAATGCATGAGATTACTTTTACTCATGAAGTCAAAGACCCCTCACAAAACTTTTTCAGGTTTTCACCCTTGAGTTCTCAGAAGAATACAGAAATAAACAGGAATTACGCATTGACATGGTCATACCTGCCTATCCAATACAAAGGCCTATATCCAGTCCTCAGCACCTCAACATTTGAAGTAGAATAAATACAAAATTTATTTTGAAAGACAATTGTACCAAAAGCACACTGTTGAACTATGTACCTGATTGGCAAAGAATAGCATGCTGTTGGCATCTCCAAAAGTTGAGATCACTTTGAAAAAAGGGAGCCTACTTTTTTCTACATTTCTCTCTCACCATTTCGACAGAAACATTAACTGAGTGTCCGTGGAGTGAATTCCAAGTTACAGGCATTAAAGAGGTGCCTCTATGAGTATTTTTCACATTTGGTTTTACAGCAAGCCAAAAGTAAGGAACAGATATTTTCTGCTACACACATCCACATGGTGCAGCTCAATATAATTTGTTGCTGTAATTTCTAAGTGGTTTTATAACCCCACTGACTTTCTGAATGTGGCCACGCAAGCCACGATCTCAGGAAACGTTTCCCAGACATGGACACCCAAATTATATCACTTATATGTTTGCATACAGAAGTGATGCAAGGACTTTCACTGATAACAAGTGGAGTTTTTTTTAATTTCTGTTTCCTTTTACTCCCTTCTCTCAGCATCAAAGCATGGAGCAATCAGCCAGCTAAAACAGAAAACCTGAAAACACTCTTGCTGTCATCTGTCATGGATGCTACTTCAGACTCCCGTTCAGAGCAACAGAAGGATCCACACTTGCGGGTCACTGCGATGCATTTGAAGGTAAATACGAACTCATCAGACAACAGACAAAACCAATGCATACCCTGCCGAAATACAATCGATACTGCTTCATAAGACTGCAATACACGTACGAGTTCGCCAACAATAACCAACTACAACTTGGAGTATCACGGTGGCAGACGGAAACGGAGGAACGGAACTGGAAGGCACTGGGAAGCAGCGGCACCGCCTGTGCCATCGCTGTGCACTGTGCATCTGCCAGAGCCACACCGGGGTCACCCCCTCACCCCGCCCCAGCCCACAAAAGGGGGCTGGGGTGGGGGTGGGGTGTAAGTCTCGGTAACGGCAGAGACCCCCCAGCCCCACAGCGAGGCTGAAGCTCGCGCTGCCCCGGGACGGGACGGTCCAGCTGTAACACTCAGTACCGGGCCTGCCGCCGCCCAGCAAAGGCCACACAGCGCCCGGGGGGCCCGCCGGCACGGCTTGGCTCAGCACGGCTCGGCTGTCCGACCGGCCCGCCCCGCTGCGGGGCCGGGCCCAGCTCGCCGTCCGGCCAGCGCCCGCCGGGCCACCCACCGGCGGCTCTAGCAACCCGGGGC
>JAVJGJ010000060.1:21163454-21178251 GCA_035590215.1 Microhierax caerulescens
AAGCCCCTTCCACCGCCGCCCCCCCCCCCCCCCCTTGCCATCCAAGCAATACATTGCTAAACCTGACAGAACTTTGCAGCTGCAGCAGAGCTGTCTCTCTATTCCTTTCCCAATTTATGCATTCTCGCAACACATTTTGTGCCAAATCTCACCTATTTTCATCTCTCCTGTTCATTGTCTCTTGTTCCAATAAAAAACTTAAAAAAAAAAAAAAAAGGAAAGAAAGAAAGAGAGAAAGGCAGGGAAACTGGCTGAGCTATTGCCTTCTTCCTAAGGGAACCACCTTCAGAGACAGAGCAGATGTAAGCAGTTGCCACATCTGCTGCAGTTCTGGAGTAGTGGATGCCTTGGGTTGCGGACAGACCATATTCAGCTTCGTTATCAGCTGCACGGAAGTTTTTATGTCAATCTAGGCAGAGCCTGCAGCCAGCCGCAGCATCAGGGAAAGGGCATCTAAAGCCCAGGAAAGACAGACACTGTGTCCATGCACTGATACCATTCTGGCATTTATTCTGTGAATGCACTTTCACAGACAAAAGAGATTTGTCTTACGAGTTCATATCTTCATTTTCACTAGAACATTACTATTAGGTTGCAAATGAAGCCTGTGATATTAAAAATAACATACAAGCGAAGTCCAGTACAGTTAGCAATCACATCACCTAGAGAAAGAAATGAGAATGAAATAACAGCTTGACAGTGGCAAGGTGTCAATTCCTTACTTCTGTAACCACAGAAAGACATACTATTTCATAAAATCATTTTGGGGGTACAGTGGGGAAAAATAGAGTAGTTTGTAATGTTATTATTTGGTCAAGCAAAAGAATATTAATAAATATATATTTCTATCTCAGGTACTATATCCAGCTGAGGGACTTGCCTGCACCATCCCAATCAAGATGAGGCTTTAATTAGCTTTGAAAATTAAGCAAATTGTCCTTGGCAAATAAGAGCACCGACATGTTTTGCTGGAATCGGGGACTTTTTATTTATAGATTCCTACTCCACGTTCTACATTGAAGATGAGAGAACTAAGTGCTTACAGTGAAACAGTAGGGAGGCTTATTAAATCAATACACATCTGTTAGATAATGGGCTCTAAGTCTAGAATGTTATTCTGAAAACCTCTCAGCAAAATGTTGCTTGTTTGGCACTGTTTTCCTTCAGCTATTCCCTTGTTGAAGGATCCCCTCCAGAGCTGACCATCTATTTTGCAGTGTTCCATTCCTAGCAAGCATATCCGTATATCTCTGCCAAATGGAAGGGATTCTCCAAAAATCTCACACAATATCCTCAAGTATGCAAGCACACAACAGCAAGGTGCTGGGAAGTTTAAATCCCTTCACCCCATAGCAGAAGGTTAAGGCCTTATGAACACCAAGCAAGCCAACGGAGCCAAAAAATCTCCTACACTACTTGCAAGGTACTAGTAACAGTTTGTAATGACATCTTGAAAGATCTGCAAAATTATACATATAGACATATCTATACAGAAATATAAAATATATGAAGGTATTAAATAGATAGTATATTCTGTGACACATGTATAACAGCATTGGGACATGTAGGCCTTTTCTGTGACAGCCAGAGTGACCTCCCGGCTCAGCCAGCAGGCAGGGTGCTGCTCTGCATTCCCTCTCCCTTACAAAGTCACCCTGAGTCAGTCAGCTCCCAGCCTGTGCACCCTGCCCGCCTTGCTTCTGTTTGCTACATATTGTGTGAGGCAAAAGTTGCCCCTTGCAGGATCTGGGAAACATTCACCAATTTCATTCAGAGCCCCTGGGCACTGCTGCAATAAACATTAATTAAATACTATTTACCCAGTTAGATATGGGTAAATATTTTACCTTTATCACCTTAAAGTAAACCATAGCTTGGCTCTTAGCGTGTCTATATTCACTCAGAATGTAACAGTAACAAAACTTAAAAATGAACATATATTTAATAGGTGTCATTGTCACAAATTGGAGCCTGTGCAAATAAAGTAAGAATGGATTGTAGGGAGTACAGAGGTCACGCTTATGTTTATGAAACTTCACTCAGCCATGTTTTTGCCACAATATGCATAAATTTGTGTACTTCTGTAATATTTGTATTCACATTTTACAGACACGCAGATATGTTTTCTGCAGTGGAAAACAAAAATGAGAAAAGTACATATAAGGCTGTCATCTACTGACTCATCATGGTAATTCCTGATACAGTGGTTTCAGCAACAGCACTGAGCATGTGCAGAGAAAAATAAAGGATGGCTGATGTTTGCACACTAAACAGTGTGAATCATAACATATCAATATTAATCTATCCCTTATAAAATCTTAAGACCTTTTCATTTAATGAATAAGATGCTGCACAACAATATAATCTGTACTTTTCCAAATTAGTCACAAATCATCTGGTTTCTCTCCAATTACTTGATTTTTTTTCTATTCTCTAAATGTTACTGACCTAAAAAAGATTTCATCAAAGGCTGTTGGAATCCTAACCCCTCTAGCAACTATTAAATTGGTCCACTCTGTGTCCTGTGCTGACAAATCATTATACTCCAGAGCCTTACAATCCATGGTAGTATCTCAATTAGGCATAAAGATGAAGCAACAGTGTTTCAGATTCATCCATACATCTAAAAATGACTTTATTCTTAAATAAAATAGAAAATCCATATATGCAGTGATCCCTAGTCAGTTATTGCTAAGTTCACTAAGAACAGAATGCTGCTTCTGCAAGTAAACTAATCGAGTGGTTTCAAATCAACAGTTTAAAGTTGCGTCCTGCCTAAGTTAAGAAACACTGAAAACAGCATCCTCTTCCTTCTTTCCTATGTTTTCTTCCAATTTGCATTAAGCAAACTGGCTTTGTGCATAGCTTTTTATAGCATTTGCCTTGATAAGTACTCTGCTTAATCAGCGAAGACTGGCTGACAGAGGTAACACGTACTGAGATTCAGGGTATCCAGAAAATAATAGTGAACTCACTGAAAAACAGAACTACTGAATTTTATGAATTTCTTCAGCTTTATTAACTGATCATCCTAGTACAGAGACAAGAGTCCAGCTCAGCCCTTCTGTCTCCAGTGCTAAAGCTATTCCCAAACATGTCATAAGGACCACACAATTTATTACCTTTGGCACTAAAATACCAGGAGTATGTAGCAGCAGTTCAAGAGATTTCAAGTAAGCTTGGAAGTGAAATGATGTTTGGGTTTTTTTTCTTCTACAAGGAAAATGTTATACTATGACTGAGCCACACTCAGTAAAGCTGAGTTAAGCCGAACAAGAATGACATGAAGAAAGGAGAAGTAACTATTCTCCTTCCAGTGCATCTTTGAAACTAAATTTCAGTAAGCTCAAAGTAGGCTCGCTTGGCAGCAGAAGCTATTCTGGAGGAACAGAGCACTGTTTATGCCATTTCTGCAATGCCACTTTTCTAAATTTATAAATCAAATCTATTAGAAGCAGCAGCCACTAAATGGCAGGAATTACTTTAGCCTCAATTAAGAAAAACAAGTCCATTTCTTCTCAGAACAACACTTGAGTTGAATCTTTAATTAAAACAAAAACCATCCAAACAAACAACAAAGCCCAAGCAATGCAGTGGGACCTGTGCCATTTGATCAAGCAACCTCCGCTCAGTTATACCAATTACTTCCCCCTACTACAGTTTTCCTGTATGTTGTGTCACTGTACAATGACTTCCCCCACCACCCCCACCTTGTAGAACAATCTAGACTATGTTAAATACAGCCATATTTCACTGTTAAGTCACTTGGCACCTACTGGAACCTTCAGGAATCTATTTAGAAGTCTTTATGTACTGCTTTTTATGAGAGCATGAGAACCGAAGAGTACCAGAACTTCTTTAGGAACAAGCAGATTCTGATTTGTCTCTGTATTTGGGATACTGTAAGCTAATCAATGCAAAGCTAGTTTGCAATGGCAGCTTTTCTACATTTCTTTGGCATCATCATCCCCCACTTGACTAGTCTAAAATAATCATGATTTTAAACACAAAGTGGCTTCCTGGATGGGTTCCATAGGCAACTAGATCCTGTAACTCCCAGGGTACTTTGAACTTGTGGAGATGCTCAATATACTTTGCCAGGCTTAGATTCTGTTTTAGTGAATCATGAGATAATGCTGAAGTTGTCTTAAAGATTTTACATCTTTCTGAGATCAAATGCTTATAATAAAGTTTTTAATTCATCTATTTTTTCTTATCTTACAGATACCTCAATGAAAGCATGTCTATTGCAAATTAAATCTGGGACAGTCAATAGTCTGTCATCCCATGCTGACAATTTATTGCTTATGTTTTACCAGTATCTTCAATTTGGTAGTCAATATTTTGTTTCAAGGTACTTAGTGGATACCACACACACTCTAACAGTCTAACTTGACTAGCAAAATCCTGACCTAATTACTGACAAGCTGCTGATCAAGAAAGGTTAGTTAACTGTAGGTTTAGTTATTTCAGCTGGTTCTGTCCTTCTGAAATATAACAGAGGTTGATGGAAAACATCCTCTTTATCTTTAGATCAGATTCCCATATCAGACTGTAACTAGTTGCCTATATAACCCATCCAGTGGGCCATTTCAGGTATTTCAAGTCATGATTACTTTTATGCACCACACATGGACCACTCTGTTGGCTTGTCACACCTAAAAAGGAGCCAATAAAATGTATTTGCCATGGTTAGCAAGGAAGGAAAATGTTTAACTTCAGCAAAGGATACTTTAGCTGCTAGACAAACATACACTAATTAATCTCATTGTTTCAAAGTAAAGTACAAGTCCGACACATACATTAATGCTAACAATTCATGCAGTTTGGGACAGTGTAGGTTTAATGGTTTACCTCCATCTTTACAATTATCTTAAGATGAGGTTGCTGTCTATAATCTTTACTTGATCTTTTAAAAGGAAAGCTATAGTTTTAATACTGGAATTGTTATTTTACTCTGAACAAGCTCTTCTGAATCAATGCAGGGTCCGGTGTACTGGTGAGTGAAATTTCACATCAAATTTTAAGTTGTCTTCCTAACAGATACGTACAATGAAACGCTATGTTATGTTCCAGTGCTACATAACAGCAAGCCTTGGAAGCCAGCCATTCTTCTTTGGGCATGTTTTTTTGATTTTAAGACCATTAGGCTTGCCCCCGCCTGGAGTTCAGAACTATTTTTACTATAAAACAGCATTTTGCTGCTATCAGTATGGGAGAAGCGAATATTTACATTGTAGGTGTAAAGTTTTATCGTAAAGACACTTCTCTGGTGCAACAGCTCATCAACTCCAAAGGCCTTTGGAACAAGCCGTGATTCTGACTACAAAATTAATTTGAATTACATCACTCTCTGTAAGGGAACAGCATGAAACCTACTGTGAAATGAATATTCCTGCTGTATCAATCTTTTTTAAATTTAGTATCTTAATATGACCCATGGCTTAAGTCACCTTTTGTACTGCTTTCTGTTTGATTATAATTTTATCTATTAATCATGTTAATCCAATAGAATCTGCCTTAATCAAATGCAAGTCAATTACCCACTTCGTCAAATTATATTTTTAATGAAAGACATTTTTTAATATTGAATACCAATTAGGGACGTGTTTAGGGTAGCGTGGCTAGCTTTAGACCATGGGAGTAGTTGGCCCTCCACTGAGAAGGTAGTTTTCATATCCACTTATGGCTCAAATAGTTTGAAGAACACTTCTGAATGGACACGGAACTCACAGTGGGCAGGTGTTGTCTACACTCATAGCGCTGTCCCACGCTGTCCCATCTGCATGCCTGCAGTCTGATCCCAGAGAGGGATTGGGCTGGGTAGACTTTAAAGGACAGGTCATAACTTGCCACATGAGAATTCAAATTAAGAGGAAGGCTACACTGGTCAGTGGTCATAAACGTGAGCTATGATAATCAAATGTACCAGCCCCAAAGCTGCCTGGATATTCAGATCCTTGACCCACAAAGGCTTACTCAGAAAAGCTTCCCTGACTGTAACAGCAAATGTTCTATCCCTTTCATTCCCCTGCAGCTAGAACTCAGAAGAACAACCTATGTGTTTCATGAGTTCATTTCCATCCCTGTTTGACCAACTGCCATTAAATCCTAAACCACAATTCAAGCTATGGAGCATTATGCAAAAATTAGTCATATCTTCTTTTAGCTTTACCATATGATCACACCTGAAAATGAAGACTGATTGATCTGATAGACGAAGAATGCTAACTGATTGACATGGTGAATCCAACCTCCTAAATCCAATGTGTGTAAAGATCTTCTTCACCTCTCTGCTTTTTATTTCCACCTCCTCGGTCCTAATTTGCTTGGATGTCCTGCAGCCCCTCACATTTCCAACTTGCTTCCCTGACAGCCCCAGGGAACCATTCTGAGAGCAGTGGCTTCATCTGCAGGCAGCCCATGTACCAGCCCTTTCATTAATCCAGAATCTGGTCATTCACCCCAATATCCCTTTTCCTTGGTCTTTACAGAGCACAAAATAGACTGTCTACTAAATAAGACATGTTTAACTTATATTTATATTACAATGAGGTCCTAATGGTACCATTGTACAAGAGTTCTGCAGGGAAGAAGGGAGTATTAATGTTAAAAGACAGACACTGCATAAATGCAGCATGTGCACACGAATGTTTCACTGGCAGTAGCATCACAGATTTGGAGGTTCATTAAAACAAAGGCCAAGTAAGACAATGTTCTTTCGATATTTACGCTTACACACAAAGCACACCTAGCATGAAGTCACCTGAACACGTTCCCTCGGGAAGAAGGATGCTGCACTGCACTTAGCAGGTATGCAGTTCCTTCAGAGCTGCAAGAGAGGCTGCACAAGGTGCACATTTATCAGTGTATAACTGGGTTTGTAATTGAGGAACTGGAAAGAATAAAGGTAAACAGACTTCCCTGATGATACAAACCAAACCAATGTCAGGGGACCTGTCAAACTGGTGAGAGAATCCAACAACCTCAGTACTCTGAACAGACTAATGGAGAGCTCGTGGCAATCACAGTCTTGGAGAATCTTTTCATTCACTCTGATTGGATTAATATTTTGGAGGAGCAGAAGTGAAAACATCTTGATTTTTAACAACCCCCATGGCCAGTTACTTTTCCCACGTTCTAACACAGCAGCCACAATTCCTTAACAAAAGCTGTCACCACCTTGTCCTGGTGACCTTCATCTTCTTAGGGGAATGTCGACCCTGCAGTTCAGAAGTGTGACTGCAGCTCACCTAAGCAGACCTGGACAACTTGGAGCTAACTGGTTCAGGAGGCAGCTGCACCGCATGGAAACATGTAGGGCTCCAGTTCCCACTCTGCATGCTGGGCATGCACAAACCCCCAGTTCTACGCTGACACACCAACTTGTCAGAAAGGCCATGTGCTAAGTCAGCAGCCCAACGTGCAGGGCCAAAGGCACCTGAAGTTTCCCAGTGTACTTAGCTATGCAAGAGAACATCTCCCTTGATATCTGGAGACATTTGTAAAGCTGCCTCAGGTACCTGTGCTCAAATCTAGTTGAAAGGACAGTAGCATGAAAGTGTATAAAACTAGGCAACTTAGGGATAAAATATCCTGACTTAATTGAAGGCAAGGTATTTAGCTTCCACCAATGTTTATATTTAGCAATCCCTTACAGATTTTATTCTGAAAGCTCAGCAGTTTTCAGCCTTTTTTGCCCCCCCCCCTTTTTTTTTCCCATTGGTTTTCTTTTCCAGATGCAGGCACTTGATCAACATCACTAGACATTGAGTTAGCCAGTGGCCATGATCAGACCTTTTAGGCTCCAAGAAAAATAACATGGCTGGTTGCAGGACAGCCAGGGCTTGCAGAAAGGAAGGGACATCTTCACAGGTGTTCCTCTCTCCTATAAGCCTCATTTTTCTTTCTCACTTGGACATGTCAACCTGATCCTTGGTCCGGTCTTAAAATATTCTGGATTTCAATGCAAACATTTGATATATGATGCAATTATTCTGTTGTCCAAATGCAGAATATCACTTAACTAAGGTCGTTCAACACAGTGAGCTTTTAAAGGACATTTTATAAGTCCTAAGACAGTAGTGCTTTCTTTCTCAGACACACTTTAAATCTCCCAGCTTCAGTATTTATGCTACGCAGCTGAGCAGAAAGGAGTCATTGGACAGTGGGGCTGCTTATATCCCTTTAATTATATACAGAGGACTTGGAAGGCAACAGCTTTTCAGACTGTGAGTTTTCGTAGCAAAGCAAACACTGAGAATGTAGCAGACTTGGTCTAGAATTGTGGAGTGCTGAATAAGATAAAGCCAAAATATACTTTGGCTGCAGACACATTGCAAACACAAAAAGGAATATTTCAAAGAAACTAACCATTATAAATTAAACTTAATCTGTTGCATTATTACTGACAAATACCTTACTGAAGAAGTCATCTTAAATTATATTGCTGATCTCCAATTTGTATTAAATTCAAAATACTAAACATTCATTGGGTATGGCTTTCCTGCACTGACTTTTCTATACAGTCATTTTTTTAATCTTCGTGTCAATTTAATTACTATGATTAGAATTAAAACAACATGAGTTTTACAACTGTTTAAATGTTCTGAACTCTTTCACATTAAAAAAAAAAAGCCTAATAGTTCTAATTTGCTGTTAATTTAATCTAAATAAATATTAAGCAACAGAGACACTTGGGGCTTTTGAAAGAAATTACGCCAGTCAGCCAGAGCTCGTTTACTCACTAAACTGATTGATAGCTATTTTCTACATCCTAACAGCTACATAATGTCCTTGTTTCTTGTAGTAACTGGATTGCCAATACAATATTGACAAAGCATCACTAGGCTGGAGCCAAGCTGACCTCACATCACCATTTTTCTTTCTGGACACATTACATTGCGCTGCACTGCGCTGAGTAGCAGCATGCCCAGACCCGCAGCTTGCAGAAAGGCAAAGCTCTCAGAGTACCTTAGCAGACCACACTTGTGTTGACTGGATAAATAATTTAAAAGTCACTTGAAAATGGGACTTCTTGTCTTATTGTTTAGGTGCCAGAAAGACTCTGAAAGTCAGTTCTTTTCCTTGTAACTATACACACTTTTCTTGATTCAGACTTGCTGCACAAGATGTGGTTACCCAAGCACTCCCAGGCACCACTTGCCATCTGTTGGGTATTGTGGGAGGAACCATAAAACTTTTCAAGCTTTGCAAAATTTCTGAACAAAAATATTGGCTTTCTTGAAGTTCCAAACAACAATAAAAAAAACCAATGTTATGACCAAGACTGAATGCCAAATCCCCGTTAACACAAAGCAGTATAAAATAAAGCTATCTTAAACAATTGCAGTTATCTTCAGGATTCTGTAAAATCTAAATATCCCGAATGCCTTTTGTTGAGGTCACATGAACTCATCCTCTGAAAATATGCAGATAAAAAGAAATGAAGTAAAAATGCTATATATACATTAACTCACTGAATTATGCTATGTTCTGGTGTTCAGTACAGCAAAGCCTCATAGAGCATCCCTTCAAAGGAAGCTGAAACTGTAAATATTCTTCAGCTCACTATCACAGCAATTTGTTTATTTTTCCAAGTGTACATTACATTCCATTGGTTTAGTCCTTTATCAGAACTACTGGCTGTTCAACCAGAATAACATGCTTTTTGAAGCAGTAACTACTGATTTGACTGAAGATCAGCATACACTTCTATTTTTGCATTATAAAAGATACAAAACAGATTTATATAGAAAATAGATGCTATTACAGTATATAATTAACACAAAAATAGTCTCCAGGCTTAAATGTCCAACACATTGAGAAAGCAATAAATTTATGTTTTAATTAGCTGTGTCAGTGCTGATAGAATTAGGCACAAATTTTTGTAGGATTATCACACACCAAACCGACGCTAAATTCCAATTTTCTGAATCAGTTTTTTATTTCTGACCAATATTCCTCCCCCCAGTCCCACCATCCAAGTTCTTTACAACTATATTCTTCCTTCTGAAAGCCTTTTTCTCAGCAGGTACAGTGAGTGAAGTGTTGGCATCTGTCTGGGCTCTTGCAATTTATTAGCAGGTTTGGGATAAAGTAATGTTGTTACTCAGGGCTGCAAAACTTCTGGCCATACTTTTTAATCCTTCTGCTTAGTCATTATGCTGAATTTTTGGCAGGATCCAGTTCTAACTTTGTTCTAGTCTATACAGCTCTGGGATCTTTCCCACCTTCCCTTTGTTTTGGGGATGTGCATCCAGTTGACACATGAAAAACAAGAAGCCAAGTTAAACCTTACCTGTTAGTACTGCAGTACTTGAAGACTCCCCAAATGATTCCTACCCTCATTTACATGACCTAGTTAATTTTCCCTGCAACACTTTCAAACAGAAAGACATCTCTAAATTCGAATGAAAAATCTCAACCTCATCCTAGGCTGATTACCTTGGGCTTGTATTAATATCCTAAAGTAGTTTGGCTTCACAAATAACTGCCATGCAGCAAAACCTCACCTATGCTTGCTCCCTTGAGTCAGTCGTTCCTGCCATTACAAGTGACATCTGGAAGAATTTCTCTGGCACAAAAGGATATTTCCATCCCTCTTTAACCCTGGTTGAAGATAATTAAACTGCACGATTCTCTGGAGCCCATGGTGATTTAGCAGAAGAGTTTTGCATTTCCATCCGGCCCTACTGGAGAAGCCAAGTGCCTGACTAATTTTGTGCATGTGAGTACATGAGTGTCTGAGCAGTTCCATTTACATCAGTCAGACTACTTACATGCTTAGGATTAATTACACATTTAAGGCAGATTTGCCAGTGATTACCATTAATTGCAACTGCAGTGATTTAGGTCCTTCCATGAGAGTTCACTTAAGTGCATATGCCTTTATTACTTTTTTCCTTCTTATTTAAGCCAAATTACCTCTTTGAATTCATAGCTTCCAAAAAAGCTAACAAACCCCCTAAAGTCTCAAGACACAGCTGTGCTACTGCAGTCAAATCCTATGAATTCCAGAGATGTACTTATGCACTGTCCAGACTGGCAAAACTGGTGATGCTCACCAGGCTCCATCACCTTGTTGTGAAAGACGCAGATTACATTGTTTATGAACTACATTAGAGATATATAGTAGTGCTTAGAAGCCTTCTACCTGAAGCACCTAAAAAAGTGATACAAGCTGATTTCACAGGTGTGTTATCATTTCAGCCCACAGGAAGCATGCATGGTGCACAGCGGCTGGTTTAGGGAATTAACGGCTTGGCCGTGGAGCCATGTTACTGTAAAGACAGATGCAAATCCCTGATCTGCTGCGATGTAGCTGTGTGTATTCCTACATCATGCTTCCCAAAGATCAGAGGCAGAGGGAGAATATGGCAAAAATAACAGCAGAGAGGAGCTACCATTATCCTCCAAAAGGAGAGTAGTCTGGCTGTGCTGGCACAGTACAACCACTAGTGTTAGCTCCAGACGAGCAGTATTTTAAGGAAAAATTGTTATTACAGTTGTCAGACTTCTGGTGCTACTTTCTTTCTGATTCCCATGCATTGTCATGACAATGCAACATTCACTTCACAAGTTTCTGAAAGATATCAACTCCAAATATAATGGAAAATGATAACTTAAAAGAATACTATATTTTTATAATGTATCTTCTATACTAAATTTAATTTAGGACTGTTAGTGATATGACATTTTCCTTTAATTTCTGCAAAGGGCTATCTTTATCCAGCAAATGCATGTGACGGAGGCAGACAGAGAGAGGTTCAAGGAGGAAAATGCAGGGCTAATAATGATATAAAGAGATTTAGACTTTAAGGAGTCAAGTCAATTTTCATCCTGATTGATCATAGTCAAATGCAATAATTACCAGTTAAAATACCCCTCCAAGAGGGCTCAATGCTGTAAGCAAGTATCAGAAAAGCCCAGCTTCAGCCATCATCCCAACTGATGTTAACAGGGCTACCTTCACAAACTAAGGCTTTGCATGAAATAGTCCTAAATCATGGGCAAACAAATATGGAAATGGGGAATTGCTTTGTTAGAACAATCCTGCATATTACAGCCTGACACTGCTCTGATAATCCCATCACCCAGGGCACCATGCATTCTGAGATGTAACAAGGAAAAGTACTGCAGTATTACTTTTAATAAGCCCTTATTAAAAGGTGCTAGTAGTTCTTGACTCTTCCCACACATCTGTTGCTATCCTGGCATTCAAAAGTGATCAAATATCTAGCTCAAGGAAGGAAGGAGAAAGTTGCACCCATTGCTTTCAGATTCTTTCCTCCTCCTTTTTTCCCCAGTAATAAAAAGGTATAGCTGGAAATTCAGAACATTTCAGATCATTGCTTCAGATATCCTGACAGACCTCAGGCATGTTTTGGCATAGCCAGCAATGAAATTCTAGTCACTGATTTCTGCCATTAAAATTCAACTTTTGGCCACTGATCTGCTACACTGAAGCCATATAAAATGGTTCGAGTTAGTAATGGTTCATCAAGCAAATGAAACCACTCTCTCTCTGGTGCTTTATCCAAACTTCACAGGTAGAAATTTTTTAGAACAGTGATGAAAATTATCAGTTCAGCACACGCAGTACCTGAGTGGTGAACATATATGTTTATATTAGGATATATTTACATCTATATAATAAATACTGTCATAACAGTAATATCACAAGTAGCATCTGATATTTAGTGATCATCTAAACCACTCTTCTCTTCAGAGTCACAATTTATAAAGTAAATTCCAATCAATAGTTATTTTTTTATTTTCCTGATTTATATTCAACTTGTCATTATTATTTATTAGAATACTTTTTTAAAAAAATTATATTTTACATTTGGACTATGAAAAAGTATGCATTTCTAGTCATTTTATGAAAATATAATTACAGATATTAATTTAGAGCTATGTACCCATAATTATATCTAAGTGCCTGCAACTGTGTATAGCTAAAAGACATAAGAAAATGAGAAATGTATAGTTTATCTATACACATAATAAAGGCAAAATAAATACAGGGTAGTCATTTTATATTATCCTTTTGATCTATAGACTACCAGTGGAAGACATAATCTTTTATTTATATTATGTGAGGTAAAATTTTGAAACAGGATTTTCTGTGTCTATCTTCCTGCTCACTTCATAATTAAGCCTGTAGGGCTGCATAGTTTATTTTTTAATGCTGTACTTGTCAATTTCTGTTATCACTAATTTAAAGTTCACAGCTCCATATATCATAAAAATACAAGGGCAAAACAATTTATATAGAAAACCCATTCTGAGTTGAGGGGGTGGCTAAGTTTTCCTGTGTGTTCTCGTGAAGATTTCCTTTCAAACAATGCTGATTTACAAAGCTGGAAAGAGAGTACAAAGCTCTAGTGACATGCACTTTCCTCCACACCTCCCTATCTTTCTCCCTTCCATCTTTCTGCCTTTATATATTTATTTTCTTAGAGATATATATATATATGATTGAGATAGAATTTTTGCCTTCATTAGTATGTTAACCTTTTTAATTTAGCTCCATACTTGCTAACACAATCAGTCCTACCAAGATCAACTATGACACTCACCATGAAGAAAAAGCATCTCTTATTTTACACAAAACATTACAAGGTCAGATCAGTGTCTTTCATCTCTTCCCACCTTCACCAGACTGAACAATAGGCAGCAATAATCCTGTGATATCCACAACTAATTTATCCAACAAGAAGACAGGTAGCACTCTGAACCGCACTGCTGCCTGAATAGGTGCAGTAAATAAGCAGCTTAATGGTAGCCTTTCAGGCAGGAGGGCAACATATCACAGCATGGCATTTTTATAATCTTCTTGGCATGCCTACAGCCAAGAGCACATAGCTGAGCGTATGTTCCCTCTTCTGTCGGGCTTAGGATGCATGTAATCGTTAGATTGTGACACATTGTGCCTTTAAGCAAGTTTAACTGTTTTATATCCCCTCTGATCTACAGCTTTGTACATCTGTTAAGTTGCCTCTTAAACTTCAGTCAGCACATCTGTGGATCTGATCTTTCTGAAGCTGGTTGCCTGGCTTAGGTTTTGCACGGTGTTTCTTTGTATCTGTCCGGTGTTTATTTGCAAGGAATACCTTTTGTATTAGTGCTCTTGCTGAGCTAGAGCAAAAGACCACAGTTAAATCTATATGGGACATCTTCATCTGGCAAAGAATTGAATGGGGCACTAGGAACTTAGTCCAATAACTTCAATTACAAATTGGTGAAGTGAATCTGTCCCTTTTCTTTATGTCTTTGAGCAGAGGGAATGTCTTCTCCTCACCCAAAAGATATTTTGCTCTAGAGGCATAAAGGAGCCAGTTACTGGACTTCTCCCACAAGGTCCCCCAGGAATACTGATTAAATAGCCTCAATTATGGGTAGATGCACTAATTTGCAGGTGCACTGACTACTCTTTTAACCTCCCACTGATGTTGGCCAGATTTCAAATACTTATTACATGTCAGCTAGTCCTTCAGCACTTTGTCCTCTGGCATGAAGCAGTCCTGTGTCAGCCAGTGCTCCCCAAAACTAGTGCACAGAGCCTGATTTGAGGAGTGCTGGGTAGAGGACTGAGCCAGCAAAGCAGAAACCCCTTTGACTCCTAGAAATACTTGCAGAAGTCCTCCACAAAGGAGCATATATCAGCCACAATGGTAGCCTGAAGATCTCTGCAGAAAGGCTGATGCTAAATTTATTTTATACTGCTGTTCTGTTGTGTTATGCTATACACTGAAAGCCTTCATAGAAACTGCAGGCACATGGGAAGAACATC
>JAVJGJ010000060.1:21178268-21189730 GCA_035590215.1 Microhierax caerulescens
AGAGGGCTGAATGATGCAGAGACTGGGGGATGGCATTTAAAGCTCCCTGTAAGCATAAACTCAAAATCAGAAGGGCCTCACAGCTTCTGCCGTGCAGCCACCAAAATGTAAAAATGCTACGGTAAATCTTAGGCTAAAATAGTTATCTCTGCACATACTTGTCAGCTTGTGTTCTGGGGGGGGGCTTTTCCAAGCACTGGAGAAAACACTGGAAATACATAATGTAGAAGGTTATGAGTCCTTAGGTTTATTCCTACCTTGATTTGAAGGCTATGAAATAATATTTCCTTGGTGAAGAATTACAAACTGCCCCCTATAAACTGCTAATTAAATAGAAACCTCTGTTCAGCCAGCACCATCGGGGGGGCGGGGGGTGAAGGCAGTGCCTGTCCTGCTCCAGCGGCCAGTCTCGCTCAGCCTGCCTGCACGGTGTGTTCCAGAGAGCACAGCAAAGTGCTGGCACCAGTGGGGCGCTGGCCTCCCCAGCCAAAACAGCTTCATTAGTATGTTAATCTTGCCTACACTGATGTTGATGACAGAATTCCTCATTACCTTTTTAATAAGTTCAGTAATATAAACTCAGGCATTAAATAACTGCTTTACTGCAAGAGAGTTTCTTTTGAGGTACTACCCAGATATGGGCAGGTTTTCATTAGTATTTTGCCAAGATATCAGTAGAGATCACATAACTATTCACTTATTAAAAACCTCCAGAAAATTACATTAAGCTACAGGAACTGCTTTTTGATTATTCTCACAGTTGGGATTTCACCCACTCTTATAAAAATATCTCCACTTCAAACCTAGAAGCCAAGGAACTGAAACAGAAGCCTCAGGTTAGGCAAGATCAAACGAGACCCCAAGCAAGTCTGTGAGGAACCACACGTCTCTTCAAATTACGCTGATGCAACAGTTCATTATCTAACAGTGGAGTATGCTCTGGACAAAGTGATGGAGAGGGATGGATTCTGTGTAGGTTTCCTCACTAGGAACCTTTCATACCCTTTAGCAACCTGGTGAAAAGGAACATTTGATTTATCAGCGTTGCAGGATTACTGAGAGATGCCATGGCTACCTTTTCCCAACACTGGCATTCAGCTGCCAGCTTTTCTTTTTAGGCGACTCCAACACAGTTGTAATACTTTGCTGCATCAGATGAGTTTCCTCTCTTTCTTCCTCCATGACACCCTTCACACTCTCCCCAAAATGATACCCTGTGTTTATATATGATGAGTTTTCCGGAAGAGCAAGAACAGACTTCTTAGTGCAGCATCATTACCCCTCTGGTTGGCAGAGAAGTAGAAAAGAGCTTGTCTGAGCTGGCAACCATCAAGCTTTACAGTCTAACAAGTTCCACTACTATAATGAAAATCCAAAGACCTGGAAACAATATACAGAGCTTCCCTGACTAATTTTATTATGCAGACACACTTAATAGCTCCTGTTACAATCACATTTATAGCAGGAAAACAGTATTGGATTGTGACTATCACACTAAATCGACATGGATTATCAGTCATTAAAAAGGAACAAAATTAGTAGCAAGCAGTAATATTTTACACTTATCAAATCTGCAGCTGGTCAAGGTTCATTACAATACTGTGCAATAAAGTCAGAAAGCATTGGCTCATTCTACAGAACATTTAAATCTCTATTGTATTTGTGTAGGATATAATTTCTGATAGCAATAAAGCCTAATAAAAGTTACACCCCGATGAATAAAGTGTTAATAAATTGACCCAAGACATTTAAATGGCTAATTATATTTGAGATAAAGGAAGATTCACTTGTTTCTGTAGATTGTTTGAAGCTGCACTCTAACCAGCTAACTAACCAACGACAAAATTATTTTATATAAATATATCTCTGTGATATAAAATATTAATATTTCTAGCTCCTTTTCAAATAGATTAATAATTAATCTGAATTTCCTAACACATTTCCTATTCATCAAAAGACTCATACCTCTCTTTAAAATGTCCAAGCTTTGCATAACTTAACTATTCCCTAGATTTGATTTTGTTTTATTTAAAAGTATTTACATCAACTATGCTTAGCTTTTCCATAGGACCCTTCAGTAATAAAAAGGAGAACTTGACTATAAAATAACAGTGCCCTCTTACAATACTAATAATGGAATTACAAAATGTATGTAAAAAGACAGACCAAACAAGAAGACTGACCAGGTCAAGGTGTTCGGGCAGGGTAATAACTGGGATGGGGCTCCCAAGGTCCTGGCCCGGGGTCTAAATAGCTGTCATCCTTTAAGACTGGCTCAATAGTTACAGTAGACAATACATACTTCCTTCTGCTCTTTCCTTATAAAAAATACTATATAAATACAGGGGAGTCTCCCCCATCTCCCCCCATCACCTATGCAAATGCTCACATACATCTAAGCCCCACTCCCCAGTCTTTGGGAGGTTCAGATCCCAGCCCCACAGGTGACACCTGTTTGTGCAGCCATCTGCAGAGGGATCAGGAATGAGCTACACAGAGTACAGGTCCACCAGAAAGATCTGTGAATAGAAGTTAATGAGCAGTGAGGACCTGGCTGATTCTCTGTCTGGTTTGCTGCACAGACAAAACTTAGGGACAAAACTAATCAGAAGCAGCAGGTTCAAAGAGCAACTTCTTTTGGTAGCATCGATTGCTTAAAATATTTCCCAAACTACACCACAGAGTTTTGGAAATCTTTGGTGGTTCGCTTCTCCAAACCACATCAGAGACACCAGTTAATTGTAAAGGCCTCTGACATGAATGGAACTGTCTGGCAACGTCCCTGGTTTTGCCATGTGCTGAGTTCTAGATGCTAGAGGAATAGTGATTTGTGTATGGAAAATTACTGGCGTGGTACAAAGGGAGACAAAATGACAAAGAACCAGACTTAAAAAAAAAAAAAAAAAGTGAGGGACAGATGGACACAGGAATTACTAAAATTGATGTGTCAGGCATTTTTCTTTTTTCATAAGTTGAGGGGGATTTTACATAGGAAAGTGAAACAAAAGCATCTTGAAAATGTTTTCCATGCTGCAAATTGGAAATTTCTAGCCATTGCTTGGTAATCTTATTAATATGTAAGTACATATTAAGTATTCTTAATATGTACTTAGCTTCTTTGTTCTGTTTGGGAGACAGGTGCACAAGACCTAGAATTCCCTATGAGACGGCAATTGTCATTTTTGAGAAGCACAGTTTTATTTTGTGCTGACTTTAGAACTGAAATCTACTACTGCTCATCAGACCACCTAACAAAGAAGAGAAGGGGACACGTCCCTCCCAACAACTTTTTAGTTTCTTCTCTAGGATCACTGAAGGGAGTCACTTTACCTAGTTGATTTTACAGATCAGATTATGTGGAGACAGAATCTCTGCTTGAGTAGACAACCTCTGGCTAGAAGACTACTTTAATTAGGACCGTATTGTGCACACTGAACTAAGCCACCACAATTTGCATCTTTTGTCTATCTCCTGTCACACTTATCTTCTAGCATAAGGTACAAAATTATAAGATGTTCTTTTTTCTGGAACATTATCAAGCTTGAGTGTTGTTTTGTAACTGGTCCCAGGTCAATGAAGCATTTACAAACACGCAGATGCTCCGTTACCATCCAGGGACTATGAGGATATTGCTGAAATTTCCTTTGATTCATTTGTTGCAATTTTATTTTAATAGCAAGTTGTCCGGCACTGATAGAGAAGAAACTCATGGTTTTAAAAAGGTTACCCTCTTTTCAACTGCCAGTGCTTCTGGAGCTTGTATCAGACAGCCATACACGCCTGCACAGCAACATCTGTGTGTGCCTTTTATAAGATGTGGGTTTAGCGCACCACAAATACCACTGTCATAACCATGCTCTATGTCATTTGATCTGTGTTGTCAAAGTACTGTTCAAGTCACAGCTGTTTCCTGACGTGCCTGCAAAGCTCCCCTCCAACGAGCCCCAGGGAGAAGGGGCAACCCCAGTGGGTTCCAGCTTCCCTTCCTTCAGTTCCCTAGCCCCTAGGATTGAACCAACTTGAAGCTGAAAAGCACTCCAAGGCACCTTGACGAACAGAAGAAAAAAAATACTAATTGTATTTTGAAATATCCTAGTTAAGTCTTTATACTTTGTGTGACATCATAACTACTAGACATCAAACGAAGTCAAAATATTTGAGTCAAATCATAAAAAAATAACTTCATGTGGATTCCTTACTGAGCTGGTAAATTTTCAAAATGAACTGCAGTGGTATGAAAGTCCATCTTTGTGACTCTTCCATTAACGTTGTACACACAGCATTAGACAGAATACTGTCTGTCTGTATACTACATTTTTTAATGTGTGGAACAATTAGCCTACATCCTTTAGCAGGAGCATTCATATTTTGAAGCAAAATGACATCAGATAAACCCACTAAGACTCAAGTAGGACACTCACCTAGGGAAAATGCTTTCTTCACTGAAAACCGATAAAACCCCCTACACTATTAATCTTGTCAAATTCTGTTAGTAGATACATAAAATCTTTTGTAAGTGATCATGATGAAAAAGAGCTGGTAATATTTACCATTTTTAAAAATTCTTCATATTTTTAAATGGTAAACACATAAATCGCAGGTGGGTAAAGTTTCATTTGTTACATTGCACTTAAATAAACATCTTGGAGTATAAAACCTTCACAAAAACTATAAGGCACTCTAAGCCTAAGTCACCCTAAGTCACCTTGCCAGCTAACTACTGCAGGATCTTGAGTTCCTAGGTCATACATTTCTTGTGTAACTGAAGGTTTAAGGTCAGGTACAGTAAAGACAAACATTCAAGAACTATAGTTTCTGCTACTGAAATGAGACCAACTTTCCTACATTTTCTGCAATTCAGTGCAAAGAGTCTGATTCTACATTCAAGAGCAAATGCTTATCTTACTAAGGAAATCACACTGTGTGAAACATCCAATTGATATTGCTGCTGTTAAATGGAATTTGAAGTGTCAATAGCTGCAAAACCAGTATTTACTTTTCCCTCTTTGATGTTTTTTCAAAATTCTGTACTAAAATCCCAAAAGCCTCAGGGTGTTTGTTCTTATTCAAAATAGCTTCAGTCTCATCAACGCACTACCTTAATTCTTTGCATGCTCAATTTCCTTCTGAAAAGACATCTGCATTGTGTGTTTTTGAAGTGGATTACCAAGAGGTGTTGGATTTGCAATGCAGTGCAAAGCAGAGACCAGCCAGTGAGCTCGCTGGTAACACCCAGTCTGATGGGAACACCTTGGCCTGTGGAGTGGGTTCCGTGCTGGAACCCACAAGGGTGTCTCAGATCACTCCTCATCTGATACAGGTTTTAACGTAGTTGTCATTACTCTGCTTCCCCTTGACAATCTGCTTCTGGACCTCAGTATCCCCCAGCTGTTTTATTAGTGTGTGAAGCTTTAAGACAAGGAATTTAGGGAGGTCATTAAGAGGTTTGGGACTTCCTGAGTTACGTATAACTTCTATAGACAGAGTGGGAAAATATTTCCACTTCCCTCAGGGCATGTAGACACAAAAACTGCACTGTGCTGAGTATCCTCATGTACCCAGCTCTTATGGGAAGCCTAGTTGGGTTAGACATCTCTTCTCTACTTTTTCGGAAGTATCTCCAACTTCTCCAGCAGCATTAAACTGTTTAACTTATAAACTGCATTATGTATTTTCAATATTACCCATGTTCATCCCGCATACACATGAATTTTCTCACAGAAGCCTCTGTAAATAAGCAGCATGAGATCTTACCATAATTATTTTTTTCAAATACAGTGCCTTTCCCCTCGTTTTGGTTAATCAGCGGTAGAGTACCACAGGTTATTCCACTTCCCTAGTTATTCAGGAAAGGTATGCTATAAAGGTTTATTTTTTTGTCACACTGACATAGCTCAAGACAGCATAAGTATAGAACTATAAACAGCAGTTAAAACTTACAAACTCTTGAACAAGCAGCTAATTGAAAGTCACTGGGACTGTTTGCAAAAGACAGTTGCACAACCTGTTCTTTCTTTAACATGCCATTAATATCCATCAGACTAGAGCATTAGAGTAAAAGAAAATTCACGTTCTAGAAGCACAACCCACAAATACGAAGGGAGAGTCCCATGAGAGGTGGAGGAATCATTTCTGGGAAGACAGATCAGTTCAGTCCCTGAAAGGCAAAATGCAGTAACATTTATTCAAACAAGACTTTGATCTTTTCAGCTGAAGTGTTGTGAAGTTTTCCATTTTTTTCCTGAATATCAAAATATTTTGATTACAACCTGGTTCCTTGAACATGGAGACTACTGAGAACTCTAGGTTACACAGACCTGTGGGTACTGGAATTTCAAACCATCCATTTGCACTTAAGTCACTCCCTGGCACAATCCAGGACTTCTGCATGCTCAATTTATCCTTAGTTTTACTTATTTATTTATTGTAACTAGCTTTTCTCAGCAAGTGTACTGCATATCCATACTGAAAATATAAAATTAATGATGAATATTTATGGTCTGAATTAATTATCTAAGGCTTTTCTTAAGTAACCATAGGGAGGGGGAAAAAATAAGAGAAAAAGAAAAAAAGCATATCAAAACTCTGGCAGCGCTACTACATGAAATGCAGTGTATTTAGGCGTGAGGAAGCTGCTCTCTGTGGGAAAGCGGAGCCAGTCCAAACCGTCTTCAAACTTAACCTGCTCACAAGTGTCTGACTAATCTCCACTGTTTTTGGATGCCACCTTGGCAGAAAGCAGAAATACTCTGTCTTACTGGAAAGCATTATAATGCAAACTTTAGTCCAATTTAGCATCTCTAACCAGGCATGTGTAGTTTTTCCTATTTGTTGCTAATCCACACCTGTGGGCATACATTCATGACCATTATGGAAGACAGAGGCAACTGCAGGTGAACGTCAAACAGAAGAAAGAGGCTAGCTGCCAGCTTCAAAAAGTGTCCTCAGACATGCAAGAGTTTTGCATAAATTGCCAAAGAAAAAGTACAGACAGTTCTCAAAACTGAAACCCAACAAAAGGGGAGTATTTCTTCCTGTGGAAATGCTGCTCTGCAGTCAGCAGGGGATGGACCATTTCCAGAACCAACGTACTGCAGCAAAGCACACTGCAAATTTGTGTGGTATTCTGAAACAAAAATCCTTGGTGCTGGCCAGGTTGGATTGATAATTTCATTGTTGGAAAGAACTTCTCTTCATAGTTTCTTCCAGAAAACTCCTAAACCAATACTGATTAACCTCAGAGAGGGCAGTTTATAGTAACAAAGATCCATGTGTTCTAGTGCTTCACAGCTCTACCATCAGCATCAAGTATGTTCTTCTTAAAAGCAGATGTATTACACACAGCACACTGTATAATGTTATAATGTACCTTGCTCCATGAACAGTAGTAAACTCATAAGACACCTAGAACTAGTTATGGGCCTTTAAACTACAGGATGTTAGGGATTACTGTTAAAAATAATTTGATGCCAGCTGAGGCTGAAGACATGTGCCTTATTCCTAACTTGCTTCAACTCTGGAGCATCATAAATTGTAGTTGAGAAATATAAACTAGGAAACAAAAAAAGCAGCAACAAATAGATTAGGGGGAAACAAAAGTAAAGGACTGCAAATCAGAAAGACACATAACACCTAAATGGGCAAATACTGACATACTGGTGAGGAATAACATGAGAGTAGATAAAAGAAAGATCATTAATCAAACATTCACCAGCTAGGCAAAAATCTCATTCAAATTGTAACAAAGTTAGAGGAGAAATAGGTAGGGGACAACATAAACCTTTAAATGGAAAAATATTTATGCAGATGAACTACTGCAACAGCCAGCTTCCATCAGTTCCACCCATCCCATCCCATCCCATCCCATCTCTCCCATGTTCCATTGCATCTTCTTGGGATTCAAGCACTAACTTGCACAAATCTGTCATGGTGCAGACTGTGAGAATATACCGAACTCTAGTGGGAGTTTTCAGAGATGTTATACCTACAGGTCACTGCTGGAAACAGAAAAAGCATTTGGAAATTATTATAATAGCTGCGGAGTATTTGGAAAAGCAGAACATCTAGCTGAGAAGGGGTTATTCTGCATTGAGGTTTGCCATAAGCTTCCAGTAGGGCAGTAAAAGTTGACATGTTCTGGGGAACACACCATGTAGATGTTTGCCCTGACATGGTCTGGCCTCTGGGTATAACTAACAAAAGAAAACTGTCTAAAAACACGCATGAGGAAACGGCAGAACACTGTTAGCACTCCTTACCACGCTACTTTGCAAGTATTGAAACAATGAGTTGGAAACACACAAAATTTCATCAGCAAGTTTCCAAGTAAAGTAGCTGTTCAAATACTTTCTTTCCTAATTAATCTCACCCTCTGTAAAAGGAAGACTGTTGCTCAGTTGTTTGCAGTTTTCCTTGGGCAGGAATCGGGCTGTGTGGAGACAGAGCTAACTTACTGAATTCTCAAGGGCAAGCCATTCTCTCAGATGAAACAATATTCACTCTCCGTCAAAAACTCAGCTTCAAAACTGCCAAAGCATGAGGAGAATGAGATGCTGCTTAGACCTTCCTGTGCATGACAGAATAAAACGTGAGACTTCTCTGCCTAAAGGAACCCAGGTAATGAAATAATCTTTAATCTTTGTCCCTTCAAGGCACTCTCAACACCTGTTATCCTTGATACTGTCACAGGCAAAAAAGTGTGTAAATTCATCTCAAGGCTGGTAATTATTTCAGCTAATTACTCATTTGGATGTGGGGTGATTACCAATGCTCCTTCAGGTGCTACACTGGCCACTATTCCAGCTGACGTTTCACAAAGCAGGAGAGCTGCTGTTCCCCCCCTTCTCCATTCTTACAGAAAGATGATTACAGAAAGATTAATTCCCATGCCATTTAAAGTCTCTACTGCAGTGAAACAGCCTGGACAAGTGGTTAAAACCAAGTTTTCAACAATTCATTTTACAGTCAAACATTACTGACTTCATTCAACCTTATTACATGCAGCAACATCTCACTGTTCAGGATCTTTTGGAATGAGTATTTTTATTGTACCACATTCCCAAAACACCCTTTTCTCAAGCCAGAGTCACCTTTACCTCTATAAATATGAACCAGATTTCTGACTAATGTGTTTTAATTTGATTTTTTTTTCTTCCTAAATCACTGGTGGTGGCAAATCGCAAATACTTGTGATGAACAGACAGCAAATACATGCTGGAATCAGGCATTTTGGTGCAGCTGTGCTAAGGCACAAAATGTGAGAAGTTCAATTTGATGAGCACAAAGATGCCAAGACACAGTGCCTTTTATTCATAACTTCAAAACTCACTCAGACAAAAACTCCTTTCCAGGCTCTTCTTGGGATGAGATGCTAAAACCAGCCCAAGTTGTTTTCTTGGCCTGATGAAGAGCTCAGACTACTTCTCCTCTGCTACAAGCAATGTCTTTGGTAAGGGCTTTACCTCTATCCACCCAGGCAAATAGCAAACATTTCCCAGCTTTCAGCCAGGGTGAAAGTGTATGGCTATGTTTTAGTGTGGAGATGGCTCATTTGTCTCAGCTGCTGATTCCCAGTTATTGGAAATGAGTTGGTGGTTGTTACAACCACACCCAAACAGAGCTCAGTCCAACCACAGATGTATTTATGAAGACTACGCCTCATTTCTGAAAGGTGATGATTGGCACTGGTCTTGAGGGAAGATATTCTTTTACAAAGTGCTTAAATCCTGGTGGCCACAACGCTGAATCCAGATCCTGAAATGACTGCTCTTGCCAAAGGAAAAACACCAGAGTTTCCATTATTATCAGACTCTGATAATGTAGGAAAATTCACAGACCCATCCAATGCAGCCACAGTGCAAGAGGATCCTCTTCCCCCACCTCACTGCCATGGAGCAAGGACTCCTTGCCCCCCCTCCCTGTGCCAGACAAGGTCTGTGGAGTCTCCATTCTAGAGATACCCAGAATTTGGCTGGCATGGTATAAGTAAGCCAGTCAGCTGAAGGTCACAAACTGTTTTTTTTCCAGAGCGTAGCTGCTGGGGGCAGGAGGGAGTGGGCAGGAGACCCCCGGGCCCAGGCAAGGCACCTGCTCACCCACCAGCACACAGCGCACGTTCGGTGAAGGAGAGGCAGCAGCAAGGGTGGTTCTGCTCAGCTGGAATCGCCATTCATGTGTCTGTACAAACAGCAGCACGGGTCCTTCAGCACTGCTTTTCTCCACAGTATGCCAAGCTTTTTAAAATTTGTATCTCTTAAAGAGAAATAAAGAGTGTATTCCCCATTTCTGAGAGAAATCTCCTTAAAGATTTGTTCAAAATAATAAAATATTTTTTACTCTGAAAGAACAACTTGGAAATAGGAGAAACCAGATTATTTTTATTTATTTAATTGTCTTTAGTTTTCTAAATGTTAAATTACATAAAAACACAGTACCATAAACCAATCATTTTAATGCATGATATAGCACATTGCTTTGATTTTCCTTTTTAATACTTGCCACTCAGAGACTGCTTCAGGTTCTTAAATAATTGGGAAGAGAACTGTAGCCCCTCAGAATCCAGTGGTCATTAGCAGCTAAAGATCCTAAAGAGCTGCACTGCTCCAAGCAGCAGAGTAGTTTTACACTCTTAAAGAGGCAATTAATACTTCTGTATTGTTTTGTTCTCATCAGTTTGAGAATTGTCTGTGCTTTGGCGGAGGGCATTATTTATGGTCTAGTTTGCTATCAAGTGGGATTCTTTGCTGGCTGATTGATGTGTTCTGACATGTCTTATACAGAAGGGATACAATATGGGAAAGAGAAAAGTAGCAAATAGCCCGTCCTTTGAGAGTCACCAATCAGTAGCACACTCCCTCGTCATTAGCATCAGTACTACATTCTGCACAGCACCTCGTTTTGCCTGGAAGGAAAGCGTACAAGGGTGGGAATCTTTATACTATATTTAGGCAATTAATATTATAGCACTACATATGTCTCTTCAGGACATGATCTAGAAAATGATCTCTGCTCTCCCCGTACTGCCAGCTCACGTTCTGACAATGCCACAGGAATTATCTTTTTTTCTGCTTACTTGCTACAGTATAGATTCGCTGCTATTTGATCCTCTGGCTATTCTTCCCACAATACTAAACACATTCATCTCACTGCTTCTAACTGTTCTGATCTTGCTCTTCATCTGTTAGCTGGTCAAACTGGAGTGAATTGGGGCCAATGCCACCAATACCTGATCCTTCGATCAGGAAATTCTCTCCAGCCTACTAGTGCCTACACCAGGGGTCCTCAAACTTTTTAACCAGGGGGCCGGCACACGGATGAAGTGGCAGGCAGTCATCTGCAGCTGCTTGGTTCCCCCCCCAACCCCTGGCACGGTGAGTGGGAGGGTGTGGGGTGGCGGGGGTCTGTAAATACCGGGGGGCCAGGTGGAGGACCCTGGGGGGCCGTATCCCGCCCGCGGGGCATAG
>JAVJGJ010000060.1:21189830-21213320 GCA_035590215.1 Microhierax caerulescens
GGGTGGGGGGTGGCGGGGGTCTGTAAATACCGGGGGGCCAGGTTGAGGACCCTGGGGGGCCGTATCCAGCCCGCGGGCCATAGTTTGAGGACCCCTGGCCTAGAGTATTCCTAGGGACCCTCGATCTCATCCTTTCATTATGATCCTTATTCTGGTCTGCCCTCTGCTCATCTGTCCCCTGAAGAGGTATCTTGAGACATACAAAGGAAAGGCCTATTTATTCCTTGCCAGGAAGCCTGCTTTCTCTTTTCTTTCTGATCTCACAGCTACAGACATCACAGGCTTTCAGTTCTTGCTCCCTGTTCCTTGCTTTCAATTTTTATTAATCAGCTAGGAGGATTTTCTGGACTCCAACCTCCCAGTAAAAGCCTGCATTTTCTCTGTATCTCACCTCAGAAACTGTCCCTTTTTTCTTCAGCTATCAAAGATTTGGGTGGTGTCCTCAGGATTCTTTAACCTTGTCTTTCTTTGGTTGTTACCTTAGTCTTATTTGGTCACAGTATTAATCAGATAGTGCACTTACCAAAAACCTTTGGGGTTTTTTTAACTTATCATGGAGGAGAACTCAACGTAAGGGTAAGCCAAAGTGGGGGCACCTCTTTGTGGAAGATAAGGCAACACCTTCCTTGTGTAACATGAATACAAGGCTAAAGTGACTCCTGTGGGACACCAGGAAAATGGAAGGAAGTGTACATGGATGTCTCAAACAGAGAAACAGTCAGTTCTCTGCTCTGTAATCAACAGACGGTCCCAACTGCTTTGTGCTGAAGCGCTTCAGCATTGTATTTCAGCTGGAAATGTCCCAGTTTTCAAATTAATACTCTGAACAGAGCGAATGAGTTCTTACTACATCAGCTCTGCGGCTGCACGGTCACAGCTCCTTATACACCACACAGAAAGGTGTCAAACGAAGTACCAACAGGGGATGAGCCAGATGTGGAAAATACATATGGGTTAACTGAAGATATTCTTCTATGTATTAAGATCGGGAGAATGTATATACCAACACATTTTCCTTAGTTTGCTGAATAAACACGTGAGATTCTGCTTAGGGTTTCTTCTCTGCATAAAAGCAGCCACTTTCAAAGAAAAAAAAAACAAACCCAACCACAAACCATTACCAAAACCCTCATTCTAGATTACTACACAAGATCTCAAATGAAGACTGTAATACTCAACCTGCTAAATCATATTCTTTGTGCTATAGATTTAAAATTACAAGATTTCACATAACTGCTTTACTGACTTCTAAATTATTGCAGTAGCAGAAAAAAACAGGAGATCAACTTGATACATGAAAAGTATTTACAGCTTCTGGTATTTGCCTTAACCATCGAATAAATTATATGACACATTTAGAAGTGCAAATTTTAAAGTTATAAACACACAGTCTCTGGAGATGACCTGTATAGTCCAAATGGCCCCATTCTGCCAGATAAGGAAAGCCAAAAATCATCAGGTGAAAGAGGAGTTTAAGAAAAATAACCTAGAGAAAATACCTAGAAATTACCTAGAGAGAGCTGACATGCTCTCTGATACCTGGTGAGGAAGAGCAGCAGCTTACTAAACAGCATTTGTGGGAAGGAGTCTGACACTGTGTTCTGGGGTGGACAGTCTTCCTAACAGAGCACCTACCCTGCCCACCCTCCCACACCCCCCATGGGTTCTGCTGTACCACTGGCAGCTTCACTGGAAAGACTAGAACTAAAGAGAAGGGGGAATCAGCCTGCAGGGTCAGCTCTAAGAGACTGCGCCGTGACACAAGGCTACACTGAGCATGTTTACTTACGCTGAAGGCACTGAAGAGGTAAGCGGTGCCCACCAGGTTCCATGAGAGCTTCCCTCTGTGCCTTGCAGGAGGCCCTTCCACCCCTGAAGGACACACCGCTGCCTCGCTGAGAAGGGCTGAAGCTGCACACGGTATGGCAAGGCACGAACTCTGCTACATCCTATTCCACAGCTGAACAGCAGCTTTTTCCCCTCAAAATTAAAAGGAGTCTTTAAGAGATTTAGGAACTACTCGTTTTCTCCCCACAAAACAAGAACGTAGGAGTACCAAATAGGTGCAAGCAAAGCTTTCAACTTCCTTTTAAAATGCACCACACTCTAAAGGCCAGGTGTGTCTGACCAGGCTTGTCCTCCTAACACGGCAAAAAGCACTGTTGGAGTGAGGTGCATTTTCAAATGAGTAAAAATGAGGGGGTTGGCCCCTTTTTTTGCTCTCAAAATCTTGAAAGCCCAGGACTCCAAAAAGATAATGACACTCATCTCAAAGAGGCCTTTGCTTTGGAAGTTGATTCCAGTAACCCACAGGTAAAGGCAGCTGTAAACCACTGGCAGCCACAGAGCACTGGAACGTGACAGCTGTAAGCACACGCCGTCATCTCCTTGCTCATACAGCAAAGTCATAACCACACGCTTGTGACACCACAGAAACGGTTAAACAACATTCTACTTTCCTGCTTACACTAGTTCTTAGAGACACAGAGATATGCTGTGATGGTGTTAATATTTCAAAACTGTTTGTACTAACAAGCATAGTAAGATGATGTAAGGAGATATTTTCACAAATTTAATGGGGCTTTTTTACTCCAACTGTCACAATTTTGTAATTAAACTTTCAGCTTGCTGAACTCTGGTATCTTTTTCTTTTTCATATATTAGTACAGTCTTTCTGTCCCTGGATATATCTATTTGTTTCTCTCGCCACCTTTCATTGCAATCCCTTTTTCTTTTTCTCACCAGCATGTAAACCAGAATATTGAGCTGCTGATCAACAGTGAGACAATCTATATTACTTTGCTACCTTTTGTGGAATTATTCAAACACTTACATGAATCTGAGATCATAATTACATAGCAGCAACAGTAAGAGAGGCAGCGCCTGACCTGACTGTATTAATTAGAGTAGACAAATAATATTATCTAATTTACTAATATTTCAAAACCAAACTTTCCTGTTTGTGACTGCCAGACTCGTAAGCCAGAAGAAAACTGCCCATTTGAAAACAAAGGTGTAAGACGATAGACATAAGCCAGAATACTGAAAACCCCATGCACTGCAACTTGTTAATGTGATACACTGGCATTACAGATTGAAAATACTTTGACAGCTTTAATGTGTCCTTTTCCAGTATAATGGTTTGGTGCATAAAAATGAATGTTTTTCTCCAACATGATCCCTCAGCTCCTTACTGAAGATTTCAACTCATTTTACGACACATGATGAAGCATCTTTCTTGTTATAATGTGACAATGGCACTACTGAGCACAACAATTTGAGTTTGAATGTGCCACTGCAAGACAGAAAAAATCTGAAGAGGCAATTCCACCTAGAACTATACAGCAAATGCATAAGAAAGAAGAAGAATAATGATTAAAGATGCATTAGCACAGTCTGAAAAACAATGCTCTCAACAAAAGAACCCTTGGTCCATCTAGTAAAAGGGGAACAGCACAGAGATTATCTGAATGAGAGACAAAGAATTTGAGCGATTCCAATGGAGTCTCTTTGAAATACTTGAGATGTAAATGTCTCTGTTGAGACAAAGTCAATTTTAAAACAATCTCGCCATAAAATAAATCACTTCTGAAAAGGTTTTTAAGTCTAGAAAAAAAAAGCTTTTCCTAATTAACCAGCTCAAGTATTAAATTTGGCATGTGGAAAAACCAAAAATGTGTTAAGTATGACCCAGATAATTTACTTCAAATAAAAGTAATGTATGACACGCTGAACATCCCACACACACTACTGCCTTTATTCCCCCTACAGTGTAGTTGCTCTGAAAGTTTGGAGTGCAGATTTGTAACCGCTGCTTCCTACCACCTCACAACACATCACTTCTCCTGCAGCTTGTATGTTTGGTCTCAACTCCTGATCAGACAAAAATCCCAACACAAAAAGCAGCAGCTAGTGAGATTATCATTCAGTCGAGGTCACATCCCTAACAATTAGTGTGTCTTCATCAAGAAGCAGCTGCTTACATCTTTTGTTTTGCTATGGACCAATCTTGGCTTACAAAGTGCCTTTGGAGAGACTGCCCTGAAGAAAACATCAGTAGAGCTGTATCTGTATTTGGCACATTAAACCCTGTATTTATTTTTTCTCCTAGTTCTCGCATCCACTGTTTTCCAAAAATATTCATCACATTGAATCTCCTCTGCTAAACAGACCAAGTCATCTTCTGTACTGCAAAACTGCAGAAGAGCCCGTATGTGGCCTCATAAAAGGACCAACTCTGTAACCGTTATTCCTACATTTGACAGGACCTAACCATCACGATCACTTGTACGCTGGTTCCCAACACGTTTGGTAGCAGCTTTAGTACTGCTTGGCAGCCTTCACTTAAGCCTCTGGACTTTGGGAAAGGAGTGTGTTACTGACTGCCCACCCAAACAAATGATTTCTTCACAGTCTCAAAAATGAAGTGAAGAATTTTTTAAAGATTCAAATTGTGAAAGATACCTGCTTTAATAACATATTCTAATGAATTTCTATAAAGATCCATAATACAAAATTTTGATAAAAGCACACCTTTTAGATCTGAGGTTTGCAAATTGCCCACATTAAGACATCACTTGCTTTTGCACAGTGCACGGACAATTTGGGATGTTACACAGCACCCATATACACCAGGAGGGAATCATGCTGTTTCAGTCAGAAGCCAGTGTTCTTTCAGCTTTTGTAAACCTGGAAATCTTGTGGCCACTCCAGATCTGTGCTGTCCTTCGCCACACTGAGTACCTGCCTCAGTACAGAGCGGCAGAACCGTGAGATTCCAGCCTGATTCACTGTGAAGTTCTGCATCATTTCCGTGTGCCTTCTAAGGAATTAGCTTGCAAAAAGCGTGGGAGATTTCAGGAGTGATGAAACACCACAGCTATCCTGGTTCTGCTGCAGTGCACAAATGCCGAGCACCCTGGTGCATCTCACAGGGATGCATAGCCCAAAGGCGGCAATCTGAACTGATCAAGATATCCCTGGGGGAACTCTTCATTAAATCCTAGCCATTTATAACACTAACTCATGACAAGAAATAATTACCATAGCAACCACTGCACACCATGCATTTGCTAGTAAGAACAACAGTGTGTCTTCTTTGGGGAGGAAGTGGGAGGGAAACAACTCAGAACAAAAACTTCTGGAGAGGTTTGGCATAGTCACAATTAGATTATGTTTCCCTGTATTTTCTTTTATTTTCATCAACAGAATGTTTCCTATATTAAGTATACTGTTTCCAACAAGCAACAAACATTTCAGAATTTATAAGAATGATAAAGTGTCAATATTTCACAAGGCTTTGTGCCAAAGCCCTTTGGTGCTTTTACTTAAAATAGCACTTTACATACTCCAATCCATCTGATCTCACTTAGAGTGCAAAGGCAAGCCAGGCTGCTAGCTGAAGACTTGAGGAGCCTGGCTTTTGGATTTTTTCTTTTCCTCTCTGTATCAGAACTCCTGTGTAACTCCCATTTTAACCTAGGTGCTCAAAAGATATTTAGCTGCCTAAGACCCAGTACCATAGAGGACCCAATCACAGAAAACGATGCAATTTCTCATCCATAAAAATGGAGATGGTACTGCCTTAACTGCTTTATTGCAAACATACCATAGACCATGACACGCTTAGATGCTTAGAGCAGTGGAATCACACAACAGCATAATAAAGATTGATGCAGAACCAGGGCCAAAAGAATTGTACAGAAGACAGATTGTGGGAGTTCAGATCTAGACAAGACGTCTTCACCAATGCAAAAACCAGAAGTAGACATAACTGGCAATAGCTCGGTTGCCTGAAGCTACCTTAACCATCACCACCAAAGATCCCTTGGTGCTCCTATAGAACTCACTGTGAGCTTTTTTTGTTGCTTCCAAGGCCCAGATCTGTTTCCACTGGGCAGGATTTCAAAGGCTGCAAGACAAGACCAACTGTGAAAGGCCAAGTTCTAATACCTCGTGAGATATTTGAAGTGTACAAAGAAACACAGATGATTGTAGAAGGCCGGTTAAGCTTCCATCTGCTGTTTTTAATCTCAGATTTGGTAAGAAGACCCAGGACTTGTGAGGATGGTGCTTATCATCTGCACAGAGGAGCAGAACTGCTCAACTGAAGGCTGCCCAGCCAGTTCTTGCACATTCTTACACTTGAAATTATAAGGCTTGCTTGGAAGAAATGTTAGCAAAATAACTTTGGAGGTTCTGGCCTCTGAAGGCCTGGAAGAGCTTATTTCATCAGGAAGTTTTAGAGTATCAATTACAGATTTCAAAGAGCAATAAAGCAAAAGGTTCTGCCCCCCTCTGAGCTCCTCCCACTTGTCAAGCTTTCTCTTCCTTTCTTCAGAGAAAAATCACTATTATTTTACTTTACAGTATTAAAAAAAGCAAGAAAGTGAAACCCTGGGGGCTGGGAGACTTGGACTTTAAAGGACTCTGTAATGAACCATTTCATGGTAACCACTTTAATTGTGCTTCCTTTCCTCAATAAAAGTTTCCCTGTCTATACACTCCACAAGCTCTCCAATCATTCACTAATACAACACCCAGAGGGTTAGACTGTGCTCCAGCACTGGGACACTGGCCCGGGCAAAGGGCAAAAACCCCTTACACTTCTGGCTGATTTTCTTCCCAATGCATTCCAGGATTGCCACCCCAGTTTAACTCCAGCACCATGCAGAACATGCTTTTGCTAACAATTACAACAGGATCTTACTGTACTGATTTTCAGTTGTTAGCCTTCCATTTGCTATCCAGGTTTTCCAGTGGCTTTTCACAAACGTAATTTTTCTTAAAAGCTTTGAATGAAATCCTGGACTTCTTTACTGGCTGTAACTCTTTGTTTTAGAAAAGTAAGCTTGGCTAAAAAGACAGAAATATTGATTTGCACCCCAAATCCAATGGTTTGGGCAAAGAGGAGAAAGAAAGGAGGTATCTTATGAGTTTGGATCCTTCTATCTCGCTGAAAAAGGAGATGAGATTCCCAGTTAGATGCTACATGCACCTAACTCAGATTTAATCATCAGTGCTTTTCTGTACTGGGAAGGAAGGATTCCTGACAGTAGTGGAGGCTTATTGGCCTGGTTTGGCATCTTTCTGACCTCCCCTTCTGAAGTGCTTGGTTCGTACACAATTTTAAAGTGTGAACTTAGCATTTTTCAGTATTGACACTGTCTATTTCCAAGTCAGTGAAAATTTGAGGGGATGCTATTTAAAAAAGAAAAAGTGTTTCTTTTAAACTCTGTCTTCAGTCCTGTTTTGAATTCAACTTTTAGTTTATTATCCCACTGGAATAAATGCATCAGTTCACAGCACTGAAAAGAAGCCATTTCCCTCCAACTGCTGTAAAATAGCTGTTCACATAGAAATAAACACTGAAACTTACACAGTGTCTTATGCCTCCACAACCCCTTCCTCCCCCCCCACCTTTGCTTCTTGCCAACTACTAACAATAAATGTAGAAGTAATCCTGGTTTTTATCTGAAGCTATCTCAGCTTTAAAAGAACCTTCCAAAAATGATTGATGCTATGATTTAAACCCATAGGTAACCCCTGAAATCTGCTTTGAATAGCAACAAATGCCTAACAATAAAGAAATCTAATCTCTAAACTCCTAAAGGTCAAGATTTACTGCCTGGTAACATGGCTCAAGTGTAAATGCTCTGTAACGCTACACTAGGTGATTGCTTTGCTCTCTAGACAATGTCAATTTTGTCCAAGTAGCGGCAGATGTGTCTAGCATTAAGTCAGAATGGTGTCAAGGGCCCTTCTCGAACAGCACCGCTTCTCAGAGAAACTGGTCCTAAAGCTCCAGTCTATTAAGACCATACCCAAAAGACAGACATTTAAAACTTAAAGGAGGCTGGAGAATCAAGGTGCATTAGAGCTCTATTGTTTCACAGTCAGAAAGCCCAGGAGAAAATTCTCTTGTGATATAAATACGCATCTTCAAATCGCACAAACCTTCCTCGCCTCTCCATAACCAGCACAGCTGAAGTAACTTAGAGCTGGAAAGTATTTGGCTCTGAATATTCTGCTCTCCAAATTGCTTCCTCCTGAATTTCCTCAGTGAGGTGCTGCCATGGTGTCACAGTTCACAGTCTCCTTCCCACACAGGGTGCCCCTGCTTGGCTCCTTTACCCAAGCCATTTACGTCCCATAACCATGGCAGCTATGATATCCTACCCTAAAACTACTTTTTGAAACCATTTGTCATTGTTCTGACCTCTCCAAGCTACAGAGACACAATAACCAAAGACTTCATTAAATTAAATACTACCTACTTTATTGCGATATGTTCCGTGTCCAAGAATAAGAAGATGGGGAAAGCACATCCCATTTGCAAATAAATAGCCATGATCAGTCTGCAGAGCAGCCAGTGCCCTTTAGTTCTGCCTCTGTAAAAGCAGCAACACGAAATGGCTCCAAAACCAGCAGTGGAAGATCCTCACAGGCTTTCCCATTTCACAGTGCCAGCACACGTAGGCGTGTAACAAGCCCCTTCCCCAGCAAAGCGTTCATACAGCCGGCAATCGCCCTTCCCACGTTGGTGTTGCAGAGCAGAGCACTGCCTAGCAAGATACCCAGAAGGTCCCAGGAAGCACAAAACAAGCCTGCAGCATTTTTCATGTCTACAGTGTCCAATGAATACCCATGGAGAAGCTCAGGACAGCTTGCAGGCTAGTGCTGCTAGCTAAATCCAAGGACAGCACTTCCCAAGAGACTGAACTGCAGCAAACACTGAAGTATCCTGGTGAGAGGTCAGTCCCTGGGCCTGTAGTTAATTTTCCTACCTTATTAATATCTTTCCTACCTACTTATTTTCCCCCAATGCTTATTAACTATATCAGAAGGATTAAACCAAAACTTTCCACTTTACAGGTGCAGTGTTTTTATGACAGTAGGTGTAAATAGAATGTAACAATAAGCACTTTAAGCCTTTCCCTCTTCCCACTACTTTCTGAAATCCTTTCTCTAAGGATTTATCTAGCACATACCCTATTCAGCTGTACTAGAGCCAGACTTTTATTGATCACAACTGCTAAACCCGCTCCACTTCCTCAGCACCAGGAGAGAGAGGTTCCTCTACCCCCTCCCTGCCTTCCCTCCGCGCCTCGATGCAGTGCAAGAGCGACGATGCTAAAGGCCTGCACCTGGGTTGACCACCACAAACAAAATGGCTGCCGAAGCGGAACGCAGCCTGCTGAGTAGGAACCGGAGTGGAATATTCTCTGCTTGTTGCAGAGATTAAGTCACCCTGGATAACTTCAGTTTTTTATTTTTTGTCCAAAACTATTTAGAGAAGGTTTTCAAAGGATTCATACATGATTAATAAATATTTTGACAGCTGTATAATTACACAATATGTAGTCCAACAAACCATTTAGCCTGTCCCTTATTTCACCCAGCTGAGAATTCCTTGAACTTCACCATAATACATAGTTTCCCAGATGGAGTTCCTTGGTGCTGACTTGGCATACATACACTTCACATCTGTAACATATTAAAGTTACCTAGTAGGCTTTTACACACCAGTTACACATGAAATTCAGTATTACAGTGACTGAAGTTTTTACAGAAAGACTATTGCTGCAGTTCTGATGCTTGTATTTCAGGCTTCCCTGAGAGCAGAAAATATTCTCTCTCAAATTTTCACAGAGGGCAGTAAGCAGCCTTTTGCAAAAGCTCTGACGGAATCGGACTCTGGTTATGTGCAGCAGTCATACCAAGGTAACTAAAAAAGTCAAGATAAAATCCTAGTGCAAACAAGAGAGTTTAAAATTAATTACATTGGCTGAGTTTCTGGCTTTAAATCATACGAGTAATTTCACCATTGCTACTAGAGTAGGCATTCCTGCCAGACCTCACTGTGAGCTTACTCACCTATATCATTTGAAGTAATCCTTTTGAGGTCTTATTTATGGATGCGTGAAAAGCACGATGCCATACAGCCTCATGCTGGGCATGCTGTCATTAAGCTCTGAATGGCAGCAAATGTAATTTAACTTCTCTGAACAGCATCATTTGGAATAGGCCCAGGAAAACCTAGTATAAAACTAATTTCTAGCAGCATCAGATATGTAAGTATTTACAGAGCTCTTTGTAAACACACTGCAATTAAAAACATTTAATAGAGAGCAAACCCACTTTACCATATGGCAAATCATCTTCAGTTAAGGCAAGAGAGCCTTAGTGTCTGACAAAGAGGGCAAGGGAGACAGACTGTAAATTCCGAAGACCTGACAGAGAAGGGGCCCCCAAAATAGCTTCTCTGCATTAGAATTACAACAGCGATGTAGCAAAAGTAGCCCCAGGTCTCAAATCTTTGCCATGGGATACAAAGACACCTGTGAAGATCCTTGTGTAGGACCAGCATATCTTACATGAAAAATAATTGCTTCCAGCAGCAGGCTGTACGAGGTGCGGCATTGTCCCGGAACACCACAGCCTGTTAGTGCTGTCAAGAACTGCATCAGGAGATTCATCTCCATCTATGCAAGGCTTTCTCTCCACTTAAAATTTCACATGCAAAGTCACTGTGGAGGGGAAAGGCCAACAGTGGAATAGCTGATCCCTGCAGCAAAACTTTTCTTCAGGATCCAGTCAGTGCAGGGTAAAGAAAAGGGCACTCAGCAGATTTAACCTTGAAACTGCTTGGAAATACAGGTCTTTCCAAGCAAGAGATACATTTGAATTTTTAAAAAGATATAAATTTGATATGGTGGCTTAAAGAAGAGAATTTTCCTCTTCCTCTGTTACCAAGTTGTTTGCTGGAGTCCCACCTGCAGAGCCCCCAGCTGACCCTGATTTCTCAAATTAGGCCTCACAGGAGTTAAATACGGAAGAGGTTTTCAGGGAGAATGTGGGATACTGACATTCCCTGAAAGCTGCTAACCAACAAAACCATCTAGAATGACAGCAATCCTCCAGCTGCCCAGGGCAGGACCAGCTCCCCCAGTCAATGGGCAGCAAACCTCTGCTGGGCAGGAGTAACACGGGATACAGGCAAGTTCTGGAACTGCCTGCTGCAAGAATTCAGGTGACGACCTCTGTGAGATTCAAGTATGGACTGACAGTGCAGATGGGAAAGTACTGTAAAATACCAGAGAACAACCAGAACCCATCTCCGTGGCACAGGCAGGTCATAAGCCCACGAAGGAAGAAGCTGCCGCACTGCATGTGAATGCCAGCCCTCTATTATGGCCTTCTTGCATCGGCAGAGAAGCACATCTGAACACAATCTAAGCGAGGCTTGGCAGAGCAAGCAAAATACTTCCAGAAACACAGTCCAGAACCTGCAGTGATGTTGGTGATCAGAGGTCCTTTTTTGACGTAGCTTTTACAGGATGTCAGATACCAGAGTTGTCAAATGGCTTAGAAACACCTGAGTAGTCTTTAGCGGGTTAAATGCTTTCATAACAGGTCAAAGTTGAGTGACATTTTTAAGCTTCAATTTGTCCTAAGTGAACCAATATGCAAAACTAATGAGATCATAAATTTTTCCTCCAGTTAATGTGCTAGGTGGAGGATGGAGAGCAGGGAGAGACGGGAAGATGAGAGGCTGCCCAAACTCATGAACTTGATTAAACTCATTTAATCTGCAACAAAGAATAAGACCCATAAAAGCAGAGACATTATTCACTGGGATATGATATTCACACAGAGGATGGCTTCAGCTGCTCTGCCTGGCCAGGATTCAAACTAACCTAGTCCTTTTAAAGCTACAGGAAGAAACTGAAACACAGGGAGGTTTAACAAGAAAACCACATGGGTTTACAGTCTTTTTATTTTTTTAAGGTTCAGTACAATAACGTGCCTCTGTCAGAACCCAATAATTTTCTCAGTGTATCATCTTTTTAAAACCATAGGAATGGTCTAGCAACGGCTGTAACCGCATGAGTTTTGACAAGTTAGACATGTATGTGTCGACTGAATTGCTACACTCTTACAACTACAGCAAATATAACATGTAGAAAGCATCATCCTGCATTAAACCAACAAAAACTCACACCTTGCCTCTATTAGCAGGTACCGTGCATCAGCAGATGCAGAGGAAGAACTGAAGAAACAGCAGGTAGATATGGAAGAAACCCATTCAGAGAGCAATGCTGCAGCTTACTGTATTAGTTATGGTCATAACACATACTGTCATGAAACTGTCTCTGCCCAAAAATCGTGGGAATTTTTTAATCCTTACAACTCTCATTTGAGATTAATCTGTGTGGCATTTTCCAAGCAGAAAGTATTGTTTCTATTATATATACACACACAGACCACAATCTACGAAAATTAAACGTATGCACACTAAATTGCTTATTTTGAACTTTTTTCTAAAACGTACCTTATCTCAGTAAAAAAATAGTTACTTGCAAATGAACTGCTTATTTCAAAATTCAACTTCATTAGCAAAGAGTTGTGAAAATCAAAATTACATATAACTTGACTTTTTTGTAAACTAAATTCCTACTTCCTTTTTTTTGAATTTGAGAGTTAATGATCAACGCATCAAATGTACATGGACTCAAAACTGGATAGCAGTAATATTATTTATTCTAAACTGAAAAGTATGGCTACAGTAAAACCTAAATGTTGTCACATTTGTGACAAGGCTGTAGGTCCCTCCAGCAACCCCCCAGCGAAATTCCACTTTGTCTGCAGGGCAGAAGTATCAGGCACTGCCACAAGATCGGGCCCAACAGAGGGAACAGACTGGCTTTGCACAAGGTGTGTCGCAGCTGCTGTGAGGCAGGCGTATGCAGACTTATGGTATGCAGATGTATGGTACAAGATCCAGCTGCCTTGTACGTCAGCTTGGAAACTCAACAGCCCCCACAAAACTGGGTGGACAGGTTGGGACTGACTTTACTTCTTTAGGGGTTTCTCCAGCCTGACCATTCATGGGTTTGAATAAATCTTGAGCACGGTGTAATTCTGGTATTATTCATATGGTACCTGGGGAGGGTGATCAGTTTGTGGGTACATCAGAACTTAGACATGTGCAAGATAAAGGAACAAATTCCATGTTTGTTTGACAGTTAAACCAGTTTCCCCAAATACTCCAGTATGGGCTCAGGCCCATTACTGTGAAAGCAGGCATGTTTACTCACTGCAACATCTTCTTTTTGCACTTTTTCTTTAGGGACAGCCAAGGTAACATGTCACAGGGAAGCTGGAATTCCCAACCAGCCCAAATCGAATACTTAGATCTGTAGGTTTGATCATGAGAATTGCTTTTCTAAATCCCCTTCAGCAGATTTATAAAACCTCCTATGTTTCTTATGTTTCCTTACTAATTTCTTATTTACTTTTCACAGTTCAGGACTGAAAGAGCATTATGCCGTGCACTCTTTATCTGCTTTCTTTCCCTGTTAGTTAATACTGGTTTGAGTTTCCTTCCACGACAAGGTTTGTGTGCCTCAAATTCATAATAATGATGGAGAAAGGCAAGCCCACTAGCTGGCATGCGGATCAGTCCCAGATTCTTTCTTGAATTCTGGTAAGTTGGGTACAGCAAGATTCTCAAAAATATAAGCTTCAGTCTCTGTGTCTCATCTCCTCATTTTTCTTTTAAAACCACAACATTTTCATTTTTTTGTAGTGGGGCTGGTTTTCTGAGGATTACACTGAAAAGTGCAAGATCCTCAGCCTTTAGCAATGTGGGCAAAGTACTTAAGAGACAAAAGTTAAGGCAATAAGACCTTCCAGGGGGTAAAGCTAGAACATACATACTGCTAGTTGATAAATTATATTTGTCAGCCATCACCCAACACATCAGATTTCACATTCTTCACATGGGCCCAAATCTTACCTTAAACATACCTTTTCCCTGATAATGCCCAAATTCTTACACTGCCCACCTGCAAAGCATTTATTTGCTTTGTGCTGTGCAGCACTGGCTATTAAGGATTGAGAGGAGCCCAACCTATTTCTCTTATCCTTGGATCTGAATCACAAAAGTGTTATAACTCCCAGCATGCGATCACAACTGAAATGAGGTAGTCCTTAATTAAACAGAGGTTGAAGCTCCTTGTTTAATTAAACAGATGTAAGTGCCTAATCATTCAACTATTCCAAGCATACACTGCATATCATTTAATCTCACCACCCACATGATGAAGGCACAGCTCTAAGACTTTGCTACAATCAAACTATTTCAAATAACCTGTCCTATGCTTTTAACAGGAGAATTTTCCCGATGACTGGGTAAGCAGGTAAAAGAGAGAATGTGAATTTATTAAGAGAGCTGTTTCCAGCAAAGCATGTGTAAAATGAGAATCTCTGTATGGAGCAGGCAGTGGCCTTGCAGCACACCCGCACCTCTTGATTTTTCTGACATATAGAGAGCATAGGATGAAAGGCTTTTTAACACCACTTACACCTTCCAAACAACACTTCTGTAACACACAGGGTACTGTGTAGATCCTTGTTTGGGCAAAGAGGGTAATTTACTTGGAATGCTTTAAGAAAGTCTGAGCTGTATGTTCATACAGTCAACAAATCAAAAGTCCATGAGATGAGCCTACCCGCAATGCCAGACACTCTTCCTTAGACATTCAAAGCAAGATGCCTGACATCAGAGGTGGCAAATGCCTTTGTATATATCCTTTTCATCCAGCAGTCATAAGACAGCTACTTTCTGGAGCAAAAGAGTTTGTCTGAAAGGGTTCTGCTACGTGAAGGGAAAATAAAGACCGACAGGTTAGGAAGTCAGCTTTTTACCCATACCTGACAGATCCAATGGTTTAGGAGGAGAACAGGAAGAGACAGACTGAGTTCTCCAGATTCCTCAAGCCATCTGGCAAAAACAGAATGAATCCCTGCATGGATTAAAAACCACGGCCAGAGAATCTGAACTATTTAGTAGTGAAAGGAGCTTAAGACATGGGCAGAGAAGCTGTAGGTGCACTTCCATGTTTGACAGGGTAGTTGCCACAGAAGGACCCTGCTGATATTCTGCCTCCCAACCACTTGTTTCTATCCCTTGTGCCAGTGGGCACTGTCCCCTTAGACTGCTCTACAGCATACGCTGAAGGTGGCAGCGTGACAGAAAGAGTAGCCCCCTGTCTCCTTCATCCAGTTATTTCAATGTTAGACCTGTGTTGCCAGCCGATATCCTAGCGCAAGACCATTTGATAACTGGATCGGGAGATGTGGCTGAAAATAACTCCTTCACCCAAAGATAAAGGTCCCTGGCCTTGTCTGCAGAATGCCTACACCAGTAAAGCACAGGGAAGGCGTGAAGATGAGGAAGGTGTTGAGGATTGGTTTGATTTCTTGTTTTTGTAAGACACATCCATGCGGACTTAAGATTGCACATCAAATTACGGACTCAGCTGTGTCCATTACATGCTTGTAAGCTGCAGCTACACAAAAAAAAAAATATGTTATTTTAAGCAATTTAAATGAAAAGTGAACAGTCAAGTAAATTTCTGCAGCATGGTACAGAGGAGATGACAGCCTCAACATAGCAGGAACAAGAGGCAAGAGTAGGAGAGAAGAACTTCCCAGATGAGCTTTACCAGAGGCTTCACCGTGCAGCATTGGCTGAGCCTACCACAGACCAACATCTTGACCTGAAGACTCGGATACCTGCAGCCAGGGAAACTTGGTTACGTTTGTAAAATGAGAAGCACATGTGGACAGTTTGGTGTTTCCGTACAGGAGAGGCCAGATCATACCTTTTCAAGGGAACCAAAGTCACTTACTTCACATGTATCAAGCTGGAATCACACTGTACAGCCTGGCAGTGCTTAGACAATCCGGTCATGAGCAAAGCGCACAATCCCACATGGAAGGGAACACGCAAGGATTAATCACATGAGGAAGGAGTGAGTCCTTTATGTTCTTATTGCCCAGCTAAGCAGTCCAGGCTTCAGCCCGTACAAATATCTACAAATTGCCTGAACTTTGATGGAGTTCAGAGAATGAAGCCGATTACTGAAAAAGCACAAGACACACTTGCAGCAATTATTTTTCTGAAACCACATATCAGGTGGGAAATAAAAATATGGGAACTGTTACAAGGGGGAGAAGCAAAGACTTTGCAAATTAATTGTTCTAGCTCAGCTTGTCTGTTCCCCATGACAGCAAGGTTGCACTTACTGGCATGAGCCTCTTCACAACAGTTCAAACTATTTGAATATATTTCAAAGTGAGTATCACAATGCAACCATAATGTGTTTTTTTTTCCCCCATATGTATAGCCTTCATGGGGGAAAAAAAAATGTGCCAGTTAAGAGTTATTCCACAATGGTAAATTTACAGTGGTTTTGTTGATGTTTTTGCAAACCATAAAGTAAAAAGAAAACAGAAATTGAAACTTCACACCAGCCACTGCTAACAAATTACCTTGTGCTGCCAGTAACATTACAAAGTGACAGGGTTCCTGTTGTTAAACTTGATGATCAGTAGCATCACAAAGGAAAACGTAACCACCAGTGAACTTTCCACAAAGACAGTTTGCTTCCCATAGATCTCCATACATAACCTTTACTGGTCTCAGTAGGATCATTACATCCATTAGACTGTGGACTCAGCACTGCTTTAGCTCTTAAGTTAATACAACTGAGACTTTTTTTTTTTTTTTACTTTCCTATTGGGAAGTAGCATGTGCAATTTTGGTGATTTCTTAGATCATTCCATAAGTAAATCAAATATTCTTTCAAGCCTAGTTATCAAAATTGTGTCCTTTGATACTACATCCTCCATCAAACTGCAGTAATCCAGATCAACACATTTTAAACCTCTACTATCTCTCCTAATATCATTCTAGCAGATAGAGTAATTAAATTTGTACTTTTTTTTTTAAGTCCTACTCAATAAATCTGAATAAATTAACAACGCATTACTAAGGCTGCTACATTAAATTTGCATAGTGCATTTAATGAATATGCAACTGCAAGTGAAAAGGTCTGCTACTGTGAACCTTCTACATTAGCATAACTACTTCCAGCATGTTTCTTAAATAATGCACTCATTTGCACATCACTGACTTGGCTAATTCTGACTTCAGTCAGGGTAGCCTTGTAATTAAGACTCTTGCTTTAATTTTTAATGAAGTTTATGTTACATCAATCCTGACAGTAATGAGGGGACATGGAAACAAAAAGGCTGCTAATAATTAAATTCACAAACCAGTTTGAGGGATAATAATTCCTGAGGAGAAATTACATGACTAATTATTAATTAAATATTCATACTATTGCAGGGCCATCTCCCTTAACTGCTCCTTCTTGTTGGTAATAATGCTGAGATGTGGATGCCTTTCTGCAACCGTTCTGATTTTAAGGTCTTTGGTTAATTTTAGTGCACCATTAATCAATATGACACAAAAAATAAAATTGCTTTAATTGGTATCATTTTATTGTTTCTAAATATTACTACAGTTGGTTTAGTTGTGTAGAATTAATCTAGTTAGTCTGTGCCCATTTTATGGGAACATAAATCCAGTTTATATCCATAAACTTCTAATGGCAGGACAACTTGACCTTTTTTTGTAACATTACTGTTTACAGATAATTACACCAACTCTTTAAAAGGTTGTTTAATAGCTTTGCATTCATCATAGTAAAATGAAAAACATGCAATATTATTTAACTCCAGACTATTAAAGAAGGTCTCCGAGACCCTAATTTACCCCTGCTGAAAAGTAAGCAATATTAATTTGTGTGTTTTTAAGAAATCTATGAGAGCTTTTCTTCAAATGCATACAAACAGATTGAAAGCATTTGTGTATGGATCTCTATTCATCTTTTACACAATTCAGATGACTTATCAAAAATAAGAGTACTGCAGTAACATCTTTCACAGAAAGAAAGATGTCAGCGTGTGGATTTCTGGATGACGCAGGTCTTTGAATTGATAGTTTTCCAATCTCTCATACACAAATACCATAAATTCACAAAGAAATTAGCCTGATTAATCCTAATTTATTTTGACATTTGTATCAGCCAGGATTCTGCCTACAGAAGGTGTCATAATAAACTTTTAGAATTACATGTTTATTAGAAGAAGTCCAGTTTGTAAGAAAGTTTAGCAAGAGGAAAGACACTATTTAAATTAAGCTTATTAGTCACCAAACTCGGTTGCACTATGAATTTGTTTTAAAATTTATGTTAGTTCTTTAAAGAGAGAACACTTTGCATAGCATAAAATTGATTCTCGAATTATTAAAAAGACATAATGCGTGTCCTTTTATCCTGAAGGGGCATTTGGAAATTCTGAACCAGGGCAAACATTTCATTTTTCTAATAATTCAAACCAGTTGATTCATCAAAGTGAAACAAGTCCATCACCATACATGGGGCAATGATTCCCTTTAGCTAGCACTTGTCACATTACTACAATCTGACAGGTTTGTAGGGCATTATTACTAGGTCTGATTTGTACCACTCCATCCCTTTTACTAAATCTTAAAAATCTTTTTAACTTTTCTTTTTTCCTCTACTCTCTTAAACTAACACCTGAAGGCAATTTAAATATACCACTCCATAATGAAATACCACTTTCATTCTCTCTAGAATTAAGATGTCGTTATCAGCCATCTGTTCCTGGTCCTGCTCTCTATTTCTTCCATCAAAAAAATAATTCCAGGCATGAAACACCTCATTGGAGCAACAATCACCTGAAACCGCCGGAGTGCCACAGTGCGAGGGTGGGCCCAGCCTGCAGGGGCACCAGCAACTGGAGAAACCTTTTGAGATTACTTGGGGTCACTGCGTGCAGCAGGTGAGGAGAATCCTTCCTCTTTCTTCCCTCCTCCCTGTTTCTAGAAGCAGTATCTCTTCACTGCTCTACTTGTGCTTACTGAAGTATGGTACCTGGCACACAGGACAGAGGGCACCTGACGTATTCCCAGGTTAAGGGCCAAAGGTACAGGGCTGTACTGAAGCATCTCAGTGAGGTGGCTCTGAACTAGGGTTTGATGCTGGCAGTCAAAGAAGCATAACTCCAGCTGTGCTGCTCTGAACATCACCAGCAGTTCTACACACGTGCAAGCTGTAGCAACACCACACAGGCTTTGATGCTTAACCACATTTCCACAAGCAATGCAGAGCTTGTTCTGATCAGGATTTCAGAAAGAGGGGGGATTACAAGATATTGTTGCAGAGCCCATAGATGACTACCCAAGCGGGACTCTTCCCTCGGAGGTTAGCCACCAGGCACCATGATGCTGCAGGTGTTAGACCTCCAGTGTTTTGACCAGGAATTTTCCAGGCAGGTGCATGAGTACATATTGTGTAAGGACATACAGCAAAGTTGGATGCACCCAACTTACAAAATGCATCAGACCTACTTATCTGCTCAGGTGATGTGTACCTAGGCAGTAAGATGTGTAATGTCCCCCACTGCAGCAAGTATAAGACAGGGCATGAAAGAAGCAAGGCTCGTGCGATGGCTCTGATGTAGTGGACACCACAGACCTATGCATACCAGCCAGATATCCAGTCCAGGACATTGCAGAACCTAGTCTGAATTATAGTGTTGTCCTAGCTGGATATAAGACATTCAGAAATCCTAAAATAAAATGTCCAAATTCCTTAAATTCTACTAACATATGATTTCCAGGAAGGACAACGGGGTTTGTCTGGTAAAACCTGGCCAAAAGCCAGCCCTATTAAATAATCCCCACTAGATTACACTAAAACCAAACTTACTAGAAGATTAAATTAACTTCTTGTTTTCTGTCAGATGTGTTGGCATTTTACACATATTTTCACTTCCTTGCTCTACAAGTTACACTGCCACACTATACCATTAGTTTCCAATTGCTGCCTCGCCCTGTTAGAGCTGATGTTGCCCACCTAATGTTTATTTTCAGTTTGGGAAATTTCCTGGCAGACCTTTCGGCTACATCACTGTAGCCTTTTAATGATTCCCAGTCCCCATTTTTTCATGAAATCACTGATTATGACTAGCACCATAGCTGAACTTTTCTTGTCTTCAAACGCAAACATCATTAAAAAAAGGAGTTAACAGAACATTAGAAGCTGCTCCACCAAAGCCTAAAGTTAATAAAGGAGAAGGGATGATCAGATACAGCTATTGAATTAAAAAGGACAGTCCTGGGAATTATAGACCAGTGCACCTCACTTTACTGCTTAAGAAATAAGGCAACAGATAAGCACGAGAAGATAGCAGAGTAATGGTAACACTGATGTGACGTAATCTGCTTTTCCCAAAGCTGACATCCTTCTGCAACAGGATAATCAGCCTTGTGGGTAGGGGAAAAGCAGCAGGTGCCTTAAGTCTTGAATTTGGTAAGGTGCATCATCTCTTACGCCATTCTCATCAGTGAAATAGAAAAAAATATCTAGAGTGTGAACTCAAAAATGGGTAAAAAAACCACCCTAGGAAGCTATTACTAGTACCGAACTGGTACTAGTACTATTCCAGTACCGAACTGGAAAGTTGTCAGATGGGGTTCTTGTCGCAGTTTAACCCCAGCTGGCAACCATGCAGCTGCTTGCTTACCCCCCCAACCCAGAGGGGTGGGGAGGAGAATTGGAAAGGAATGTAAAACTCAGGGCTTGAGATAAGAACAATTTAATAATTTAAACAGAATAAAAAAGAAAGAACAATAATAACAACAATAACAATAACAGTTATAATGGAAAGGTGGGGAAAAGGATAAAATCCAAAGGGAAAGGGAGAAAGGAAAACAAGTGATGCACAGTACAAGTGCTCACCACCTGCTGACCGATGCCCAGCCAGCCCCTGAGCAACAAGCCGCAGGCCCCCGCTAACCCCCCCAGTTTATATACCAAGCATGATGCCCCACGGTATGGAATACCTCTTCGGCCAGTTTGGGTCCCCTCCCAGTTCCCCATGCCCCCCAAGCCCTCTCACTGGCAGGGCCCAAGAAACCAAAAAGTCCTTGACTTAGTATAAACATCACCCAGCAACAACTAAAACCATCAGTGTGCTATCACCACCTGCTGGTGTTCTCACATCAGAGCCAAAACAGCCCTGCACCAGCGACTAAGAGGAAAGGTAACTCCAACCCAGCCGAAACCAGGACAGTTCTGCATGGTTTGATCCTGCAGCAGTATTAATCAGTACTTGCTCTACTGACCTGAAGGACAGAGAACAGCATGCCCATGTCTGTTGCAAGGTGGGAAGGACTATGAATATTCTCAAGGATACAAACAGAATTCAAAGTAATCTTGCCAGATAAGGAAGATGTAGACTACATGGAGATAAGCCCAGAGGAAGACAACCAGGAGAATGTAACGTGAGAGCAAGCAAGTCCCATTAAGGAAACTTGAAGACACCGGGGTTGTGTTTGCCCCATAGGTTTCTGTTAGGAGAGAAATAAAGGCTGCTACTAAGCAAATTATTTTTCCCTTCACCCACAATAATGGTAAGAAGAAAAAGTAGTAATGTACTTCAGCAGGGAAGTTAAATATTAGCATTAGCACTGGGATATGTTGTGCACCTTCATTATCTAGGTTTAAAAACAATGTAGACAAAAATCAGTCAGAAATTACTTCTGTATGGGCGATCCAGGCTTAGGAGAGAAGGCAGACTATGTGACAAGCTCTTGGGGTTACTCCAGTCCTGATTCTTGAATGAATTGGATTTTATGCAAAAGCTGTGGTTGTGTATGTACCTGTACATTACATGTACAAAGGAATCAGTGCGACTAAATGCTGTCAGTGGAAACCTGAGGTCAGTTTTTGGGATTCAGAGGAATTACAGTGTTTGAATGAGACATTCAGCTCGCTAAGCAGATAAAATTATAGGTGCTGAGTAGAAGAATGTAGGTCATCCCCATTAGACATGGAAGTTTAAAGGATGTGAAGTGAATTGGAATCAAGGGAATGGACTGAGCAGGACTAGGAGGCAAAAGCTACCTTGTTAACAGGTCACAGAGGGCTAAGGATTGCTTGGTTTCTCCATTCCTTCTCTCTTTTAGTGCTGTTTCCCTCAGAAAGTGCACCTCTTTCTAGGTTCAAGAGACAGCAAATTTCTGCAAAGCTGCCCTCTTGCATCCCTGAGGCTCAGGTGCAGGCTGCAGCGGCTCAGCCCTCCCTGACGGAAGGCATCATGCAAGGCACACTGAGATGTCTAACAACCCAGTCTTCAGCTACGCACTGTTGCTCAGGTTTCCGAGCCTCGGAGTCTGGCCTCTGCCGAGTTTGCCATCAGAAACGGTGACTGAGATGGTGGTGGTGAAATCCACCAGCACGTCCTCCTCCCTCCCCCAGGTCATAAGATACCAACATTTCTTCAGAATTTAACTGGAAAAGATTTGAGCCACACCTGAAAACCCTGTGCCAATTAATCTGAGCCACATTCCCTGGCATCACTTGGTTTGGTTATTCCTGAGTCCGCTGGGGTAGCGGCACTGCTGGGTACGCTAAACTCGATTGCTGGGCACTAGTGCCCAAAGCTGGGTCCGGGAAGGCTTTCATCTACAGTCTGAGTTTGGAATTGCAATTATTTAAACTCTAGTAACCAGGGAGAAACCCTGCCGTTTCTACTTTGGGATGATCGTACAAATACCACAGTATATGCTCACTCCCAACAGGAACAATATACGTATGTTTTCAAATATTCTTATGAATATTTTTTTTCCAAACAGGTTTGGCTTAAAGTATTTTGCTTAATTAATGTAAAAAGGAACATTTCGACTGACATCTCATTCTCCAGCTTATATTTTGTTTATATGGGAAATATTTTTGATCAAGAAAACTGAAATATTCCATTTTGGCAAGGTTTGGGGGTTTGTTTGGTTTGTAGATCTCTTTTCTCCCAAGCATACCTCCATTAAGACAAATAGGTTTTTCAAGAAAACATTTCCCAAAAAATATCTTCCAATACATTGAACATTTAACAGAAGTTTTTTACTACCCTTCACTGAGATTTGTAATACTTTATTCCACACAAAAAGTATTATAACTGAAATCTATTCCTAGTTTCATAACGAATTCATTCTTAGATGCGGAGCCACGATGAGTTCTCCCAGTGTGAGAAGATATTGGCCTGATCTTACGTGAAAACAACAGCAAGAATCAAGACAGCAGCTAGGATCCTCTAAAACTCTTTGGCAAGTGAATACTTATTTTATTGTATTTCTTTTAAAAAACAATTCAATAAGAATGATAGGCTGAAAATATTTTAGTAGCGGGATCAGGATGTTTTTTGAAACAGGAAGATAGTTTCTAACCAGCCGCTTTTATGCACAAATCTGCATAGGTTTCATAAAAGGCAGAAGATACAGATGCACAGCTGGAGGGTTAACACTATCAGCTGCAGAGTGACAGAATAGGATAGTCGTGTGACTGTAGATCTGATGGAAGAAATGGCACACGGTACAGAAAATCAGTCTGAGTAGGAAATTACCATTTGTGTTGTATTCACTTGAGCAATATACACTCATTCCCACAGGCCTGGGATTTGCATTCTGAACTTTCTGTGTATCAGAATAAAAAATACATCAAACTTCAGTTAGACACCACAAAAAAAATAAATAACCTGTACTTTTTTTGAACT
>JAVJGJ010000060.1:21213420-21232691 GCA_035590215.1 Microhierax caerulescens
CAGACACCACCTTTCCATTAAATAATTCCATGTAAAAGAACATTTTTATAAGTTCATTTTTCAGCAGCTGCCATGTCAGTTAAGCTATCGTATTAGTGTTCAATCCTGCAGGCTGTCAGTATTTCCTAGAGCAATAGCATCAGGTGCTTTGTTAACCGTCAGTGCTACAGCGTTCCAGCCAAGCTGGAAATGAGGGCTCCAAGCCAGGGAGCCCAGGAATGCCTGGGACACAAAATCAGTTTAAATCTGAGGGACCCCTAATACAATCCCCCCTTCTAAAACTTCTCAATTTTGATAGTGCCATAAAAAGCATAAGAGGATTGAGGGAACAACCATACTTGTAAACTTCAGCACAGCTTTTTTCAGAATATACAGGCTCAGCTTTAACTTATGCACAAAACAGAAGAAGGGAGAGTAACATTTCATAGCTAATAGCGTGACCTATCAGTTCCTAATTCCATGTATACTGCAATGAGAAATATTACTTCATTGTCCTGGACAGCACACCTGCAAAAGCCTACAGAGCTTGTTAGACTGAGCATGCTGCCTGATTTAGTTTTTTAATACCCATGAGTAATTCTGGAGATGCTTGGACTACTCCATCAATAACACACATTGATTAGTCAATGTCTTATTTGTAGGAAGAGTATGTAAGCCGCTTACTAATATTTTTAGGTAAAAATCCCGGTGCTGGTTTTCTTCTACTACTCAGCAAGAGTTGGGGGCGTCCATTACAGGCCCATAGGCTTGATACAGATTCCAAGTTGAGCTTCTGCTCTGCTTTTAAGCAGCACTCAAGTGAGAGAACACTTCTGAAGCTATACTGGGGCTGCATTTAGCAGAACTGAGTGAGCCTTATAAAAAGTAATTTGCCCCATAACAGTTTCCCAGCCATAAACAATAAACAATGCAAAGGGACTCCAACAACGCAGGACGCACTGACCGTATCCCCAAATCCCAGTTATACTGGTTTGGGCCGGGATAGTGTTAATTTTCTTCATAGCAGCCTGTACCGTGCTGTTTTGGATTTGTGACCAGAAAAGCGTTGATCACACACAGACATTTTAGCGCTCACACAGCATCCAGGCTTTCCCCTTTTCCAGCGCTGCCCCTGCAGTGACCAGGCTGGGGGTGGGCAAAAGACTGGGAGCAGGGACAGCCAGGACAGCTGAGCCCAGCTGATGGAGAAGGACCTTCAGAGTGGTGACGGCTGGCTGACTTCCCAGGTACAGGTTACGTGTGACGGAGCCCGGCTTTCCTGGAAACAGCTAAACACCTGCCTGCCAATGGGAAGTAGGGAATTAATTCCTTGGTCTGTTTTGCTGGCAGGCATGGCTTTTGCTTTACTTATTAAACTGTCTTCATTGTCACAAATTTTCTCACTTTTCCCTTCCAATTCTCTCCCCCACCCTGCTGGCAGGGGGGATGGGAAGCAAGTGAGTGGCTGTGGGGTGCCTAGCTGCCTGCCAGGCAGGCACACGGTAAGTACCACCCCACCAGCCAGTACAAAACAGTAGGTCTGTATTTATACTTTTGGTCATATACAAGCCTACGTCCAGGCTGTCTGGTGTTGCAAGCTGTGTGGTACAGAGCGGGTTGATGAAGCTTTTGAGTCTGAATTTTCAAGAACCGCAGTCCATCCCTCCAAACAGAACTGCCGAGACCATTAACCCCAAGTACACCAGCCCCAGATGCCACTGCCCGTTCCTCCCACTTACAAACAGAGGCATCCCAGTCTCACAGTGGTTCACTTTCTCACCATACAAAAAAGCGTGGAAGACACAATGTGCCTCAAACTCCCCTTCTGCCCAAATCTGAGTCCTTTGTAAGAATAAAATACGACTCTCTGACAGTCTCTTCTCCACTTACCTCAGACTCTGGTGCTGTTGAACTACAGAAGCTTTCTACAATCTTAAGGGGAACAAGTAATAACTTCCCAGCATTTTATAACCACCATTTCCAATAGCTCTGTGTCCAGAGATGCCAAAGTTCTAGCTGGTTGTTCAAATTATCTTACATAGAGAATTTCCCCATATAGGGAAACCTTGATTATCCAAGTTTAGGTATAGTGTTACTGCAAACATCCTACTTAGAAATTTGCTACCACCTTACCCCATTTGCTTCTGTAAAGCCCACAGATTTCTTTACATTTTCAAAACAAAAACTGAAGACATCCCTTCCCAGGTGGTGATAAGACTGAGCAGATGCATGTCGGTGCCAATGGTGGTGCCCCAGTATCTAATACTTGGCCTCATCTACGATGAGCCACTCAAAAGCAGGTTATCAGAGGTACTTTTGGGGAACTATAAAGGAAAAAAAGGATATCAGTTACCATAAAGTCATCCTGAATTCTCAGTAGAGTCACAAAGGGGTTAAAAAGGCATTTTTCAATCTCTTTAAGCCTGCATTCAACTATAAAGATAATTCAGCAAATCACTAAGTGCAATATGCATCTGACTAAACTACAGAAGGAGCTCAAATGCACAAGTAACCTCAGCAGAGGCTGGGAGGTGCCTCAGGAAACACCTGCTCTTTCTGCAAGGAGAATGACTCTGAATACAGAACAAAACCTCAACCCTATACAGATTTATACTGATTTTGTTGCCTATTGAACCGAAGTCTCACAAAGGCAAAGTGATTCACAACTGTGATTCCACATTCAGTTTATCCTACTTGTTCTGAAACTATGGCAAGCATTCTACAAGTAAAACAAGCTGTTGCAGCTACGTTCTGGGCTGCAGATGGAAAAATCAGGTTTAGATGCTGAACTGCTCTGTAGGAAGGAGTTGTTTTTCTCAATATTAAGTCTGGGCCAAAGCCATGGCCCTCTGTAGGAAACCTCCACTTTTAAGAGGACAGTCTCATGGGAAATACAGCACTGACTGATGGATGGACGCATCCTTGCACAAGTGGAGCAACCCCCAGGGTGCTGGGGAACTGGATCATTGGCAAAACTAAAAACTGCGTTTGCCCCGTTTTCACTTCAGCTTTAAACATGGCTCATAATCCGTGCAAACCACCACCAGGAGTATTATTGATGAGGAAAGACTAGGCAGGAAGCTGTTTGTTCAGTGTGTAGGAATTGTTTAAGTTGTAAATAATATCAGACAGAACTATAAACAACAAGGGCTTATTTCTGGAGGTTGGTTTATTGTGTGGTGGTTTGGGCTTGGTTTCTTTCCCCCTGAAAATTAAGAGTTTATTGAAAAGGAACGCGAAAATTGCCAGCTCCTGGCTAAAAAAAATGCTTAACCAAAAGCTTACTGCAGGTTGAGTTTCAAACTTAAAACAAATTTGTTCTTTTTTAAAGCAGAAAAAAAGCAATGGAAGAGATACATGCTGTGCGCCTGTAGTTGAAACCCCATGTTTCCAGTGACAAAACCAGTAATGAATCACTTGGGTCTGTTTGTGTCTCCTCACTCCAGTTTTCAAGCCCTGGTGTTTGCTTGGAATGAACCAGGAGTGAAGGACATTTGTTATCCATTTATTGAGGCCAGTGCCGTACTCACTTTAGACTCCCTGTATTTCATTAGGAAACATTTATAGCTAACAGGAAGACTGATTATCTGATTGGCAAGGCATGCTGAAGGAATCAAGGCTTGGTATGTTCCATAAAGTTAGCTGTATAATTAATAACAGGATAACAGTTAAATGAATGTTGCTTTCTATTTCAGATTGTCTATGTAGTTTCTGCTAATGACCAACTCCACAGCACTTTGTTGTCATGATTCAATAATCAAACACTGGAAATACGGGCCATTTTGACAGGATGCTTTAATTACTCTGCAAAAATTTTTTTTTTCAAGATCAGGTGAAGGCAAGACTCCATCAACTGTTAAGTTGAAACACCTCATGACAATGAATGCAGATTTACTCACATAGTCTCTTGCCATTGTTTAAACCCTGCAATTTCAGTGAGCATTCCCACTATTTAATTTATTTCCCAAACAAGGAACGAACTAAAGATCCCAGGGTCAAGTGCAACGAGACCTCTAAATCCACAACAGGAACTCCTGGTTTCCAAGGGGATCTACATTAGTACAGAAACCTGTTTGTAGCCTGCGAGATGCAGATAGTGACAACTATGTTATTCTGTAACTACAGCTTGATTTTTACTTTTTCCATCAGTAAAGCTGAATTTTCATCATATTTTATATGAACTTCATCTTGGGTCTTGTTATTTTGTAATTACATTAACAAAGCAATAATGGGAATTTCTTTTACCCTTCAACATTACGAGCTAGTCAGATGAGAACTTTGTATTGCATAATACATGATGCCCTGCTTTACATGTGGTATGCTTTACAAAAATCTTAGTCTAGTTGTGAAAGACTACTGTTACAAAACATTCTCATACTGGTGTGTTTAATTGAGCTCCTGAGAGGCAGTATCAGTAAGACTTAGGGATAAATAACCAGTAGTCCCATTGGTCTCACCGAGAATCCATTGATGTTTCATAAATCCTAGTCAGTACAAATCTAATTGAGTTACCATGCTGAATTAGCTTACATCTAAATGGCATTCATGTCTACAAATGGAATAATTAGAGTCTAGAAAATGGGATATATCAAGTGCTATCCCAAGTGACAACAGCAAGACATTTGTATTCATTCAATCAACTGCTTTAAAAAAGCAGATGTAATACTTGATTTGGGGTTGATGACGAGACAGTGTTATTGAGTCTAGCAATGATATTAGGCAGAGAATATTAACTATTTCTTCATATCTATCTATTTATATTTATTCCAAGAGATTCTTCACTTTGATTCTTTCAGATTTTGCTTTAGGATACAAAGTCATTACGTGACTGCACACTCCCTATTTTATATCTAGGGTAATGAAATTGGCTACACTCATTAGCGCTGCTCTTTCCACTACTAGAATTCTAAGACGAATAGCAAATAAAGCAATAAATAACAGGGTTTGCAACAGAACTTTCAAAGATACAAAGATTTTTAGTACCGAAGGAGTCTTTTTGGACAGAGTAAAACAAATGTAAAAGGTTCATTCTGTCACCTTGCTTAACCACTTTCTTCTATGCAACTAAATCAAATAAGGTACCATAACACACTTGCCGGACTCCAGCGTCACCCTGCCAGTGACATCCTGTGCTACAGCCTGAAATTTATCAGATGCCACTAGTTGGCTGGTTCAGGTTTAGTTAAATACCCACTATTTTTTTTTTTTCAGGACAAACATGAAACATGGCTATCTCAAACTGTATATAAACCCACTATTAAATTAGGATGAATCTTTGCAATGCTGGATAACAGATTCCTTTAATTCAGAAAGTAGCCTAATTTGCATGCATATTTTATTTATTACACCAATTAAGTTTTGCAAATAGTTTGCAATGAGGTCCCTATGACCTAATAATTCACAATTACTCCTGGGATATCCTGCCCACTTTAGCACGTTTTGAATAATATTGCTGTCTCCTTGAGAAAAATAATGCATTTTTTACATGATGGATTTATTAGGAGTGTGCACACCTCTTTCTTAACCAATTTTACTCTAGGCAGGGTTACTGGAACTACTTCATAGGCCTTTGTCATGTTGGTTAATGAATGTTTTTCTTCAGCTTCCTGTCTCTTCAGATACTTGTCTTCTAAGCTCTTGTGGAAATCCCACATATATACAATCTAGATGAGCACTCAGGGTGGTAACACAATATAAATGAATAATAACCATTTGAAACTGTCAGGATGATATTCTGTTTCTGCTGTAGCTCTAATGGAGCACAGTTGCAAATGGACACTGTGAAGCAAACTTGTCACAGTCATATCGGCTTGAGTCTAGTGAACTTGCTTCAGATTTGTACTGCAGAATTTAACTCCCAAAAAACTGCATCAGAAAACATTTAATCTGAGATTCACTTTGATCTGTTCAAATAATGACAAGTTGCATTGAGTTATTTTACAAGAACAAACTACCGTATAGTTTGCTCTGCTTTAATCAGCTTTATAAGGAATTTTAAACAAACTCAGAGTTTGAGAAAACGCTTTATTTTGGTACAGTGTTCAAGCAAGGCTGGCATTTCCTTGTACTTCATATGCACAGCCTATTCCCTTAAAGCATTCAGCCAGTACTCTGCTCTTGTTAGTTTGTTTGTCATGAAATGAAAAATAAATTTACAAAACTCCCTCTTTATGAGAAAGAAAATTTCTAGCTTGCAAAGACAGTTAGGAAAGATATTTGCTAAAAAAAAATAAATCATATATCATATATTTTGCATGTGGCTTTCACATACAGACTTGAGTATCTCCATGTTTTTGGAGAAGGTGATTCTTATGGGAATAAGAACCTGCTCAAGAAAAGAGTACCCTGCAACAGAACGTAGGCTTCTGTTTCAACTATCTGCATAGCGGTATGAAGCATCTTGATATTGCTACATCCTTTCTCAGAAGACATACTTGGACACACTTAGGTAAAAACCCTAAACCAGATCTGCCATAGGGAAAAATCCACCTTCCCAGTCCTTTTGGTGCTTTCGCTGCCAGGTGTGATTCCCAGCAGCTGCCTGCACAGCCCCCCTGCCTGCCCCAAGCTCCCTCACTGCCCAGGGGGGCCTATGCCAAGAGTGTCACTTTGGCTATTCCCATTTCTTTGGTTTGATATACTCTGCTATTTCACTCTACTAAAGTACAACACTGAGTAAGCACTCTTCTCTCTCAGTGCTAACCACTGTTAGGTATTTCTGCACACATCTCAGCTTCAGTCTGCACAGGAACACTGTCCTCTTGCCAGTGTTCATGCACCTCATCCCTTTCACTGCCACTCATAGCTCTCTCCCTGCAGCCATCTTTGCCTTTTGTCGGCCTTTACTGCTTTCCTACTTCACACCGTCTTTTGATAACGGAGCACTATACTCCCTGAAGAGCCAGATCCTCCCTTCAAGCAGAGGAACTAGCTCTGGCGCACTTTGTGTGCAGATGGCAACATCTGCCCGCTGTAACACACCAGCCCCTAGCCAAAAAGCAAGGGAAATCCTTCTTACCACTTTCCTTCTATCCACTAGTTCATGCTGAGCCTTTGCAACAGCCTCCCAAGATTCCTCTCCCATCATCCACCTATGGCTAACCATCACCTTTTAATTACCAGAATGACTGAGGAAATATCATTTCAGATTATTTTCCCCAATGGATTTGATCTGATCCTATTTTGTGCCACAAAATAGATTCATTGGTACTTTCTACCCATTTCTACCTTTAGATTCTTTTCTTGTATGTCTGAAGTTCCTTTTGATAAATTGCACCTAGCAATGTAAAAAATAAAGTAAGATGGGCAGTTCCAAAATAGGCAACTACAGAGAAAAAGATTATGCTTTACATTAATTCAGGGGGGTAAAAAAAAAAAAAAGTAGTGTCCCCTTATCGCCAGCAGACTGTTTCAGAAGGGAGCGCAGCAAGAGGCCTGCACCATGCCTTTGCCTACCGTGGTGCCCATACACGCTGTCGCTGGCACAATGAAGTAACGAGCTCTGCATTTCAGTACTGCCATCTGGTTTTAAGCCAGTGGGAGCCATGCTCGTGTGACAGAATCACCCGAACCAGCACAAACGTGCAGAACAAAAGCCTGTTACACGAGGTAAATCTCAAGTGGCTGTGTTCAATGGAGCAACAGGGACTCAAACTGAACCCCTCACTGAACGAGGTACGTAACGGAAGATCTTACAAAACAAGCTTAAGCCAAAGCATGTTCACAATAGTTGTAAGTACAAGACGAAACAGCCACAAACTACATCATATTTTAGCTCTTTGAGTTTTTTCTACTTTAATTCTGTGCAATTTCATTAGCCCCCTTGCAAGGAGATGTGCTTGAAGGAACTGTATAATATAGGTCATTTTTAGTAGACATTTATATTCCGTTGTTAATTGGCAACGCACGGAGGAATGAAATAGCCCAGGAAGTACACTACAGGGAATAGCTTGCATTGGCAAACAAAATGAGTGAGTAATCTAGCAGATCTGTTTCCTTTTCTAAAATCCTTCTATGGCACTACATTTCCACGTATGAGCATGAACTGCAACAAATTAGAGACAGTGCAAACCATTTTGTGCTACGCCAACAGTTAAGTGGCATGCGGAGCAAATGAACCAGAGCCCCATTTCATCTGTGTGCCAAGCCAGCGATCAGGGATGGCACACACAGGTGAAGACATCAACCCAGAAAAGGCTGTAGCAACCACATGAAACTAGAACACTTTGCTGGATTTAGTTGGACTACATTTCCCATCACGCAACGGGTAGAAACCTGATTTACAGTCTTAGTAACTACATTTTCATAAAATAGAATTGTGACTCAGCTACAAAAGAAAATACTGTGTGAAATTGCCTGGCGTTATTTAAAAGGACACAGACTAAATGATTGTTTATCAGTATACAAAATACCGAGTGAAATTTTCCCACAGGAGTAGCAGCCTGAATGGTATTAACAGTGCTTTAAACTGTAATGAATTCCCAGTCTAATTCACTATGAGGTTTCAATTTATACCACATTTAGAGTACTCCAGGTTCAAGTAATCACTGCAGTAATTAGCTTACTTCCAGTCCTCCAAAATAAACCCACTAATTTTTGCAATCAGCCTTCATTTGGTTAATCACCAGTTTAATTGATTTAATTAGTTTGATCTGCAAAATTAGTCAAGTGTAAATACTGTTTTGTAAACAGAGTTTAGCTCCAAGCTGTAATATAGGGAATTCTAATTCAAAGCTAGAGTTAATAATAAAAACCAACACACACATGATTCTGTTGCAGTATCGAGCGGTTTTAAGTCTGCAAGACACAAATTCACACTTATAATAGATGGTGTTACTTTATATTAGTGACAAAACTAAGGACATTGCCTCTCAAAGTTTTATTCTTGAACCAATGATTTTTACACTGTGATAACTGACACCAGAACAGTGCTTTTGCTTTCTCTAGGCTAAGAGCAGAATTTTCCCTTTTTTGTGTTGCTTTTGGTCTCAAAAGATGCTAAGAGGCATTTATTAATGAGCTAGACCAAAGGAAAAAAGTACAAGAGGTCTGGTTACTCCTAAACAAACATTATTTTAGGACATTTTATAAGACACAGGAATAAAAGAAGCAAGCCAGGCGGCAAACCTGGGCAGTAACATACAAGGCAGAGGGGATGTCTAAACAGAAATAATGCCTTGAAATTACAAGTTGAACAAAATTTGAAATAGCACTGGAATCAAAGATTTGCTGTTCTGTCACAGCTCCATCAGTTGTTGATACTAATCATCATAACAGTACATTTGATCATTTGATCCTCTGAAAAATGCTGTGTATTTCATGACAAATACCCAAATTCACCATGTACCCATTAAACTCCAAAGTTACCTCAGAAGACACCAAGCATGTTCAGAAAAAGGCAAGTATCTCCATGGGAGGGGGTGGCAGGTACTGGGAAGGCCAGAAAAAGCAGCAACCAGCAAGCAGCCTCCACTGAGTGGCATTCAGAGGAAGCAAGTTACCAGGATTTACCATACACATGAGAAAGACAGTAAGGGATTGTTGTTTCATGGGTGGTTTGGTTTTGGTGTTGTTGTTGTTTTTTTTTTTAAAAAAAAAAGGAAAAAAGAGAAATAAAAAATAGAAATGGCCAAGACTGCGTGCAAAAGTTCTTTACAAGCAACGCAAGCTAGTAAAAGCTTAAGTCTAGGATGCAGCTAAGGGATCTGTTCTTAGCTCTGCTGGGCTGCCTTTGTCATCATGGTCAAGTCATTTGGATTTTCTGAATCTCACTTCAAACTGTAAATGTAGGTAGTGTTTGTTCCTCAGGCAGAGATTGCACCAATCCATTACAGAGAAGCGAGGGGGGGAACCCCATGCTTCCACTGAAAAATAAGATTCTATTGACGAAACATCAAAAAATTCTCAGATTATTTTCCCCCCTATATATTATTCATATTTCAAATTGGTTTACATTAAATTTTTATTCTACTTTAAAGAATTTCCTTTTTTTTGTACCAAGTTTTACCCTGTCTCCCACTTCAACCTTGTCCCTGGATATAAAAGTATGCCTACAACTCTTTTTCCTCCCATTTTCCCCCATCCCCTTTTTCCAGCTGAACCTTTCAAAACTTTTTCAAATTGAAGTAATTTAACCCCATACTCAAACACTCCAAGATTTTTTTCATTGTCTGAAAATTTACTTCCTGACAGCAGGTCATTTTCCTAACTGTAGAGATATTGCAATTTCAGAGAAGAAAAGAAAGAAGGAACAAAAAAACCAATAAATCCAACTACCATGTTTTTCAGTTCTTTGCTATAAGAAATTGAAAACTTAGGAAAGCCTGAGGAAAGATATACTTAGGGAAAAAAATTAAATTTTAATCAAGTTTTTGTTCATTATGATTTGATTTTCTTTCAAAATGTTTCCGACTTCCTCTCCGATATTTTGTTCCAAGTATTTCCCAGGGAAGGATTTTTGTTTCTCTGATTAGGCACTTGGAAAAAAACAAAAACCCAAGAGCAATGCATCTGAGCCCTTCAAGCTTCAGAAAGCCATTGATAAAACTCTGGGCAAGACCAGAAGCCAGCCAGGAGAGCTCAGGGCAGAAGCTTGCAGCCAGCCACGCGCCAAAGCTCAGCGCCAGCCTTTATTCCAACCCACTGCATCCCTGCCTAGCCCATGTTCCATCACGGAAAGACAGGGAAAACCTGCAAGATCTAAACCGAGAAGGAACTGCAACATCTACACCAGTTAATTCCTGTCATTTTAGAGCCTTGTTTTTCATATCTTGTGATGTATTAATTTGTGCATTTGCAAAAACAACTGTGAATTCCATTTTGTACGCGTGGTGTGGTTACCGCTAAGGAGGATTTGGGGGATTCGCATTAAACAGTCCCACATGGTTTTGTCCTTGTGACTTGCATTGATCTGTTCTTTGTCAGTTCTGATTATAAATCAAGATGACTGAATTAAGGCAACCACTCTGCAGAAGACCTATTTATGCACATGATCAAAAGCATAGCTGTGGTACAAAGCCTGAAGACGTTCCCCAATGCCCCGTGTAACTTCAGTGATAGGGCTTTTCACAGAAGACACAACCCTACCCCTGCCCCATCTCCTGAGCTAACACAGTCTAAGTCTCTCAGTCTCTCTGCAGGACTTTTGCGTGAATAATAACATTTGCTGGATGAAAATAAAATCTCTAATCACCAAGCCCTTGAAGAACAGCACCCTGTGGAATAGATTACAATATTTTAGCATGTTCGTTTCATTTGGTGTCTCCACTAGTGCTCTTTTAACAATGATACAAACTGCACGTTGGGTACTCATTACACCACACTGGAGAGGGTAGGATATCTTGTAAATATGCATTAAACCGGGGCTAGATTTTCCTTCCCTACATGCTGTGTCTGAGCTGAGGCACAAACGTGTATACCTGAGAGCAATGGTTGGGGTATACCCCTGGCATGCTGCCACTGTCAGTGAAATATGTCCTTTTTACAGATGTTCCTTATACTATTGGGAACAAATTGCTCATCCATATGCACAAAGACATACACAGATAGACACCAGGTACTATGAAGAAAAATATATATATATAACCAGGGAAAAATGAGTTTAAACAAATTCAGTTTGGAGAGTACTAAGTGTGTGCATCTTAACGCAATGGACAGCTTCCATTTTCTTAAACACAAGTCAGAGATTTAAAGAAAAAAACATGTTGCATTTCACAGATGGGCTTAGAAATGCAGATTGTTAAGTTTAACCAAATGCAAAGCATAAAGGAAGCTTATTAGCTTTGTTGATATATATATATAACCAACACATTAACTAGTTTTACAAGTAAACTGCTATTTGTACTTTTGCCATCTGTTGCTTTGAAGCAGGTCTATCATACAACTATGAACACTGGGGAAATTCCAGAGTTCTGGAAGCCAATTCAAACACCACAGCATGTTTCATTCTTCTGAGAAGCACAAGGTGTCCCCCGATTGTTCAGGTATGGAAAGACCTGTTTGATGAACAAGCTGGACAAGAACTTCAGATTGCACAGATGACCTGACATCAGAGCCCTGCAGGTAGGATAACTTATTAGCAGGGACCTTTAAGACCTTTAAAAGGGTTTTAGCTTTTACACACATGCAATAGGAATACTTGTGAAAGTTCAGAGGCTAGGAACCTCTATATAAGTTCAGAGTCCCAGCTCCACAATCACTAGGGCTGAATCTCTGCACTTGTGTGTTGTGAGGATCTCCCCCACTACATTTCTGCCAAAGGTGGCAGAATATATGAGAAGATGTTTGGACTAGATCAATGCTCTTGGTTTTTTGCTATTTATGGGAAGATCCTGCATAAGCTTGGAGTGGTGTGGATGTATGGTATCTTATCTAGAATCAAACATTGCTAGTACAAGGTTCCATCATCAATATTCTTAAATTCAGACCAGAAGAATGAGGCTCATGTTGGATTAGCAACAGGTATTATGCGGAAGCAAAGCTTATGCTTTAGTAATTAGAAACCCTAAAAGAGCTTTTAATTTATCATTCAGCTGTGGCTCCAAAATCCTATATACCCTGAGCGCATTTTAACCTGCAATATTTTTTTAAGTTTTATTTTTATAGCAAGCCCCATTAGCTTTGCTCTCACAGAAAAAAAGACTGAAATACGTTCTTTATTCTTATTTATGTATTATCTAAATTCATGTTTTGTAAGAGACAGAGACTAATAGATTTTCTAATTTGTAAGATTTCTTAGGCAAGAGTAATTGAAACAGCAATGAACGTCTAATGATCATACCTGCTGTATTTGGTTTAATGGGTTTGGCTAGAGTTAACCTATTTGTGTTTGTTTCCTTCCACCATACGTTAGTAAAGTTTCATTGAAATGAAAACGGATTGTACGTATTCCTGCAAAGCATTAGACCGCATAATTTCCTGTTTTGAAGGAGCAAACAAGCCTCAACAGAAGCTACAAAGCTTATTTGGCTTTTAATAATCACGTTCGCTTACTTTTCAAAGCTCTAATCACAACCGCTCCAAGAACCGCTTGAGATCGGTCCATGAATACAACACTTGAACAGGAAAAACAGAGCTAAGGTTACTAAGTATTTATTGTCAGAGTCACATCAAAGATTCCCCACCACCACCACCACCTTTAAATACTGGTTACCCTTTTCCTCCCTTTCCATACAGTCTGCGGCTTGTGATCAGAGGGAACGAGAACAAATTACAGAAAATAGACAGTATTACAGGCCACATATATAAAGGAATAAAAGACAGTTACAATTCCCATACAATCTGACAGATACGCCACACTCTGAGATATACAACCTAGTCTCACTCACGTTAATTCCAAAATGAAGTTACTCACCATCTGATCAACACCTCAAAGTTCTCACAGAAGTCTCTCCTTGGACATAAGGACTGTATCAACACACCATTTCCCTGCAGACACTAGCTACCTCTCTCGTGAGCCCAGTAGACTTTATTCCTAGACCACACACTTTCTGTACGTCAGATAGGTGTTTTCCACCAGGAGGCCAGCAAACTCCTGTTACCAAAGCACGTTGAGGTCTGAGTGCCTACAAACTCACAACACCTGCCACACAGACCTATGTGGTCTCCCACCAGCTGTACCCTACAAAGGTGATTATACATTAATACAATCTCCTTTCTTTCCCCTTATCACCAGCACTAAACAGAAGAGCATTCCCAGTAACTGCACTGCTTAAGTGGATGGCTCCAGGGTAGAGAAAAGTTTTTTTTAAAAAAATAAATTAAAAATGACTGGGAAGAAGAACAGCAAAACGGGAAAGACTTATAAATAAGTCTCCTATTTTTTTTTTCATTCTAATTAATACCACCTTACTTTTCTGAATGCCTTTGAGGTCACACCTCCACAGTAGCTCTCACACATGCTGATAATTACTTGCCAATGCAAGCAGCAGCCCCCTGCCTGGGCATCCCCTTGAGTGCCTGAGCATCAGGTGCCAGTCCTTATTTTTCGGATACCAAGGACACAGCAGGAACCTGCAGAGAACTTTTCTTTGGCATTTAAACAGGTTTTTAAACAAGAGAACGTTACCTTAGGTTTTATGATCTACAGCACCCCTATTCCTTATTGTCCTGATTTATTCCTCCTGTATCATATGTCATCCTTCAACAATCTACTTCTGTGGCTGCAAGATCATTGATTTGCCATGTGGCACGTAGGTGCTGAGTAACGTAACAGCCAAAATGAACAAAGAAACGCTTCTGAGGATACTGTACGATACTTTGTGTTACAGACTTTAGCAAGAACACACCATTTTTAATGATGAATCTATTCCTGAATCCCTCCCTTCAGGATTTTTTAATAACTAGGTAATATCACGTGACTGCCATCATCTTCAAATGAAAATTGTTATGCTGAGACCACTAAGCCACAAGGAGAAAATACTGATATTTTTAAGATTATTAATGGAATCAAGGCCTGAAAATTGCAAGAGTCAGGCAGACAGTTGTAGGAAAAATGTAATCCCAACTAACAGCAACAGGTTTATATCACTGTATCTGAAGATAGCAAATGTCACTTGTGAAGGAAAACACTGTCAGAATAAATTTATAAAAAGTCATGATAATAAATCAAGATATAAAAGCTATCTAGAAGTTAGCACCTTGAGTATTCCTCCTCCTTGAGTCTGCGCCATACAATGCAAGTCAGCTGAGCAGAGGTATAGTTAATAAGACCTCTTCATGCAGTTCTGTGCTTTCAGATGGTGTCTGCTTATTTGACTATATTCCACAAACATTAAGAAGTTATGTTTTCATAAATTCCCAGAATTTATTTCCCTTTTGTGAGTTCCCTTATTCCCCTTCCAAGAATACTAAAATCTAACCATTTAATGTGACCAACTGATCAAAAGGAAGCTAAAATGCGTACAGCATTACTCAAGATCTGTAACCAGAATTAAGAGATTAATCCACAAGAAAAACTGTAATGAACTCTGTTACAGTCAATACACTGGGACTCAATAGCATTTTTAAAAATACACTAAAGATACTTAAGCGATACTTTTTACAATTGTCTCCTCCTCTCTATTTTCACTTCACAAGAGTGGCATGTGCATTTTTCACTTCATGACAGCTTATTTGTCATGTTTTCTTTAAACTGCTCTACAGAACTTAGCAGCCCAAGCTGTATTTTCAGAAGCAAGTGAAGCACCTCCGAGCCTAAGCTGCACGGCTTTGAATGAGGCTGCAGGTGCCAACGTGACGGACGTGCAGACAGACAGAACAGTCCGTGGCTGTAAATAAGTACCAAAGTGGTATTCAAGGAAAGCAATTGAGACCCTAATTCCTAGTGAAATCAAAGTCTCCTAAGTGCACTGAAAAACCTTTCTGGAAGCATATCAACATTTTAAGGCAAAGCCACACCTCTGGAAGTCTGGATTGGAAACACAGACTTGGAAAACATTAGCCTGTTTTCAGAAGAGACAATGTGATCTTCCACGTACTATAAATAACACGTATGCATTTGTGTGTGCACACACAGATATACATACGCGGTACCTTGGTTACACGCGAAGGCAGCTGTAAGACATCCCACGGACTGTGGCGCTCCCCACCAACCCCTCCGCTCCCTGCAGCAGAGCCCCAGGACAAGTTGGCGGGTGCCACGCTCGCTCCAGCAGCTGCAGCTTCAGGGCACCTGCGAGCGCTGCTCGGAGCGCGTGGGCAGCCCAGGGATGAAAAGAACCGTTACACCAATGGCAAGGCACTGGCGGTCACCCCTGCCCTGTTTGTACACACAGCAGTACACCCTTCACCATCCCTTGGCGAGGTGGCTCTCCCGTTATTGCTGCTGCTTAACCTTCAGGAGCCGTCCTGGTCGCAGAAGTCTTCTTCGTCTCTGGAAACAGTTTTGCTAATTCTAGACTGTAGCTCCTTAATCTCTCTAGCAAAGCAGCTATGTCAAATAAACATGTTTTACAAACACTGGTGTTCATTTAATGCTGAGGTACCACAACCACTTGAAACGCTAAACTCCAGTCAACCTTTATGATGCCTTTTCTTCTTTTTTTTTTTTTTTTTTTTTTTTTTCCTGGCAACATTACACATCCTTGTATAGCTACTGTGAATATTCAAATACTGTAATTGGAAATGATTTACTTTGTTTTGAATTAACTAAAATTCCATTGTTAAGCACAAATACTGCTTCACTAAATCATCAAGCTTTTAATAGGTCCACATGAGCAGGTTACCGAGCGTGTTAGGATTTATAATGCTCCTGGGGAGCTGACCACTGTATTATGCTTCCTGCTGCTAGGTAATATGCATGACACATTTCTGGACACTAATTCATTTATTTAATAGTAACAGTATGCAAAAACAGAGTTCAAAATGAGGCTGACAAAGAAGGTATAAAAGTTTTATTAATCCATAGCTAATCAAAGGCCAGAAGAAGGCATATAATGGTGGCATTTACAGACCATATCGAATGTGAATAAATTAAATTTTTGTTTCCTAAAATCTTACTAATAGGATGTATTCAGCTTGAAACATTTATACTTTTAATTACAGTGGCAGCCAATTTAGAGCAGGTATCTGGTTGTACTATACTTAAAACTTTGCATCAAGGATCTCTACAAATCCTCTCATCAGCTATTTTTTGAATCTGATTTGTTACTGTGTGCACTGTGTCCATGCTCAGAAATAATAACGTTATTTACTTTCTCATTTAATTATACAGTGACAGATTACTTGTAGGGGGAAAGGGCACTGAGGGAAAGTGTTCTCTTCCTGTGAGAGAAATTCACCTGAAAGGCTTGGCATCATGTACATACAACACAACTTTATGGATCTATCCTTCAAGTGTTTGTATATAAGAATAAATCAATAGAATTACTCATATGGAAACAGTCATGTCTCCAGGCAAAAGTTTTCACAGGCTCACACCCTCATTTCTAACAAGTTAGCAAACACTCAAATTCCATTGCAAATTTTGTTTGAAAAAAATCCAATGGTCAGTTACTAATAAACATAAGTAAAAGCTGACTCAAAAACATAAAGAAAAGAAAGAAAATTAAAAGGAAAAGGAATAGGAAAACTGGCAGCCATACTTACATACATACAGGCATGTAATTTGATCTGTGTTTTGAAATACCCTTAAAATTTTAGATTTGACTTCAATCCCAGTCTTCCAGGAAGCAAGCCAGAGAGACAATACTCTGATTCAGAAAGGGTGGAAAAAACCCTAAAAGTCACAATGATTCTGTAAAATCTTTTAGCTATCAGGACACATTTCAATAACATTGACATTTTTTCCTGTCTGCCCCCACCAACTGCCTGGAGTTGGGAAAAGAAGATATACAAGACACACAGAAGAAAATATGTTATCCCCTTTAGTTTACTTAGGAAGCAAATGCAGATGTGAGGTTTGTAGTTCCATGCCACTGATAAGCCCTTATCCCTCAGAGAACTGAAGTGTTTCCAAACCAAAGCAGCAATTCTATGGAAATCAAGGTAGCTTCTTGCTGCTTAAGTGAAGACAGATGCTTCAGTGCTCTGCTGAATCACAGACCTGCAGGTTTTGCCACATGCAACCTTCTTGCGGAGCTGGAAACTGAACTCGCAGTCTGTTACTGCCAGCTCGATTCTTTAACTATGGCTGTCCTGTAAGAAAGACCTAAAGCTTTCCCAGAGAAGTAAAACTCTACAGAATTATGATATTTATTCCTCACTACAAGCAGCATGGTATATTTGGCTACTGCAACAGGATAGACACAACGTTCAGAGCAGAATGCATCAGCTGGAGCTGGGCACAGCACACAGCAGGACAATCCCTGCCGGTTTTGCATGGCTCGAAGAGCCAGAAGAATACAGATATGCAGAACACGCCCTACATACCAGCCACAAAGGGTACACCTAACGGACGGATTATCCGTCTGTCTAGTTAGGGCCAGACTCACAAGGGTGTCTGAATACCCAGATCAGTTATTCTCCTTAAATATATTTGTCAATCAGTGTCTTCTTTTTTCCTTTCTGGTCAAGTCACCAACTCATTTCATACTGAGCTTCCATCCACCTCTTTCTTCCTTTGCTCTGTTTTACAACTTCTCTGTGTTGTCTGGTTGGACTCTGGAAGAGGCCTCTCTCACGCTGAGTGTGCAGGGCACCTCATACAGAAAGCCCTGGCACTACTTTGTAATGTCACCACATTCCAATAACACAAATAAACCGACGCAATGGCTATGGCCAGCCACCTCTAGCTATGCACAACAGAAAGCTGAAGCTGAGAAGGCAGGACACTCTGAGACCCAACCTTCCAAGCAGCTTTGCTCAGCTCGGGAGGAGTAAGAGAGCACGTGGACTCAGAGACACTGTAGAGGAATGAAGGCAGTGGGTTGATTAGCAGTGATAACATGCAGCTGCGGCCTTGCCGCAGAGGCAGTAGGTTAATTGACATGGACGATGTGCAGCTGTAGGTCGTTCCTGCTAAGTGGTTAAATAGCCCTGAGGAGGGTGGGAGAGGGGGTTGGATGGAGGAGCAGCAGTGTGGTCTGGCCTCTGGAGGAAGGAGATACAGTACAGTCAGTAGAATCTGACCAACAGTAAAGCTTGGTTGCACTCTACTAGTTTGATTGTGCTGCAGCAATGGGTACTCTGTGTGAGGCCGCCTGAGTTAGACTCAGACTACAACAACTGGTGCCCAATGTAGCTGAGACAGGTGGGAGAACCTGTACCCCATAACAGACACCATGAGAGGTGAGCTGTTGCAACTAATTGATATGGGTGTATTGCAATATTTGTTGTCCATCTTAACTCAAATTGCAACTTTTGGTACCCAGTGCAGATGGGGACTAATTGATATGGGTACAGAAGAAGAAAATTCCACTTTAACAATGCTAATCAACCCTCTGCCTTCATTCCTCTACAAGATACAACCACAGTCCAACTCAGTTTAAGATTACATAGAACTGCCTCAAGATTGTAATTTATATTGGTTAGATTAGCTCTTCATCAGCACCTCTATCAGTTGGAAAAGGACTAGCATACTACACACACAAAATCTGCCTCTCTAGAGGGTGAACACATTCACACACATTCCTCTCAACTTCTGTCTGTGTCTTCCCCCAGGAGGAGGGGGATCTGCTGGGCAGGAATATGCCATGTGCATCCAGCTAAAAGGATATAAACCTGGAAAATCTAAGTGAAGCTTGAAAAGGACCCAAGGGGAGGTTTAGATTGGATGTTAGGAAAATTTTCTTCCCTGAAAGGGTGGTGAAGCACTGGCACAGGCTGCCCGGGGAGGTGGTGGGATCACCATCCCT